>JAPMOQ010066890.1:262075-273833 GCA_026543055.1 Argiope trifasciata | reverse complement strand
TATATATATATATATACACTGAAGTGACAAAAGTCATGGGATGACTGTTAATATCGTGTCGGTCCTCCTTTTGCCCGGCGAAGTGCAACAACTCGACGTGTCATGGAGTCCACAAGTCGTTGGAAGTCCTCTGCAGGAATATTGAGCCATGCTGTCTGTATAGACGTCCATAATTGTGAAAGTGTGGATGGTGCAGGAGTTTGGGCGCAAACGTACCTTTCGATGATGTCCCATAAATGCTCGATGGGATTCATATCGGGCAATCTAGGTGGCCAGATCATGCGCTGGAATTGTCCGGAATGTTTTTCAAACCAATCGCAAACAGTTCTGGCGCGGTGACATGGCGCATTGTCATCCATAAAAATCCCATCGTTGTGTGGGTACGTGAAGTCCATTAATGGCTGCAAGTGATCTGCAAGCAGCTGAACATAACAATTTCCAGTCAATGATCGGTTCAGTTGCACCAGAGGACCGAGTCCATGCCATGTAAAAACAGCCCACACCATTATGCAGCCACCACCAGCTTGAACAGTGCCTTGCTGACAGTTTGGGTCCATGGCTTCGTGGGGTCTGCGCCACACTCGAACTCTACCATCAGCTCGTAACAACTGAAATTGTGACTCATCTGACCACGCCACGGTTTTCCACTGGTCTAGGGACCAGTCGATATGCTCACGAGCCCAGGAGAGTCGCTGCAGGTGATGTCGTGCTGTCAGTAAAGGCAATCGAGTCGGTCTTATGCTGTCATAGCCCAAGGATGACAAATTTCGCCGTACAGTCCTATCGGACACGTCCCTCGTACGTCCCACATTGATTCCTGCAGTTATTTGACGAAGTGTTGCTTGTCTATTAACATTGACCATTCTACACAGACGTCGGCAGTCTCGGTCGTTAAGTGCAGGTGGTCGCCCACTGCGCTGTCCACGATGGGATGGGATGACTGAAATTTCATACTCTCGGCACACTCTTGATACTTTGGATCTCGGAATGTTGAATACACTAAAGATATTCGCAATGGAGTGATTCATGCGTCTAGCTGCAACTAACATTCCACGTTCAAAGTCTGTTAATTCTCGTCGTGCCGCCATAAATCACGAAAAACCTGTTCTCATGAATAACTTGAACACAAATGAAAGCTCTGGAAAACGAACTGCGCATTTATACTTTTTCGCTGCGATACTACTGAAATCTGTATATTTGCATATTGCTATCCCATGACTTTTGTCACTTCAGTGTATATATATATATATATATATATATATATATATATCTGTGAGTGTGTGTATCATTTTATTAATTATGTTAATTTGGATTTGTTTCATTCATTGGTTCTATTCCATTTGCCTTTCATTTTGTGAACTTATAGCGTTTTATTCCGAATGGAGTTTTCATTTCGATCTCCACCTAGTTGGTCTCGTTTTCATTTTTGTTGACCAAGAGACGGGTTTTAATTATTTTGATAATTTTATGGTTGTATATAGATATAGATATATAGATAGATACACTGGTAAGAGAGAAAAAATAAGACCTCCTCCTAGAATTTTTTAATAAGTGTTTCAAATGCAGCTGTTCAAATCTTTAAAACCTTCGACTGTCAGAGTTAATGTATGGATTCCCTCTGTAATCCCCCCGAGCGCAAGTACAACATTTTTAAAACGTGTCAAATCCGGCCAGACATCCCATTGCAAACTGCCCTTTGTAGAGCTCGGTCATAATTTACGGTGTTCCACTTTTCGCAGCGCCCTCTGCCGTCTATTAAAACAGACAGCTGTAAAAAGAATTCAAATGAGAAAGCTTTTGCCATTACTTTCCAGTTTTAAGTCGTTTGTAATGACAGTTCGGCCGAGTGAGTTATTTCTTGCAAGGCTCACAATACAAAAAATGAATCACGTCTCTTGCTTTCATTCAGGTTTTTCTGCAGTTCAGATGGGATTTTCAACACTTTGTGGATGAGAATTTAACACAGAATACTACTTCATGTCACCGGCTGTTATTTGTGTCATTAAATACGGGAATAAAAACGGTATGAATAAACTCAATGAATATTATTGTCCACCGGCTGGTGTGGTGTGGAGCGGGGGTTTGCCAGTTCATGTGTCGTCCTCGTTATCTGACCGCGACTACTCAGAATGGCGAGGTTCGTCCCATAATGGCCCCAGAGTAGCTTCGAAACGGAACATGAATATAACTAAACTAAAACCAAAAAATATTATTTATACTGAATGAAATGAAACTTTGGACATATTTTTTTACACACACACACACACACACACACACATATATATATATATATATATACAAAGCAAAATAGGGTCATTCACAAAATAATTATATGATAGTAAAAATAAGATACTCAACTACATGAAAAGTATTTTTATTTTTCGGAAAAATAAAGATGTTTTTCGTTAAACTTTTTTAAAAAAAATTTGTCACACATTCAATAAGACGGGAAAACAAAATGTCGCATCACTCCAATGTTCTATATAATCTATATATTCTATAAGAAGATTCTATAATAATTTTAATAACGTATTAAGCACTTGAAGGCAGAAAAAAGTAGCATTTTTTTTTTTTTTTTTTTACTCATCGAGACGTCCAAAAATAGAAAATTATTGTTATAATCTAATTTATTAAGAAGAAACTTTTAGAAATTGCTGGAGTCGGACAGGAAAACAATTTTTTTCTATATAGGATATGTATCGTTTTCATGTTAGGTTACATTTTTTTATTTGTCATTATTTGATAGTTTTTCGTACATATACATCAAAATTTCCACGCGAACAGAGTTGTGGGTAATAGCTAGTATGTATATATATACACAGTTTAAATTCCTTATTTCATACATTGAAATAAATGTTTCAGCTAAATTTAGGCTTAACTGAAAACTGAATCAGCTTTCAATTTCATTTAGGGTGGACTCGCTCTATTAAAGCCAACAGTGGCTTAAAATGCTTTTTTATATACACATTTTAAAAAAATGCTACGAAGTTTCTGACGACAAACAAACCTTTTCTTAGATCTTAAAATTTGTTCCATTAAGTTTAAAACTTATTAATATGAAAAATGCTTAAGAAAACGCCTCTGTAAAAGGAACAAACGCAATGAAATGTCTTTGGGAGAGCCCCGTTTGCTTTGCTAGTTCTAAGAGAAGGCAGTGAAATATTTATCTGGCAAGAAAATGTGTTTCGTTACAAAATTGAAATTGATTTTGCAGCAAGGTTTCCTCGGAGAGTAAATGAAAATGATAATTGGAACTTCCTTTTGGAGGGAAGATACTAGAGGGTGGTGAAAAAGGGATTTCTTTTGGCATCTTTTTTTATCACTTCCATTGTAGAAAAACCTCTGTGAAAAAAAGGATTAGAAAGAGAAAGAAAGAAACGCGAAGAGAACAATTTAAAAAAAAACTTTTTTTTTAGTTTTCTAAAACAGAAAAAGATAAAAAAATTAATAAGAAAAGTTTTATGTCTTAGCTTTCAATTTATAATTCATAGCTGGTACCGGCGCGTAAAAAGTAATAAATAATGAAAATAATAAGTGCAAACAACCAATAATGCTTATATCGAAATAGGATGAAGGGTACGACAGTACATAAAATACGAACAAGCATATACTTATTTTTATATATTCGATTAGTGTGTTCTTTCAGACGGGTTATGACAGAAACTATTGATTGTATCTCGTGACTCATTTAATAATGGAAAGAATTCTCAAATCTAAAGTTAGAAAATGCGATTAAAATATTTAATTTTTAATCTTTCGTTAACATGGTTGCAACGATAGTTTTTGGAAATTAACATGGTGCAAAATTATTCGTAGTACAATATTTTAAGTGGTTACTGCAAAAAACGCTGAAATGTAATTAAAATTTAAGACCTCTGGGATTGGTATCCCCCAAACTTTCTAGCATCACCTGTCAAAAAGTTGCTCCCTCTGAGAATGACTGGCATGGGATTTGAGTACTACAGCTACCAAATATGAACCTTTCTCTTAGATTTAGCATTTCTACAGAATCTATTGTGTCTCCTCGGCAAGTTATTTGGAGAGGAATCCGTAGCAAATAGATGCGGTCGAGATTCGAATTTATTTATTTTTAAACTTTAGGTAATTGCATTAACCCTACAACCACCCCGTAGATGCAAACAATAAGCCGATCAAGCTTCATCGAGATTGGATGAATGGTTTAGGAAGGTATAAGAGACATACAGACATACATTTTTTATTTATATCGATTTCTTCGTGTTTTTATCGTTTTGTTTCGAACTGAAAAAACATTTTAATGAATTAAGATGGTGCAAAATTATTTGTACTACAATATGTTTGGTAATTACTGAGAAAAATGCTGAAATTTAATTAAAATTTAAAACCCGTAGGACTTGTTTCCGCAAATCGTTCTCGCATCATCTGTAATAAAAATGCTACATCTGAGAATGAATTGCACGATATTAGTGAAAAACGCTGAAATTTATTTAAAATGTCACATCCCTAGGGCTGGTCTAACCAATTCGTTCTCTCATAATCTATAATAACGTTGTTACCCTTTGAGAATGAGCTGCATGACATTTGCGCACTATAGCAACAAAATACTAACCTTTCACTTGGATTTAGCATTCCTAAAGAATCCAATGTCTCTTCGGCGAGTTACTTTAAATATTTATTTCGTAAAATGGTCAATATAGTTGGAAGAAAAATTCTTGAAAATGCAGAGGGTGCCAAATTATATGTACTACAATAGCTTTGGTAGTTAGGGAGGAAAACGCTAACATTTGATTAAAATTGGGTTGTTCTCCCCAAAAATTTCTCTCATCATCTGTCATAAAGTTGTTATCTCTGAGAACCCGTTGCATAACATTCGCTTACTATAGCTACAAAATACTAACCTTTTACTTAGATTTAGCATTTCTACGGAATCTATTGTCTCCTCGACGAGTTACTTTAAATACCCTTTAGCAGTTTTCGCAGTAACCACCAAAAATATCATTCATTATCACCAAATAATTTTGCATCATCTTCATTTTCAAAAGATTATCATTTCAACTATATTGAATATTTTATGGCATTTAATGAACTATCTGACATTTCTTTATACTAAAAGAAGAAAATTAGACAAAACTTTTTTCAATCCCATTTCCTCAAAAATTCTTTTATTTCCCCGAAGATGCAAAAAATGAAAACTAAAAAATAATGCAAGCACGTGTCACTCGACGATAAGGGAGATCTCCAATATCGAGTTGCATTCGATGGTGTTTGTGCAGAGAGCAACTATTCCTCGCGGACATCTGGAATAAATGCGATCGCAGGGTTTTTCCCGTAATTGGCTGACCGCAAGTCTGCCGATCGAAGATAATAAACTACGGAAATGGACAAACAAAGTTTCGATTTCTTCGCTCTTTGCATTACTGTGGGCAGTTCTGCTGATGAAACGGGCAACTGTATTTGTATTCATGGATGTCGTTTGAATAGGTTAATATACCTAAATTAAACAAACGTTCGCTGATAAAATGGGCAATTGAGTCTGTATTCACGGATGTGGTTTTAATAGGTTAATATAAATTCGAATCTCAACTGTAACTATTGACCAAGGATTCATCTCCCAATAACACGCAGAGGAGATAATACATACCTATAGAAATTCTAAATCCAAGGGAAAGGTTCATATTTTGTAGCTGTAGTACGCAATTGTCATTCTCAGAGGTAACAACTTTATGATAGATAATGCGAGAAAGTGTTGGGAAGACCAGTCCTGGATTGCTGAATTTGTATTCATGGATGAGCCTTTCTTTTAAAAAATCAATTAACGTAAATATAAAATATCGATATACTGAGTATAATCAATAAATAATTCAATAATAATAAATATAAATATAATATTAAAAATATTAAGTTATTATTATTTAATTAATGATAATAGTCTGTATAAAAATGAGTAATAAAGTCATATTTTAAATTTCTTTATGCTCATATGCCAAAAAATGTATTTAGTTTAAGTAAATAGAAAAATGTGAGTAATGAAATCTACATAAATGAAAATGAATGTCTATCTGTTATGGCGATGAATCTGGGTCAGCTGATTGTTCACACCTACGGGATGGCTATAGGGGGAGTAGGATTATCTAAAATTAAATTTAAAAAATTCGAATCTCACCAGCATCTATTTACCAAGGATTCATCTCCAACAAAGTGTCAAGTATATTTCGTTGAATAGGATTCCTCACAACTAAAATATGTACAAAATTTAGACTAAATATATTTTTAATCATGTTTATAGACCAAAATAAAATATTATTATTCGGATCATTTAAATCTTTTTGAAAGTAAAATTAAAACCTGAACTTTAGGATGAATCTAAGTCATTTTTGTTTAATAATTCTTGAATCATTACATAAATTATTGTAATTATTTAGTAGTGCACATAATGATTCTCTTTTACTTAATTTTTTTGAAAAAAAGGTTTGGGTTTGGTAAAAAAGTGTTTTTATATCAATTTACAGTTTAATCATTTCCACTTTAATTTAAATTTACGGACATTACGTTACAATAATTGCATTACGGTCTTTGTAACTACATGAGTAAATTAAAGGCTATCAAAGTCCGTGATCTTAGACCATTGCATTGATGACCTCGGCCGCGGTGGCCTGGTGGTAAAGTCTCGGTTTCGGAACCGGAGGGTTTCAGGTTCGAGACTCGATTCCACTGAAGAACCATCGTGTGAGGGGGTCTCTTGCACGTTCAATCCGTCAGGCCAAACGTCCTCCGGCTGGTGTGGTGTGGATTGAGGGTGCCAGTTCAGGTGTTGTCTTCGTCATCTGACCGTTGCTCAAAAGGACGAGGTAGCCCTAATGATGCTCCAAAACGGGATGTTAATATAACTAAATTAATTTTTAAGATTTTAAAATAGCGATTTTTGGATTTATATATTTTGTATTTATATTTATATTATTATTATATTTTATATTTATATATATTATTTATATTATATATTTATATATATTATTTATATTATATATTACGTAATATTTTCTCTTGTTTGCAAGGTTAAACCTAATTATTCTGTCATACATTCCGTGTTTCAATCACGTCATTGCATGGGAAAGGGTTAAGCTAAATTTCATAATGAATTTTCGAGATTCAGAAGATTTTATTTCTTTAAACAGAATGTAAGAATGATGCATAAATATTGGGAAAAAATTATTAGAGAAATTCTTTTATTTATTGAGCAGAAGTTTTACGACAAAACAATAATTTTTATGTCACGCAATGGGGATTTGATATCATCATACATTAAGACATTCGACTGCGTTAAAAACACTCGTTATCGTTGCTATTTCATGAAGTTCAGACTTTTTTCTTCCCAAAACTGTTTATAATTTCTAGAAAAAGAAAGGCCTGACCTATTATTCAGAGTCACATATCTTTCAGCTCATTTTTCTCACTCACTTCCATTTTCTCAAAACTTTAATATTCGTAAAAGTTCTCCACCATTACCATGGTATCTCAAAAAACTATTATAGTCATTTAGCGTATGTTTTAAATGGTGTTTATAATGAAATGATCCGAAATTTTTATTGTCGGTGAAATACTTTTTCATTTAGAGGTGTTTTTAGAAGAATCAAGTCGTGAATTTATGATAAAAATGCATACATGCGCATACTGTTACCCATAGCTTCTTTGCATCTCAAAATGTTTCTTGGATATTGATTCTTTTCATTCATCATTGTACTCTATAACTTACGTACAAGGAAAAACAGGATTGCTTCATGAACATTTTGAGTACAGTGATAACTGTTTGGGTCCAATTTTGCTATAATTTGAGACAAATTTCTCAAAATATATTATATTTTTAAATATTATTTTGTATTCATATTTTTTGTAATTGGCAATATATGTAAAAACCATAAATAGTTTTTTTAATTCAATTTTTCAAAAAATTTCCTTCGAACGTATTCAGATACCTAAAAATATTGAAGTTAGATTGGCAAATTCAAGGGCATTATTTCTTTAAAAAACATGTTTTAGATAAAGGCCATTTTAGTTTTTTCTGTTTTATTTTTCCTTCTTGACTGAATAAATTTATAAGAACACATCAATTCATCCAGAAATTCGAAGAGTTAAATTTTTGTTTTCTTTTACGTTACAATAGAAAGAAGTGTAATTGTGTTACTTAAAAACAATGAGAAAAACTGTCAAATTTTGTCAGTCATATTAAATTGAATTTGGAAAACAAAATATGACTTTACGCTTTTACTCAAGAAATATAAAATGTTCAACTCGAGTTTAAAAAAATATCTTAGAATATCCATGATTGAATTTGCTCGAAATCCAAAAAGTTTCTTTTGCTTTAAATTTGAAAGATTCTTTTGAATTATTAATGCAAAGATACAAATGCTCGCTTAAAAAGTACTTCAGACAAAAAAAAAATACTGAAATTGTACAACTAATTTTTTCAACTCAATTCGAAACAGGATTTATTCAAATATTTAACTACTAAAATTGAATAGCCAGAAAAAAACTTATATCAAATACTGAATTGTATGAACCATATTATTACGAATCCATAATTTTACTTTCCCGCTCTAATAAGGTCATCGTACAGAAGACAGACAGACAGTCATCTGCATGGAATGGTGCCCTGGTGTGTCGTCAGAGATCCCACAGCTTGGCGATAAACTTAACCTTCCAGCGAGCGCGCGTATGTGAGAGATACACTAGAGATGAATTTCTGTTTCTTCAGATCTGGTGGCACTGGGAACGCCGGTCCTCGGCTTTTTGTCTCCCTCCCGTCGGCCTACTTTCGGTGGTGGTCGTCGTAAGTTAGTGGCGTCTCTGCCGATCAGATATTTGTATTTTAGAGATGCGCGCGACATTTTGTGTGAGTTTTGGTCACATCTGATTTTGTATGATTTTACAAATAAATCTGCGTTGTTTTAGATTGGAGACAGCTGGCAAATGCACTCACTAGGGAAAAAGTTGAAAAAAAGCACCCACATCTCTAAAAGGTGAGCTAAAATGAAAAGTTCTGAAGAGCAAATTCAAACTAGGTATTGAAGAAGTGGAAGATGCGATGTCAGGGAAAAAGAAAATCGGACTAGAATCATGAGGTTCAGTTGTGAGATTTGACAGAAATTTATATGTTTGGAGCACACTAAACACATCTGCTCAAATGACAACGCAGCAACGAAATAACAATGAAACTATTTCTTTCCTTTTCATATCTAGCTTTCAACTACTTTTTCATTTTTATTCATAAATTCTGTATTATTTTTTAAACTTCTCTATTTCTCTAAAATGGTTGGTCAAAATATCGGCAATATCATTTATATTATTTTTAAATCGCAAATAAATTTTTAAATCAAAAATGACCACAGTTAACCTGTGGTCATTTTATATTCTTATTGCCATCTGTGTTTATATTGTTTCTGCTTCTTTTTAAGTAAAAAATGTTTAAAGTGATTGTAGTTATGAATCCTAAGCAGTTTGCAATATAATTTTAGTAGTTACGCCGTTGAAAATTTACATTTTACTATAGTATATGTGGGAAATACTCGCGACCGTTCATGCTCACATGACAGCGGCTCCCGCTGTAAGGTTATTAAACATTTGGCAAGTTGGCGACTTTGGCAACAAAATGTTCAATACCCGAAACATCGAGAATTTTCGCTTCCGTCCATTAGGAGTCGAGATACATTCAGAATGCTCTTGATTGGTCCAGAAGGTTTTTACCCCCGCCTTCCACTGCTATATAAGGTGTCATACAAAGCTGGATTCCGAGAGGTCTAGTATAATGGACCTGATAATACCTGGATAGAGATATCTTGAATGGAGGCGTCGCCGCCAGAATACCGAGTGCTGGTTCGCTGTGTGCCGTCATCGTGACTTCTATCAAAGACTGTTGTGTGTTTTGATCCTGAACTGTGTGATCGATCGGTAGACCCCAACTGAGAGATCTTAAAGAAGAGTCCTGAGTGGAGGAGTAGCCGAGAGTATATCGAAGCAACGAAGGATTGCTGGATCGCTGTTTGGCATATTTTGTGCCATGTGTCATCCTCGGGAATGGAGCTGTCCCGAACTAAGGAGTAGTCCCGTTGTGCGAAGTATTGAGTCGACAGCGAAGGCAAGAAGAGACAGAGGAGTCGTTTCAGCCTGTTCCGGAGAGACCTACGTGAGCGGAGACAGAATCCCTTAACGATTCCCTCTCCTGCTGAATCCTGTCTGGCCGCTTAGGGAGCTGTGGACGTTGTCACTACGGAATTTCTGCCTGTGGACTACTGCTGCTATTGTGGGCTACTGTCTGCAGTAGAGTACTTCTGTGTGTTTGCTTCGACTGTGTATAGCTGTCTTCTGTACATAGTTGTGCTGTAAATATTTGTGCTGTCCTGTCTTTATCCCATAAATAAACGTCGTGTCGTCTACTAAATGATGGATAATTGTGTATGTTCATCTTCTGACACCATACACCCGACTGTACAGGTAAATGAACCCGACGGACAAGAATAAGGAGGAAATACGTAACAATATGTTTGCATATACCTTGTGGTTGGCGCTGCGTAATCAGAAATAGTTTAAGAGCCAGTAAACTCCATCAAACTCGAACTACATTTTATATCTCTCACTCATGCCATCTTCCCGCTGGTGTGGTGGGATATGGTGGAGTGCTATCTCGGGTGTCATCCTCGTCCTCTGACAGCGTTTCAAAATAACGAGGTCCGCCCATAATAGCCTTTGTGTTTCTTTACAACGGGACGCTATTATAACTAAACTAAACTAACCTAAACAAACTCTCTAATTCCATGCCCCCCGAATGCATACAATTGCCTCAAAACGACCTGGAAAGTTCCCGAATAATGTCTGAAAGTATCTTCAAAACCACAACTATTTTGTTTGTGGTTCACAAATCAGAAGAATGTGAAATGGCGATGAGTTGAACTTGAAGCAAGTTCTAAAAATATTCAATAATATTCATATCTGGAGATTCAGAAGACCGATTAACTATTCAAAGTCAGATAATATTTCCTGGGCTAGAGTTCTAGATGTTTGTTGGAACAGTGAGAATGCACAATGGGCATGGATGGTAGTATGCTATCGAATAAGAAGCTTACTTTAGTATGCGTATCAAGTGTACTGTATTATGTATCTCTCACTGATGAGGTGCCCCACAAACGCAAACAATTATCTCGAAACTAACTGGAAAATTCCCAAATAATGTCTGAAAATATCTTGAAAGCAGTTCACATCACAGATTCTGTTGGATGTAGAGAAATACTTAAAAATGTATTTTTTACTACCTAAATATAATGAATAGAAATATCTTAATTAGTTTAATTATTAATTAAATATTTTTAATTCCTACTTTTAGCTTATATTAACTTCATGTTATTCGGGTTACATTCCCCGTGCTCTTTAGAATACCATCGGCAAAAATAGTGTTATAGTAAAGATATAAGCTAGATTCAAATGGTACTTTTATGTACCGTCAGCAAATAAATGGTTAACTTTAAACTTGAGAATTCGAAGCGAATATTTAAGAGATACAATAAGTAGTTTCTCTCCATTGAATCTGATGTGAACCACATAAACATTCAACGGTTACAATAGACACGCATTTTTTACATAACACTCGTAGAAATCTGAAGGTCTTAAACAGCGGTTTAGTTCTAGTTTAGTAATATTAACATCCCGTTGTTAGGCAACATGAGTGCTATTTGGGGACGGACCTCGTCCTTTTGAACCACAGTCAAATGAAGATGACGACACATGAGCTGGC
>JAPMOQ010066890.1:222930-259481 GCA_026543055.1 Argiope trifasciata | reverse complement strand
TAAATAACTAATCAATTATAAATAATTTAAATCATAATTTATTAGTTAAAACATTTATAATCAATTATAATTTATTAGTTAAAACAATTACGTATAATCAATTATAAATAATTTTAACTATAATGGATTAGCTAAAACATTTATAATCCAGATAATTTTAACAATAATTAATTAGCTTAAACATTTATAATCAATTATAGTTTGAATTATAATTGATTAGCTATAGCATTAATAATCAGTTATAAATAATTTCAATTATATACATAAAATTGATTATCTAAACATAAAAAATTCGTGAAGTAGGTTATGAAGTAGTTTAACCCCTTCCTTCCCGCTCCCGTGAAAAAGACGGGGTGAAATTTCTACTTCTATTTCTCGCGCCCGTGATATTTCCGGGTTGGCGTACTCAAAAGAAATGCGCCACAAATATTAAAACAATCTATTTCCTATGCCCAGGATCATGTTTATTTCTCAAAATATACACCAAATGGCTGCCCTAGACTATTTGCAATGTTTTTAGAGAGAGTTCATTTATTTTAATCTAGATGTCAGCAGAAAGGGAACTCGGTACTACTGTCCTGATGGTGATGTTGGCCTACGCATCTCATGCTTTATCACACAAGAAAATGACTAGTATTTATTTACATTATGTGTAAATGCAATAAAATGATGTTTGAATGCTTAAAACATATTTTTTTATTTTCTCTCTTTGTTGGAAAGCTAGCATTCAGTCATAACAACCCTGAATGGTGGCTTTTACAATTTTTTTTAAATTTCGAGCTAAAAATGAGCTAAAAAATTAAAACTGAATGCAAATATTGTACATACACTCAGTTTTGTATGATGTTCTTGAATAAAAAAATATACACTTTTATGATCATTTTCTTCAAAATGATGCGACCGTTAAGGGGTTAAGAGATTCGAAGAACTTATGGGTAAAATAGGCAGGAAATAAGGTCCCAGATTGCTTGCTTAAATATCTCAAGAACATTTTTCTGTGCAATCATCCGAGTTGAGGAAGGATCTTAGAGAAGCAAAGCAAAGTAATTCTATCCTACGAAAGAATTCGTGGAGCGATTCGTCTTCCCAAGGACAACACATTAGCGGTGACATGAGCCAACGTCTTCGGCAAACATCCACTGGTAGTGGAATGCCGTGGAGAAAGGGTTAAGGCTTCCAACTACATTAAATCATTGGTTATCGAACACATCGGCAATTTTTTTATATATTGCCGTTTCTTGTCGTTCAGGCTTTCCTCTTTCCAAAAGAGTTTATCTTTTCTAGGAGAAGGAAGGCCTCACCTATCGTCCGGGGTCACAGATTTTTCAGCTAAATTACTGTATTTCACTGCAATTTTCTCAACACTTTAATGTTCACAAACATTCTCCATCGTTAACGTGATGTCTTAGAAAACTAACAGAGGTATTTACATAAACATTTCAGCGAGTGTTTTAACTGATGTGGGCAATGAAAGGAACCCAACGTTTTATTGGTGGGGAAATACTTTTTAATTGATGGGTGTTTTTTAGAAAAATTAAGTTGTGAATACATGGAAAAAATGCGTGCATACGCATATTTTTTTCCCATCACTTCTTTGCATCTCAACATGTTTCTCTGATTTCGGTTCATTTCATTCATCATTATACTCTATGACTTGTGCGCAGAGGATGGCTGCAATCCCATTTTGTTTAACGTGTAAACCGTTTTGGTTCAATTTCGTTAACATTTACTACCAATTTTATTATTTCTCAAAATTTATTATATTTTCAAATAGTTGTGTTGTATTTATAGTAATTTTTATTATAATTGACAATACATCTAAAAACCATAGTTTTAAATTGTTTATAAAAAATTCAATCTTTTAATTTTTTTTCTTTCGATCACAGTCTTAACAAAATTTCAGTTAGTTGAAGCTGCTCAGACATCCAATGCTGCGCTTAAGCTGGACTGCTTTCTCACAGAAGAACTCCAGCGAAAGAAGCCTTTGAAATTTTGAAGAATTTTTTCGCTATCTATGTGAAAAAGTGAAACATTTTTGACATTGAGTTTGCTGTGATAAAAAAATGACTCTGAATGCTTTCAACTATAGTTCTGCTTCAAATTATTTGTCTACCAAACTTTGTTTTCAACCAAATTCCGAGCAAAATCTATTCAGAAGTCTACATAATCTAACTAATTATTAATTAGCATTTAATGAGAAAATTAGTATATTTTTTGAAACATGGTATCTTAAATTTTAATCTGTATAGGTACACAATTCTAAAAGAAACGTTGCCTAATATGAGTCGGGCAGCGGTGGCCTGGAGGTAAGGTCAGCTTCAAAATTAAGTTGCGAATTGATAGGAAAAATGCATATACACGTACATTTTCCCCTACAACTTCTTTCCATCTCAAGAAGATTCCGGTTCATTTCATTCATCATTCTACTTTCTTATTTCGATGTGATTTCTGCATTACAATTTTCTGTACACTTTTAAAAGTTTTGGTTAAATTTCATTAAAATTTATTACACATTTTCCTGTTTCTCAAAATATATTACATTTTCAAGTAAATGTTTTCGTATTTATGGTGTTTATAACTGAGAATACATCTAAAGAAATAAAATAGTTTTTAAAAAATTTAATTTTTCAAAAAAATTTCCTTAAACGGTGTAATCCAAAATAATATTAATTTAGATAAAGAATTATTACAAAACGAAATGTGCTCAATATATTTTGTATTATTTTAATGATGGAAGTTTAAAAAATGTTAAAGTACGTAAGTTCCAAATTTTTTTTTCTGTCTTAATTAAACTAAAATTTTACTTGCAGAGAAACACGATACAACACTTAAATATTAATAATGTTAAAATATTTGAACTTTTCTACTTACCAAAAAAATTTATCCAACATAAAATTGCTTTAAACACTAGTGAAAAATTCAAGTGCACATTCTCATTTAAGTTATAATGATAATGATTGACCATTTTCTCTTCAAATAATTTCATAAATTAAATTACAAAAAAATGATTCTATCCTGTTACGATCAAAACAAATGTAAAAGGATTTTACTTAATTGAAGAGTTTTTACTGAAAACACCAAAAGATATTTCTAATACATCAATCCTCCCCTCCCCCCAAAAAAATATCAAATAATTAATCTCAATGAGGAATTATACAGAATCTGGACTATATTTTCAATGCACAGTATCTCAAACTTCTTAATAATCTTAAATATAAATATTTCTTTACGATAATACTTATTTTTTTCAAAGAAAAGCTTTATCGCTTAAAAATTTACCAGCTACATTCATTTATTTATTAATGCAAAATAATGGCATTAAAATAAATGATGCGAAATAAATTATTTCTTCATGTTTCAATAATAATGCAAAATAAAATATTTTCTTTAACGGAAGATAATTTCTGTGAAATTGAAACTATTCTTATTAGTTAAAGAAGTAATTTTTTTCTCTTATATAGTAGAAATAAATTTTTTTTCATTTAAATATCAGCATTAAATATTGATTTCATTTTTATTTAAATGTCTTCTTGAATTGGAATCCGGAATATAAAAACAGCAAATATTTGTTAACAATTAACTGCCTTCTAAAGTAAAAGGAAGATTTTATTTCTAATTCTCGGAATTCTCCAAAGATTAAAAGACTTTTTATTTTCGAGAAATAATTATTGTTTCATTCATCTAATACTTCACTTATTGTCTCTATTTAAATTAATTATGCCTTTAAGATAAATTTAAGAAGAAGTTACTTTTTTTCGTCATTCATTAAATAATGTCGAATTAAAATGGCAAAACTGAGCATTTTTACGTCCATTTAATTCTATTGATAGTAAAAATATTCTTGATTCCGAGAATTCAGTTCGTTGTTTCTTTTGTGAATTCGAATTAAAGTTGATGCGGAAATTCTGAGAAATTTAGTGACAGAAGAAATGTGTTCTTTTTTTAGAGTAATGAAAGTAAGAACTTAATAGCAATTAGAAATCAAACATTGCATTAGAATTGAAATCAGATACCCATTTATTGTTAAAAAAATTGATTACTAACCAACTCAGACACGTTATTTTTAAGACGAACAAAGTACTATAATAGACATGAAATTTTTTTCTCCGATATTTGCGTCATATAGCTGCAAAGTATTAACATTTAACTTAGATTCCTTCAGAATCTATTGTGTCTCCTGGGCGAGAAATGAATCCTTGGTAAATAGACATGGTTGAGATTCGAAACTTTTTTTTAATTTTAAATAATTGTTCGATACCTATAACCATCCTTTAGACCGAAACAATAAGGTGACCAAATGTCATCGCAATCGGATGAGTGGTGCAGCAGATCATAAGAGACATTCAGACAAACATTCATTTTTATTTATAGACAATGTACGCCAATATCATGCAAAGCGTTCTCTGTTTTACTCATGATTCATAATTCGTTTTCGTGGGGAATGACAACCCCTTTATAAGAAAGTATTACAGAAAGTTTTGAGGAGACCACACCATCTGGTTAACAATGAAACACATTATTTGATCGATGTTCTATAATTTTTAACTTTAATCATTCATTGCATTTATATTTGCCATGAAAATTCATAAATAAATAATATTAAGGGTAGGGAATTAATTAAAAGCATGAATTATTAGAAAACGAAGGTCTATAAAATTGAGAGTATTGTCGTCAAGAATTAAAATATTGAGAGTATTGTCTTCAAGAATTAGAATATTGAGAGTATTGTCTTCAAGAATTAAAGTATTGAGAGTATTTTCGTCAAGATTATAGTGTTGTCAGGTATTTTAAAATTCTAGTACAATAGTGAGCGATTGATCTATCGACTAGAGAATTCAGTTTTTACCAACAAGGATATTAAGTTAGATAAAGAATCATTACAAAACGAAATGAAATCAATGTATTTTGTATTATTTTAGTGATGGATGTTTAAAAAATATTAAAGTACGTAGTTTCCAATTTTTTTCTGTCTTACTTTAATTTAAGTTTTACTTGCAGGGAAACTTCCTTAATACAATATTTAATATTAATACTTATTAATTATGCTTAACAATACTTAATATAATACAAATTAAATTAACACATAATATAATACGAAACTTAAAACATAATAACTTAACACATAATATAACACGAAACAATATTTAAATATTAATAATGTTAAAATACTTGATTTTTTCTACAAACAAAAAAATTTATCCCAATATAAACATTAACGAAACATTCAAGTACATATTCTCATTTTAGTTATAATGATGGCTATTGGACATTTTCTCATCACATAATTGGACAATTTGAATTACAAGAGAATGAGTTCAATCATATTCTGATCAAAACAAATGTAAAAAGATTTTACTTAAGGAAAGGTTTTACTAAAAACACCAAAAGGTATTTCTAGTACATCGATACCCCCCCCCCCCCAAAAAAAAATCAAATAATTATTCTCAATGATGAATCCTACAGAATCTGGACTATATTTTCCATGCACAGAATCTCAAACTTCTTAATTACCTTTAATATGAATAATATTTTTACGAGATTACCTTTTTTTTCAAAGAAATGCTTTATCGTTTAAAAATTTATCAGTTACATTACTTTATTTATTAATGCAAAATAATTGCATTAAAATAAATGATGCAAAATGAATTATTTCTTTAAGTCCTTAAAATAATGAAAAATAAAGTGTGTTTTTTTAAACAGAAGATAATTTCTGAGAATTTGAAACTATTCTTATTATTTAAAGAAGTATTTTTTTTCTACGAAGTAGAAATAAATATAGTTTTTTTTCATTTAAACAGCATTTGTTTTATCATAAAATATTAATTTCATTTTTATTTAAATGTCTTCTTGAAATGGAAACAGGAATTTAAAAACAGTAAATATTTGTTAACAATTAACTGCCTTTTAATGTAAAAGGCAGATTTTATTTCTAATTCTCGGAATTCTCCGAAGATTTAGAAGACGAGATTTTTTCACGAAGATTTTATTCACGAGAAATAATTATAGTCTCATTTATCTGATGCTGCAATTATTCTCTATTTAAATTAAGTACGTTTTTAAGATAAATTTAGGAAGAAATTACTTTTTTTCGTTATTCCTTAAAAATTCGCGAATTAAAAGGACAACACTGAGCATTTTTAACTCCATAAAATTCTAATGATAATAAAAATGATTCTTGATACCAAGAATTCAGTTCGTTGTTTCTTTTGTGAATTCGAATTAAAGTTGAATGTGGAAATTTTGAAAAATTTAGTAAATTTTGTTCTTTTTGGAAAGAGCAATGAAAGTAAGAACTTAACGGTAATTAGAATTCAAACACTGCATTAGAATTGAAAGCAGATATTCAGTTGTTGTTTAAAAAATGGATTATTAAGGTAACCGACTACATTCGAAGGAAATTTTTTGAAAAATTGGATTTTTTAGAAACCATTTATGATTTTTCGATGAATTGTCATTTATAAACACTATAAATACAGAAACAATTATTTGAAAACAATATATTTTGAGAAATGGGAAAATGTATAGTAAATTCTAATGAAATTGAACCAAAACTGCTTACACGATACAAAAAATTGTAATGCAGCCTTCCTTTTTTTTCTTTGCACACAAAATATAGAATACAATGATGAATGAAAGGAACCAAAATTTAAGAAACGTTTTGAGATGTAAAGAAGTGATGGGTAAAAATATACGTATATGTGCATTTTTTTCCATAAATTTACAGCTTAATTTCTTTAAAAACACCTATAAATGAAAACGCATTTCACCAACAATAAAACTTTGCCCGTATTATTTGAAACACTGAAATGCTCTATTCAACTATCCCTATTAGTTTTTGAGATATCCTGTTAACGGCGGAGAATTTTTATGAAAATAAAAGTTTTGAGAAAATGGAAGACAAATTTTAGCTGAAAAATATGAGGCCCTTAATGACAGGTCAGGCTTTCCTTTCCTTGACAAGATAACCTGTTTTGGAAAGAGTCTGAACTACAAGAAATAACAATCTTAAAAAAATTCTCCAATGTGGTCATTAACCTATGTTTTGAACGTAGTCGGACTCTTAACCAACTGAGATATTTGATTGATAAAATCATTCGATGTTTATTAAGACTAAAAACGACTGAAATCGACACATTTTATTTTCCAAATAATTACAAATCAAACTCCGCATTAGAATTAAAATCAGATATCCATTGATTGTTAAAAAAATAGATTAACTTACTCAGATATTTGATTTTTAAAATTATTCGATGATTGTTAACACACTGTATGCGCGTCACGTACCGGTACGTTTTCTGACGATCGATACTCGAGCGCGGGTCACGTACCGGTACGGGTGAGTGTCACAACATGGTTTGTGTGTGGGTACAGAAATAACGGTATGTACAGGACGCCGAATGTTCTCGTCTACTGCATGGATTCTGGAAGCATTGAGACACATAAAAACTCTTTTTTGCATCAGTCGATGCGGACCGGGAAGGTGGATTAAGAAAATCCATTTAGATTTAAAATTCACTGTTTATTGATCCTGGCGAGAATGAGTGAATGTTGCCTCTTCGTAAAGGAAAATGCTCTGAACTGTAAAACATGATTCGTTTTAGGATTTATCTTTTCTTTTTTCGATAATGTAAAAATGTTTATATCTAACATCAGTCGAAAAAATTGAAACTATATACTACTATTTCTATTTGATTTTTCATATTGACGATGCTATTATCAATGTATCCACTAAAAAAAATTTTTTTTAATTGCAAAAATCTTATGGTTGTTGTTTCTATTTTTCAATATGAAATACGAAAAATGAATTAAAAAATGAAATAATTTTCGATTCATTGCGATGTAACTGAATAACTAAATGCACGCGCTAAACGCCCACTCCCAGTTCCATTCCGCTGCTAAATGGACCCGCACACAATGGGTTAAGATGAAAAAAGTACTGAAATGGACACAACCTTTTTTTCTCTGATATTTGCCAGATATAACATTTCTAAAAAATTCACCAAATTTCCTCAAACATCACTTTAAGGTTTCCGCCTACGTTCAAAGCACTGGTTATCGACCACAATGGCGAATTTTTTACAATTGTTATTTCTTGTAGTTCACACTTTCCGCTTGCCAAAACAGTTCCTCTTTACTAGGAAAAAGGAGGTCTGACTTATCATCCATCGGAATTTTATGTAAAACCTATTTTTCAGCTAAAATTTGTCTTCCATTTTCATAAAAATTATCAGCCGTTAACAGGACATCTCAAAAACTAATAAAGGTATTGGCATAGAAATTGCAGCGTGCTTTTTATATAATATGGGCAATGAAGTGAACCAAAAGTTTTATTTCAGGTGAAATCCTTTTTCATTTATAGGTGTTTTTAGAAAAATCAAGTTGTACATTTATGGAGAAAAACGCATATATACGCCTATTTTTACCCATCACTTCTTTGCATTTCAAGATTTTTCTTCCATTTTTGCTTATTCTATTTAGTAAATTGTGTACAAGGAAAATTGGAATTGCTGCATTGCAATTTTGTATAGATTGTTAATCGTTTTAGTTAAATGACATTCAAATATACTACACATTTTCCTATTTCGTAAAATATAATATATATTTTCAAATATTTTTTTTTTTTTTTTTTTCAGGGCATTTTGTATAATAATTGACAATACATTTAAAAAACTACATTTTTAAATAGTTAAAAAAAAATTAATTTTTTTAATGATATTATTATGCAAAGCATATTTTTTAGCTGAAATTTGTCTTTCAATTCAGTTTTCTCAGAGCATTAATGTTCATAAAATTTCTCCACCGTTAACACGATATCTCAAACACTAATGGAGGTATTTGCATAAAAGTTTCAACGTGTATTTTAAGTAATGTGGACGACGAAATGAACCAACATTTTTGGTGTTGCTCAAATACTTTTTCTTTTATAGGTGTTTTTAGAACAATCAAGTTGCAAATTTATGGGGGAAAATGCGTGTATACTTATATTTTTACCCTTAACTCCTTTGCATCTCAAGATGTTTCTCAGATTTTGGTTCCTTTCATTCATGATTGTATTTCATAGCTTTTGTGCAAAGAAAAATAGGATGGCTGCATGCCCCTTTTGTGTAGAGGGTTCTCCGTTTTGGCTCCATTTTATCAAAACTTACGACCTATTTTCCTGTTTCTCAAATCATATTACAGTTTCAAATAATTTTTTGGGTTTTATAGTATTTTGTATTATAATTGACAATACATCTAAAAACCATAGCTTTAAATAGTTTATTTTAATTAATTTTTCAACAATTTTTCTTCGAACGTAGACGGATACCTTAAAACTTATAAAAATGTTGCCACTAAAGAAAAAGTAAATCTCTGCATTCAAATCATTTGTTTTTTTTTATATTGAATATTGTACACTATGCATAAATTTCACTCAAAATTTCAGTACAATTATGAAATACATACACACTCATTTGAAACAAATTGATAATCAATATCTATACTTATAATAAAGCTCAATGTGTGTGTGGCCAGACCGTTGGACCTACAGCTACCACATTTGGTACATGTATACCATGGAGGTGCACCTCGGAGCCCTTTTTACGAATTTTTAATTAGAGTTTGAATTAACTAAAAATGAAGCGAAATTTGGACGTTCTTTCCGCTATCACTTCCGAAAATGTGATCGCACAAACATGATTTTTAAATCCATTTAAAGATGAAAAAATTAGCTTCCCAATGGTATCAGTGTTTTAATGTATAACTTAAATTTCTGTTTTTAACGAATTTATAAAGAAATATTTTAACCATGTTTTTCCACAATATATTTCGAACAAAACAATAACATTTAATCTGCACGAGCACGTGAAGGGGAAAAAATGAGGTTTAATCAGCGTGTTGCCATCCCATTGACGGAAGTTCACATTAAAAAACAACAACTATATTTGCAAATTAAATTTTTAAAAACGCAACTTTTAGCACGTGACTGGATAAAATAGGAGAGATATAAAAAGTGATATCTTCTAAAAAAATAAATGCAAGGCAAAGGATTCCATAATCGTTTGCAATATCGCATAACCCATAAATTATTAGAGCATTAAACTCAAAAAGTTTTTCCGAATAAATTTAACGACTCCCTAACTACTAATAACTGAATCTTATATATACAAATAAGAATAATCGTGAGGCTTCTGTAAGAACACGAGTTGCATGACTATCGAAGTTTAAATATATTTGGTTGGTAAGCTATAGTGAGAGCAAAGTGTGTAAGATTTAATTGAAAATTTTAGAACGTATTATTCATGGTGAACCAAAGACGGCTAGTAAGATAATAAGTCCAAAATGAATATATCTTTGATGCTTCATTAGAATAATTAATAAGACAATGTAGATAAAAATGAGCAAGCCAAAATAAATGAGGCATATAATAGCCGTGCATAACGCCATATTAATCAATTAAATTGCAGATACATAATAACAGTACGTATAAGAGCTAATATCAGCACCATTAAATAAACAAAAAAAAATATTCAGCTACAGAAGAAAGGTTAAAATATCGATTCGGTTAAGTGCTAGAAAAAAAACTCAAATGAAAAAGTATTGGAGAAAAACGGAAAAAACGGGAAAACTGCAGCGATTCATTTGGTAATTAGTTTTTTTAAAGTACAATAATGTTCAGGTTTATGTCAGTGAGATTTTTTCCCACTGTCGGCTTAAAAAATGATCTCGGAAGTTAAAAGGAAAAAAAAAAGAAAATTTAAATTTATTTTTTCTGTGAACATCCAATGGCCTATAAAAATAATGTTGTGGCAAGATGAGCTGAACTCGTCAATGCAAAAAGCCATTTCAAATGCGAAATGTTGGTCCATTAGTAACCGTTGTAACCGCCATAATTTTGAATGCAAGCATGCAAACGTGCATGCATTGTATCGTAAAGGTGTCGGATATCAGTTTGTGGGATGGAGTTCCATGCCTGTTGCAATTGGGCAGTCAATGCAGGGACGGTTAATGCTGGTTCTGGATGACGCTGGAGTTGTCGTCCAATGATGTCCCATACGTGCTGGATTGGAGAAAGATCTGGTGATCTAAAATGCCAAGGCAACATGTCGACACTCTGTAGAGCATGTTGGGGTACAACAGCGGTATGAGGGCGAGTGTTATCATGTTGGAAAACACCCCCCTTGAATGCTGTTAATGAATGGCAGCACGACAGGTTTTATCACTAGACCGACGTACAAATTTGCAGTCAGGGTGCGTGGGATACCACGAGAGTGCTCCTGCTGTCATACGAAATTGCTCCCCAAACCATAACTCCAGGAGTAGGCCCTGTGTGTCTAGGCCGCAGACAGGTCACTAGCATGCGTTCACCTCGCCTCCTTCTAACCAACAAACGGCTATCACTGCGACCAAGGCAGAACCGGCTTTCAACTGAAAACACAACAGATCTCCACTCCGTCCTCCAATGAGCTCTAGCTTGACACCACTCACGTCGCAAACGGCAGTGGTTTGGAGTCAGTGGAATGCACTGTACAGGGCGTCTGGCTCGGAGCTTTCCTTGAAGTAACCGATTTGTAACAGTTCGTTGTGTCACTGTGGGGCCAACTGCTGCTCGAATTTCAGCTGCAGACGCAGTACGATTAGCCACATCCATATGCCGAACACGACGGTTCTCCCTCTCAATAGTACCACATGGCCGCCCGGAACCTGGTCTTCTTGAGGCAGTACCTTCCCTTGACCACTGCCGCCAATACTCATGCACAGTAGATACATTCCTGCCAAGTCTTTCGGCAATATCGTGGAAATAAAACCCACCTTCTCGTAACCCTACAACACGACCTCGTTCAAACTCAGTGAGCTGTTGATAATGGCTTCTTCGTCTTCTCAGAGGCATCCTTGACTAACATTAACCCACTACGTGATATCTCAACTGTAAATAACGATCACGAACCTTACAGCGCTTATTTAAAGCAAACCTCATTTGTATGTTCATAGTGTCGCTACTAGCGCCACACTTACGCGCGTAGCAGGGCCGCGGTGGCCCGGTGGTAAAGTCTCGGCTTCGGAACCGGAGGGTTTCAGGTTCGAGACTCGATTCCACCGAAGATCCGTCGTGTGAGGGGGTCTCTTGCACGTTAAATCTGTCAGGCCAAAGTCCTCCCGCTGGTGTGGTGTGGTGTGGAGAGGGGGGTGCCACTTCAGTTGTCGTCCTCGTCATCTGACCGTGGTTCAAAATTTCGAGGTTCGTCCCAAAATAGCCCTCGTGTTGCTTTAAACGGGACGTTAATATAACTGAACTGAACTGAACTTACGCGCGTAGCTCGAAATTTAAATTGACGTTATCTTTCAGATGTATAAACACGCCTACCAAATTTCGTTTATCTAGCACAGCTCCTTCCTAGTGTTGGGATTTTTTTCCATCAGTATATATATATATAACAAAAAGGCATGAAATAATTAAAACCCATTTCCTGAGTCAACAAAAATTAAAACGAAACTAATTAAGTCGAAATCGAAAATTAAATTTTAATTTAGAATTAAACTGCAAAAACTGAACAAAAATGAAATGAAACCTTTTTATGAAACAAATCTAAATTAATAGAATTAAGTAAACGAAACTAATAATAGAAGCGAAACGAAAAATTGGAATCCAAACTAAAAACTATTTCGGATTCGAATAAATTTAAAATTAAAAACCAATCATTGTATATAGTGAGCGTAAATGCAGCTACTACTTAAATGCAAATGAATCTAAATGAATTAACTACATAAGTAAAGTAAGAAGGAATTCAACATATATATATATATAATTTTTGAAACTTTTTAATCGAATAATTTTTGATTTTTATTCCATCACTCATATCCAAATAAATTTTTTAAACCTATTACTAGCCACGACATAGCTCGTAGACCGCGCTTTTTTCTAGGACCGAACCATCCATGTTATGAGATGACAGCTTCTCCACTGCAGTTGAAAGAGAGCAAAGGAGGGGTCATCTCATTGGATAGAGGGTCCTGATATCGGGCGAAAGTAGTGCCAGTGAACGGGTTAATATTTTTAATTTATTAAATTTCTCAAAGTCATTTAACTAAAATATTCACTGCTACAAAATTGACATAAATTTTTTCCGGATGAAATCTAAATAGAAAGGAAGCAAAATTTAATTTATAAGTAAAAGATCATTTTTTATAAATCTTAATCCCTAGATTTCTAATGTCTCATCTCAAGTACCATTCAAAGCAGTGTATCATTTTGTCATTTTATTTAATTATTTTCTTCAATTTTGACTGATAAAATTACTTAATAGTAATTAAAATATGTATATTAATTTTCTGGAAAAATTCCACTTATGCTATCCGATTTCGTCAAAAACAAGGGCTCTCAACCATATGGGTGTTTTTTTCAAATATTGTTTTTTCTTGAAATTCAGACTTTCAACTTTCAAAAAAATAGTTTATTTTTTTAGGAAAAGGAAGGCCTCACTTATCTTCCAGGGTCACCTATTTTTTTCAGCTGAAATGAGTTTTTCACTTCCATTTTTACAAAAACTTTCATTTTCATAAAAACTCTTCACGGATAACAAGAAATATAAAAAACTAATGGAGGTATTTACGTAAAAATATTCAGCGCGTGTTTTAAATTATACGGGCAAAGAAATGAACCAAAAGTTTGATTGTTGGTGAATACTTTTGCATTTAGAGGTGGTTTTAGACAAATTAAGTTGTGAATTTAATGAAAAAATGCATATATGTGTATATTTTTACACATAACTTATTCACATCTCGAGATTTCTCTTAGATTTCGGTTCATTTCATTCATCATTGTATTCTATAACTCGTGTACAATGAAAAATAAGTTTGCTGCACTACCATTTTGTGTAGAGTGTTCACCGTTTTGGTTGAATTTCATTCAAATTTACTACACATTTTCCTATTTCTCAAAAGATATTATATTTTCAAACAATTTTGTTGTATTCATAGTTTTTTGAATCATAATAAGCAAAAACCAAAGTTTAAAATAATTTTTAAAAAATCTAATTTTAAAATTTTTTTCTACGAGCGTAACCGGATACCTTAAAAGAATTTATATATATTAATTTTTTAAAGCAATAAACAAGATCTCTTATTCAAGAAATACTTATACATCGAATGACATTTCTGAATTCTAAGGATTAAAACTTGAACACGCACAAATGCACAAAGTCACAGAGCTTTAGCACATGAGGACGTTAAAATAAGGGGTTCTACAATTACAATCACTGAGCGAATAATCTTGAATAAAATGTGAAATGAAGGATGAATAATTGTCTTGAAATTGGAGCTAAGACGTATATCGACTTCCTCGAAAAGGAGTCGGCACAATACATAAATTTGTAAATAATTTTTGTTTGTCTCGATTTCAATTCTGTTGAAGCCTGAATTTATTGAAATGATGGAATAACTTTTTGAAACTTTTAGACTGAATTCATCGAAAACATCGAATAGCTTTTTATTAAATCTTTTTTTTTTACTTTAAGCCACTTCATTCACTGTTACGGTGTTCGAAGCAACATTTTTGTAAAATTGGATACTTTGAAAAAGATTTAATAAATTAAGGTCTTCAGATGTATTTTTATTTATAATACAGAATGCTATGAATACAACACAATTATTTGAAAAGATAATTAATATTTTTTGAGAAATACAAAAATGTGTAGTAAATTTGAATGAAATTCAACCAAAAGGATTAACATTTTACACAAAATGGTAGCGCAGCCATCCTACTTTTCTATGCACACAGGTTATAGAAAACAATGATGAATGAAATGAACCAAAATTTAAGAAACATGTTGCCAAGAAGTGATAGGTAAAAATGTACTTATATATGAATTTTTCCATAAATTCTCAAATTATTTTTTGAAACCACCTATAAATAAAAAAGTATTTCAGCATCAATAAAAATTTTGGTTCATTTCATTCCCCCTATTATTTAAAACTTTTTTTGTGTGTGAAAAGCCATTATTTT
The DNA here is from genome assembly GCA_026543055.1 of Argiope trifasciata. Classification (NCBI taxonomy): domain Eukaryota; kingdom Metazoa; phylum Arthropoda; class Arachnida; order Araneae; family Araneidae; genus Argiope; species Argiope trifasciata. The sequence goes on along the minus strand of JAPMOQ010066890.1, from coordinate 244,501 downwards.
ATGAGATATTGTGTTAAAGGTGGAGAATTTTAATGAAAATTTAAGTCTTGAGAAAATCGAAATTAAAAATAAATTTCCGCCTGGATGGTAGGTGAGTCCTTCCTTTTCCAAGAAAAGAGGTTTTTGAAAGAGCCTACAAGAAAATGCAATTTTAAAAAATTTGCCAATCGGGTCGATAACCAATGTTTCCAACATTGTCGCAACTTTAATGCCTTAATAATTAGAAAGTGTATTTTTTATCTCAATTACTAAAAGAATGTTACATAATTAGTTTTAAATGCTGTTGCTGTTGTTATTGGCATAACTTATCCTATTTCGATTAAAAACTGTTCCTGAATCGAGGGGGAAATTTTAACATCTGAATATATATATATACATATATATATAAGCCAAGTTACTAACAAACAAACATCCTTTTTCTTATTTGAAATTTTTGTGTTCTTTTAGACTTGTAACGCTTGGTGTTCTTTCAAAATAGTAATGAAAGAAACTATTTATGGTATGTCGTGATTCTTTTCATATTCGATGAAATGATCATATTTAATTTTTAGAAAATGTGATTAAAATATTTTAATTTAAAGGTGATTAAACATAGAAAATGTATTTATACTATAGAATCGTTAATATAGTTGAAAAGACAAGTTTTGAAAATGAAGATGGGCAAAATTATTTATACTATAATATTTTCGAAAGTGACTGCGAAACATTCAATTAAAATTTAAAATTCCCCAAAACTTTCTCGCATAATCTCTCATACAGTTACCTCTGAGAATCACTTGCATGACATTTGCGAACTATAACTACAAAATATTAATTTTAATTAAGATTCATTATTAATTAATCTTAATTTCCGTTTCTAATGAATCTATTGTCTCCCTGGCGAGTTATTTGCAGATTAAATAGATGCGGTTGAAATCCGAATTTTTAACTTTTATTTCAGATAATTGTATTATCGCTATAAGCATCCCGCAGGTGTAAGCAATCAGCTGACCCAGTTTCATCGCCATCGGAGGAACGGTTGAGGAAGGCGTAAGAGACAAACATTCGTTTTTATTGACATATACGGTTTTTTTTTTTTCATTTCAATATATTCGACATACTCCATTGAAAAGAATTTTAACACTTTCTATTTCTCTATAAACGAGATTATTCTTTGTTTTAAATTCTGTTAGAAATTCGATCCAATGCTTCAAAGTACTTTCAAATAAAATCCCTCTGCCAATACCCCAAAAAGCTTTTAATTACTTAATGGGAAATACACGAAGTAAAACACTGTCACTACAGAATAAGGCACACCCGCATATTTTCTTTTTTTTAAAAATGTATCGATGGGTCTTTCTTGGCATTAGAAAAAGGGTCTCGAAAAGAGATTTTTTTTTATCTCGCTTATTTACATTGTGAGAAAAAAGAGGATTTTCAAATATATTACGGAACTGTATCTTAAAATAACAAATCTTTCATAATGAAGCAATTTTGCAAATATTGAACTAACTGTACTTAAAAGAAAAAATAACTTAAATAAAATAAAAAATCCATCTATTATGAAGCGTAAAAAATGTGAGCGCTGTTCAGTAGTTTTCGCTTCTGATATATTTTTTCCCTTTCTTGTGTTTAATGTCAGAATATTCTTTTCACAATCTTAAGGTATCCGACAACGTCAAAAGAAAAAAAAATTGAAATATTGGACTTTTTAAAAACTACGGTTATTAGATGTATTGTCATTTATAATACAAAATACTATAAATGATCCGAAATTACTTGAAAAGATAGTATTTTTCAGAAATAGAAAAATTTGTAACAAATTTGAATGAAATTTAACCTAAACGGTGAACACTCTACGCAAAATGGTGACGTAGCCATCCTATTTTTATTTGTACACAAGTTATAGAATATAATGATGGAGGAAATGAACCAAAATCTAGCAAAAATGTTGAGATGCAAAGAAGTTTGAAATAAAAACATACATATATATGCATTTTTATAGATAAATAAACAACTTGATTTTCCTAAAAACACCTATAAGTGAAAAAGTATTTCGCCAAAAATACAACTTTTGGTCCGTTTTATTGCCCCTGTTACTTAAAACACATGCTTAAATGTTTATTTAAATGCCTCTATTAGTGTTTGAGATATTATGCTGACGGTGGAGAATGTTTATGAAAACTAAAGTTTTGACAAAATGGAAGATACATTTTAGCCTAAAAGTACGTGAACATGAATGATAGGCGAGGCCTTCCTTTTCTAGAAATTGTTTTGGAAAGAGAACCAGCAATAACAATTTTAAATTAATTCGTCAGTGAGTTTGATAACCAGTGTTTTTAACGAAGTCGGATACTTTAAAATACCTTGATTTCGTACTGTGTATTTAATCCTTGAATTGTCCTTGATTGTCATTTCCGTTGGCCTGGCGGTAAGGTCTCGGCTTCGGAATCGGAGAGTTTCAGGTTCGATTCCCCCGAAGAACCGTCGTGTGAGGGGGTCTCTTGCACGTTCAATCCGTCAGGCCAAAAGTCCTCCCGCTGGTGTGACGTGGTGTGGAGAGGGGGGTATCAGTTCAGGTGTCGTCCTCGTCATCTGACCATAGTTCAAAATGATGAGGTCCGTCCTAAAATGACCATTGTGTTGCTTTAAATGGGACGTTAATATAACTAAACTAAACAAACCGTAAAAGGGGGAACGTGTGTCTGCAGCAAACAAACATAGTTCGTAAAATAACTAGCCGGTACCCAATCCAATGCTGCCACCGAAAAAAAATAATATTCAGTGAAATCAATCCATAATTTAACAATGTTTTGTCGAAATAGGATGAAGCGTACGACAGTACATAAAATACGAACAAATAAATATTCATTTTTACACATTAGATTCGTGTATTCCTGTTTAGAAATGTAAAACAAGGTGCTTTTCAGAAGGGTAATTAAAGAAACTATCCCGTTAGTTTAGTTTAGTTATATCAACGTCCCGTTTTAAAGCAACACGAGGTCTTTATTGGGACGGACCTCGTCCTTTTGAACCGCGTTCAGATGACGAGGACGACACCTGAACTGGCAACCCCCTCTCCACACCGCACCACACCAGCGGGAGGACTTTTGGCCTGACGGATTGAACGTGCAAGAGACCCCCTCACACGACGGTTCTTCGGTGAAATCGAGTCTCGAACCTGAAACCTTACCACCAGGCCACCACGGCCTGTTATTGTATCCAGTGATTCGTTTCATATTCGTTCAGAATTCTCAAGTTTAAAATTAAAAAAATGGGATTGAAATATTTTCTTTTAAAATGGATTAAACTTGCAAAATGTATTAATATCATAAAATCGTTCATATAGTTGAAACGATCATTTTTGAAAATTAAGATGGTGAGAAATTATTTGTACTATAATATTTTCGGTGGTGACTGCGAAAAATACTAAAATTTAATTAAAATTTATAATCCCGAGTTGGTCTCTCCAAAACTTTGTTACCTCTGAGAATGACTTGCACGATATTTGCGAACTATAGCTACTAAATATCAACCTTTCGCTTGGATTGAGCCTTTCTATTGCGTCTCCTCGGCGAGTTATTTGGAGATGAATCCTTGGTAAACAGATGCGGTTGCGATTTGTTGTTGAATTCTAGATAACAGCACTATCTCCACAACCCTCCCGTAGGTGTGAACAAAAAGCTGACCAAGTTTCATCGCAACCTGTGCGATGCATTCTAAAATTTTCAGTTCAATACTTAAGTACCTTGCTCTCTTTATAACTTATTAACCAAATATATTTAAACTTCAAACTTCGATAGTTAAGTTACTCGTACTATTATAGAAGACTTAAGATCGTTTGTTCGTTGTACTTTATAGAAGCTGATACAACAGCTGATTTGCAATGAGCTGTTGTGGAATTATGTGGAAAATCTAACATCTTACATTTATATTATATTTATGTAGAGATTTAATGAGCGGCCATTACTATTGAATATTTAATTCCAATTTGTTGTAATAGATGTCTCCACGGGTACCGCTAAATATCGCTGCACCAAAGTCCAAGACGCGTGAAGTAAAAATTTGAGAAAGAAACGAACTACGCTTTCGCTCGGCAGACGGGAACAGAGAAATTCATATCATTCCGATTATGAATTTTTAATACGTAACGAAGCTTTACCATGAAACACGTCATTAAGCTTCATCCTTGGTGGCATCTATAAGTAATACTTTTTTCTCTTTTGTAAATATCCTGTCCTAATTCTTAATGTCTTTTCTGTATTCTTTATTGTAAATAAATTTCCTTCTTATTCAAGAGCTTCTTTTCCTTCAATCAGTGACCTTAGACACTGATCTAAATGCGGCTGAATGGGCATTCTGTCCCATCCAATTCTACATTTATAATTATTATTTTATATTTCCATAATATTACGTTACCATTTCAACACGTGCTGAGCATCACACAGTCATCGGTTTAATTTGCAATCAGAGTTCATTTTATCATTCCGTTTCAGTTTTTGTCAAAGCACACTCTTAATATACTCTTGCAGGTCAAATTCTACTTTCATTTTGAGAGAAATGAATCGTTGGAAAACAGGGTTATAATATTTTTCTAAGAAAATTATTAAAAATAGAAAGTGAATTTATAGGTTAAAACATTGTTATCAAAGAAAAAAAAGTCATTTTTAAAAAGGATTTTAAAAACAGTTTTATACTGGAATATTAGCGGAAGTTGTCGCAGAAAATTCCAAATGTTAGTGTAATTTTAATTAATTAAAGTTTAAAAAAAACTCCGTCTAGTTATACTTTTTCATCCTCCAAAATAAATATGCACATACCAAATGCGGTAGCTCTAGATCATATGGTTTGGTGTTTTAGAAGATTAATTGATGTAACAACTTTTTTTAAAAATATTGATAAAAACATTTTGTAAAATATGGCTCACAGAGCAAAGTATGAAGAAATCTAAAAATGATTATTCATAAATGCATTGTTTGACTCAAACTACATAAAATATCATTATTTACTTGATTTAGACCAAGTTAATAGTTCTAAACCCTATATATGCCTATTACTAATGATTTATAAATTCTCCATTGTGCCGGAATTTGAATGCATATTCTGTATAAATTCAATCAGGATTACCGTAAATAAAAAAAGGTTTATTAAATCAATGATATGAATATTATAAACGATCACAGAAACCTTTGCCTTGCATTTATGTTTTTAGAAAATTTCACATTTAATATTTATTTTATTTTATCCAATCACGTGCTAAAAGTTGCATTTTTTAAAGATTTATTTCGCAATAATAGTTTTTTTTTAATTTGAACTGCTGTCAACATGATGGAAAGCCTAAATTTTTTCACTTTGACGTGCTCGTGTAGATTAAATTTTATTGTTTTATCTGAAATAAACTGTGGAAAAACATGGTTAAAATATTCCTTTAAAAATTCGTTAAAAATAGAAGCTTAAATTATATGTTATAACACTGACACTATTAGAAGCTAATTTTTTAATCTTTAATTTGATGTAAAAGTCATGTTTGCGTGATCATATCTTCGGAAGTTATTGCGGGAAAACGCCAAATATTGCTTAATTTTTAATTAGTTCTAATTCTAATTAAAAATTCGAAAAACTGACCTCCACGTTTTTCATGTACCATATTTGTTTTCTGTAGGTCCAACGGTATGGCTTGTAGAGCGCCAACACACATACATTGAGCTTTATTATAAGTATAGATGATTGTACTGCACTTATAACCATCCCGTAGGTATAAACAAGAATCCAGTTTCATCGCCATCGGATGAACGGTTGAAGAAGCAAAAGACATTCATTTTTATTTATATAGCTTACATATTTATACCAGAATTTTTTAGACATTTTTCCTTTAATCTAGAGCATGCATTTCATCACCTCGATTCATTTCACACACAACCAATCGTGCAAAGTAGGGCGAATGGGGGCTCTGTGAATAAAACGATTGCATCAAATGCAACTTATTATTTAAACATAACTCTGCCAATTTAGGCCTAACTGCCTTCATCGTTCATATATTAACTGTCTCTCGGTACGAGTCCTATACGTCACAGCCAGTCGAGGCATGGCCCGATGCCATCTATTAAATTATTTCCACTCCATGGGGTCTCCCTCATTCCGAAAATCGTCCAGAATAACTCAGTCCCCGCCGACCTGCTGTTGTCACGACGTTCGATTCTAAGATCGAATCGTTTCCGTATAAACGACCCCGTAAAGCTGTTTCGAGTCTTAAATGACCTGAAATCTACTTAAAGATGCGCATACATACATAGAAGGAATAAACCGAGGCAAATGAAGCGGGAATGGAATATCGTCCGCACTCTTCGTCAGCAATTTTCCGCTTCTACCATCAAGGAAATTTTTCATTATCGACAACTTTTTTTAACCGGCTTGGAAATGCCGTGGGCAGTGACGGAAATATTTTAATTCAACTAATCATATGAAACTTTAATTGTGACGTCACTTTCTTCGTCGTCTGCACACGAAAAGTGCGGACGATATTTTGCCGTGCAATAAGGCTTTCAGAAGCCAGGTAACATCATTAAGGTGGAGTGATCATTTTAACAACAGACTTACAGAAATAGATGGAACAGTCAAAACCACTAGAATTTCACCAAAAATCTTCTAAATTTGCTAATTTTGAAATTTCAAAGGCCTTATTACACGGTGAAATGTCGCCATCACTTTTCCGTTTCTACGCTCAAAATCCGCTCAAGCAAGTTTCATAATCGACAGCTCGAAAATGTCGTCGGAAATATTGTCCGCAAACGAAATTCAACCAAACATGTGAAACTTTGAAGTGACGTCACACAAGTGATGTCACTTTCACTGTCGTTTGCTGACTGAAAGTGCCGAAGGTATTTTGTCGTGTGATTAGGCCTTAAGTTTGTAGTACAAATAATGTTGCACCATCTAAATTTTCAAAAAATCGCCGTTTTAACTATATTAATGATTTTATGATATAAATATATTCTCTATGTTTAACCAAGTTTAAAAGACACTATTTTGATCACATTTTCTAAAATGAAACTTGAGAATCCGAATTAAAAGTATACACATTCTAAATTCGGCAGCTGTAAGTGTAAAGGTCTGGCCAATAGAGCGCCAATACACAAACACACATTAAAATTTATTATAAGTATTGTTAAGAACCTGTCGTTTTGCTTTCTCTTCCTAATAATGTCGTCGTACAAAAGACATATTTACAGTCATCTATATTGAATAGTGCCCGGGTATTACGCCACAAATCCTAGAGCTCGGCAATAAACTTGGCGACTATTTAGCATCGAATTTGACGATTTGGCAACAAAATGTATAATACACGAAACATCGAGAATTTTACCGCTCCGCCCATTAGGAGCCGAGTTACATCCAGAATGCTCCTGATTGGTCCAGAAGATTTCAGCCCCGCCTCTCGTCACTATATAAATGGGGAAGCTGAACGGTTGGGTGTACATCCACTCAATTTACTAAGTAAAAGTCAATCTCTTTCACGTTTTTTTTTTTCATTTTGATGCACACTTTTAACTAATAAGGTCGTTTTATCCTCACTAAAGTTCTATGCTGCAAGATTTACAGATGGTGGGGCCTGCGGCCCCAATGAGCTGTAACCCACTTCACAACTAGTGGGTGTACATCCAGTTTTTACATACGCGTGCCCTGTATGGGGTCATGAGGCCAAGTATAATTTAAAGTTAATAGAAGTCCAATATAATAGAGCAATAAGGAACATAGTTAATGCTACCTGGTATATGACAAACACCGACATAAGGAGAGCACTAAACTACCCCTCCCTTAAAGAAGTCATCAAAAAACTAGCTACTAATTTTTACAAAAATCTAGACTCCCATAATAATGAAGCTCTTAATCAAATAGTTAAATATCTCCCTGACCCTAAACGTAAACGACCCCGAAACGTCCTCCTATTATGATTCTAATCTATCAGTAAATTCCTACAATATCTTCCCTACTCCATTATGTCTGTCCTTGTCACATACCTGAAATCAAATGATCTTATAAATTCACAAGCTTACCTGTCTTCACAATACAAAACGAACCCAAATAAAGCAGCCAATGGGATGGCTTTCTGTGCAGAGCTCCCTCACCCCCATCCCTGACTCTAGCTAGAGTTGACATTGCTCTCAACCGAAAATAACGCATAACGCCGATTGGATGCCATGGCAAAATACCGTATCCTGACCCTCTCATTGGTCGCCGCCACTCTACCACCCCTGACCCAGTACTTCTTACTCCAAAAGGCCTCAGTTCCAGCTACTCTTTCGAGAAATAAACATACAAGTTGCTCCCCAGTCCATGAAAGCTAGAAAAAGCAAAGCTTTCAAAATTTTCACGCCATGAGCGGAGGTAGCCCATCACGGTCGGGTACTCCGACAAACTGCAAGAACGCGGTTGGGTGTACAATCGAGAAATGGAGAAGTGTGGCAGAGTTGAATCGAGAAGATCTGAAATGAGAGGTCTTTGAAGATGAGCGAAGTACGGCGGGGGGCGACCTAGTATACCTGAATATAAAAGCCTTGAACTGAGTCTGAGCGGAGGACTGATGGATCGCCGTGTGGCGTACTCTGTCGAAGTCTGTGTCATGTGTCATCCTCGGGAGCGGAGCTGTACCGAACTGAGGAGTAGTCCCGTTGTGCGAAGTATTGTGTCGACAGCGAAAGCAAGAAGAGACAGAGGAGTCGTTTCAGCCTGTTCCGGAGAGACCTACGTGAGCGGAGACAGAATCCCTTAACGATTCCCTCTCCTGCTGAATCCTGTCTGGCCGCTTAGTGATCTGTGGACGTTGTCACTACGGAATTTCTGCCTGTGGACTACTGCTGCTATTGTGGGCTCCTGTCTGCAGTAGAGTACTGCTGTGTGCTGTTCTGTGTATTCATCTCGGCTGTATATAGTTATCTTCTGTACATAGTGGTGCTGTAAATATCTGTCGTCTTTCTGCTGTTCTGTCTTCGTCCTGTAAATAAACGCCGTCTGTGTTCCACTAAAGGACTGATCATTGTGTGTTCATCTATTCTCACTCCATTCAAAACCCAGTATACAAGGTAAAAAGAATCCGACGGATTTAATATAAGGAGGAAATCCGTAACAGTACAGATTATCTGTCCTGTGCATATATGTATAACTCATATTTTTGAATAAAGATTTTTTCAGTCTAAGCTGCGATTTGTTTATAGTTTATTTAGGGAAAGGATTTAGCTTCTCCAAACTAAACCAAATGCTAGTGAAATAAGCTCGAAAAATATATAAAGAACGTAAACCAAATGAACGGCAACCAAATGAGGAATCATTTCACTTCATTTTTCCTACTTCTTTTGTGATAAGAAAGTAAATTACAAAAAAAAGTTAGTAAGTTATAAAATAGCGTTCAACAAAGAAAATTTGAGATTTCAAGGTGAGAAATTATATTTTATATAAATTAATCGGCGCGAAATGAAGAGACCCAAACAAATTCTGAATCTCATCAAATATGAGTGCTAAGAAATTTTCAAAGGTTGAAATTTAAGAAAAGGTTTTACATTTACAAACTTCAAAAAATTATCTGTATAAAGAAAAATAAATGTTTGTCTGTATGTCTCTTATGCGCTGCCGCACCGCTCCTCCGATTTTGATAAAATTTCGACAAAATATTGTTTGCAGTTACGCGAAGATTATAGGCACAGTAAGATTATGTAATGTATAAAAAATATTTTCGGATTTATTTACAGCATCTATTAACCACGGATTAACCCCCAAATAACTCGCCAAGGAGACACAACAGATTCAGTAAAAGTGCTACATTCAAGCTTGAAGTGAATGTTTCGTAACTATTGTACGTGAATGCAATGCGTCTTTCTCTGAGGTAATAGTTTGATTAGAGAGTACAAGGGAATCAATTCTATAGGTTTGAAATTTTAACCAAACATTTAATAAAATTCTATCTTTTCTCCAGTTAACTTCCAAAAATATTAGATTACAAATCCTTTTGCACCATCTTAGTTTTCGAAAAATTATCTTTTCATCTATATTTAAGATTGTGAGGTATAAATATATTTTCTATCTTCAATCCATTTACTTAGGTTTGTAGTAAATGAATTAATTTAGACACGTAAGAATTTTATGTACTGTTTATGCTTAGCATGGGCTCATCTATGCAGATAAATCTACTTATTCCAGAGTTTACTTACAGTAGTTAATTACCTTCTTGAAAGAACAATGTCTTTTTTGTCCTTCTTCACGTGATTATAATTTCGAATATCTGCGCGTTTCTTCCTGAGAGTTTGTTACCAGGAAACTGTCTTCATTCCCAGGAATTAAGGAAATATTAATCTTCATGTTTAACACCTGAATGGGTGCCTACGAATAAATCTTTTTTACAGACTTGCTTTATCCAAAAGAAATTTGAGACATTATCTTTTTGTTCATGTTTTATTAAGTAATAGCTGGAACCAAACGCGTTGCTGCCACAGAAGAAATAATCTTGGAAAATATCGTTTGGGAGTTGAAACAGTTATCTTGTTTGGTAAGAATGATAGAAAGAATATTTATTTTCTTGTCGGCAATGAATGCATTCATTGAAATGAAAGAAGCATAAATAGTATTTATTCTCTTTTTAATATTCTATTCTACGAACAAATGTTCATTTTCATGTATTACACTTGCGTATTCTTTTAGACTTGTAAATCTTGGTGCTCTTTCGGAATGGTGATGAAAGAAACTATTCATGATTCGTCTCATATTCGTTCATAATTCTCAAGTTCAGTGTTAGAAAAAGTTATTTATTAAAGCATTATTTTTTAAAAGTGATTCAACATAGAAAACATATTTTAAACACAAAATCGTTAAAATGGTTGAAAAGATAAATTTTTGAAAATTGATATGGTGCAACATTATTTGTGCTGTGATATTTTCGGCAATTACTGCGAAAAACGCAAAAATTTAATTAAAATATGAAAACTTCAGAATGTTAGAAATGCGTGTTAATGTTAAAAAAAATGTTAGAAAATGTGTTAAAAATTTTTTCTTTTAAAATGGATTAAATATAGAAAACACTTGTCACTTGTTGTTGTCAATTGAATACTTTATGCAACTTGTATTTAAATAGCTACTTCATCAAAATATCTTTAAGGTTAAAATTTTAATAGTGGTATAATTCACTCTTGCAATTATAAAGGCCTTTAGCCAGTAAAATACTTTAAGTCTCTCTAATTATCTGTCTGCTTTCGCAAAATTTTAACTTTAAATTAAAGTGAAAATGATTAAACTGCAAATTAATATAAAAACATTTTTTTACCGAAACCAAGCATATTTTAAAAAATATCAGTAAAAGAGAATCATTATGTGTACTACTGAACAATTACAATAATTTATGTAATGATCAAAGAATTACTCTACAAACATTACTTAGATTCATTATAAAATTCAGGTTTTAGTTTTATTTTAAAAAGGATTTAAATGATGCAAATAACAATATTTTATTTTTGTTTTTTTCGTTTACTTAAAAAAATATTAAATATCATCAGAGTTTTAGGCATGACTGAAATGCAGATCGATGCTCGATGCTTTAAAAATGGATTTTATTCGAGCATAAACAATCATTCGAATGTAAAAATTGAATGGTAAAAAGATGAATGAATTTAGAAAAAATTATTTGGGGTATCCGACAACATTTCGAAGGAAAAATTTTGAAAAAATGGAATTTTTTAAAAAATTATTTAAAAATGTAGTTTTGAAATGTAATGTCAATTATTATACAAAATGCCCTAAATACAACAAAATGATTTGAAAATATACTATATTTTACGAAATAGGAATATGTGTGGTATATTTTAATGACATTTAACTAAAACGATTAACAATCTACACAAAATTCCAATGCAGCACTCCCAATTTTCCTCGTACACAAGTGATAGAATAGAATGATGAAGGAAAGGAACTAAGAAAGATTTTCAGATGCAAAGAAGTGATGGGGAAAAATATGAGCATATAAGCATTTTTTCCATTAATTCTCAACTTCATTCTTCTAAAAACACCTATAAATGAAAAAGTATTTTACTTGAAATAAAACGTTTGGCTCCTTTCATTGCCCATGTTATTTAAAACACACGTTGAAACTTTTATGTCAATACCTCTATTAGTTTTTGAGATATCATGTGAACGGTGAAGAAGTTTTATAGAATTTAATGCTCTGAGAAAACTGAATTGAAAGACAAATTTCAGCTAAAAAATATGCTTTGCTTAATAATATCTTTCAAAATGGTGCACATATACACAATTTTTTATTTATGGGAGGGAGACTTCTGTAGTTAAAATATTAACTATCGAATTTCAGCGAACTATTGATTGAAAACTTCCTTTTATTTGACAAAAGAAAATATATTGTTTATTTTGGATTTTCATAGCGTGCAGACTACTAGCGAAATTTTAATTTTCATTGAAAGTTAAATTAGGGGTCATAGATTTATAGGTGTAAGCACATAATGTGTAAAAAATTTATGATGTCTGAACACGTTGAAATGGTTGATTTTGGCTAAAAGTGACATTTTTCCAAAAATTATTTTATTGGATAAAGCAGTCTTTGAGTTATCCGAAACAGGTTTACTTTTGTTTCTACTTTCATTAGAAGTCGAGATATTCATATTTTAGTAATAATCGGTTAACCGGGTCATTTAAATAACCGGAAATATAGATTTATAGGCTCCCAAACATGTTACAAATTTGTATAAACACAAATTTACTTTTAAATACTGATACTGTTTCGCTCAGAAAAACACAAAATACCAATTAATGTTTTAACATCGTTTTGTGGAAATTTGTACCTAAACATGTCTTTGTTGAGCTCTGAATCCTTAAATTAGAGGTAGTTTTGTCCGTAATACAGTTTAAAGAAGGTTTTACAGAGTAAAAGAGTATCCTTAAGGAGTGTAGAGTAATGTAAATTCTGTTGAAGTATTTGCTGAGCTAGCTAGAATAAATGAATCGTAGCACTGCCAAATGCAAAAATTGTCAGAAAAAAATTTAAGTAATTAAAAAAGGAAGTTTATAAAATGATGAGGCGAAATAAGGTATAATCTATACGGTGAATGTTAAGTATGTGCGCTCATAATTTATTATTAAAACAAGTTACAGAAAAATTTAAATGCCTTTTTCTCAAAACTGGAATTTGATGTACTTTGTCTTTATACCGTTTTCTAAGTAATGAACCAAAAGAATTTAGATCGAGTGAATAGTTTTCAACTTACAGAATATTGTTTGAATAATAATGTCATCATTTTACTAAAAATGTTATGATAATTCTTTGTCTGGCAGTAAAATTTTTATTTATTATTAGAACCATAGTTTGTAGTTCATTTCCTAGAGAAAACTATGCAGTTTGTTTTGGTATAAGTTTTGTTAGAATGAGAATCATAGTTTTTGGTATAGTCAATTTGAAGTTTCATAAGACTGCTTAAATTTATGCCCTTAAATGCCGATTTTCAAAAAGTGTTCATGTTTAGTTCAAATATTAACGTTCTATTACCAATTTTGAATAGAAACTCGGAAATAGGATTAAAGTATGTCTAAAAAACGTTTTTCTCAAAAAGTACTCCGACCGTGTTCCAATATCTTAACCTAAATCTGAAGAAGGGTTATTTACCTTCATTATACAGAGAAATTTGTCCACTTAAGTTATCCAAGTATCGACATATATATATATATATATATATATATATACATGTTGGGATATCAACACCATTGGCGAACTTTTTTAAAATTGTTATTTCTTGTAATTCGGACTTTTGTCTTTCCAACACAGTTCATCTTTTCTAGGAAAAAGGAAGGCTTGGCCCATCATCCAGGGGAATTTTAAGCAAAACATATTCTTTTAGCATACATATTCTTATGTTTTTTACAAATTTTTAATAGCCTGAAACCTTATCCTTAAAAATAGGGTTAAATTATGTCTAGACCCTGTTTTTTTTTTAAAAAAAGTGCTCTGAATGTGTTCGGATACCTTAACTTTGAAAAAAAAAAACAATCATAATTACGTTTTCAAACAACATTTTTTAAATTACAGAATATCCTTAAGGTTGTTGGAGTGTATCCTTGTACAAATTCAGTTAGAATATTTGATGTGCTCGACAAAGACAGAATAAATGAATTTAAGCGGCATTCACTGCCAAATAAAAACATTGTCAGAAAAAAATTACATTATTAAAAGAGGAAAATTATTAGGAAATTAGTAGCAAGAAGATGTAAATTATAAATGTGGAGAATTTTAAATATGTATGTCCATAATTTATTTTTAAAACAAATTGCAGTATACTTTAAATTCATTTTTCTCAAAGCTGAATTTTACTCATTTGTTGCTCACTTCAAATCAAATAACACAAAATACTATTATTAAATAAATATGAAATTTGATAGTATTTGTCTTTATGCTATTTTCTAGGAAAAGAATTGAGATCGAGTGAACAGTTTTTAATTTACAGCCTATGGTTTGAATAAAAACGTCATCATTTTACTAAAAATTGTACGATAAATTTTGACTGATTGTAAAATTTTATTTATCATTAGAACCATACGATTGTAGTTCATTCCCTAGAGAAAGCTATGTAGTTTATTTTGGTATAGGTTTTGTTAGAATGAGAATAATAGTTTTTGATGTCACCAGTTGGAAGTTTTTTAAGAATTTGCATCAATTTATGCCATTCAATGCCAATTTTAAAAAACATTTATTTCAAATATTGTTATCATATTATTAATTTCGAAGAGTCTTAAACCTACCATCCTGTCGATAATGCTAAGCTCAGTGGTGGTCGGCTGTATGCAAGAAGTCTTACACCTAGAAATAGGGTTAAAGTACGTCTACACCCTGTTTTTCTCAAAAAGTGCTCAGAACGGTTCTTACTATATTCTATATTAACAATTTCATAGTATAAATATGTTTTCTGTGTTTAATCAGTTTGAAAAGAAAATATTTTAAATCTATTTTCTAACATTGAGCATGAGAATTCCGAACGAATAGGAAACGAGTCACGAGATACAGTAAACAGTTTCTTTCGTCACCATTCTGAAAGAACAGCGAGTTTTATAATTCTAAAAGAATATACGGATCTAATGTATAAAAATGTATATTTTTTGTTGGTATTTTATGTATTGTTATACCGTTCATCCTATTTCCATAAAACATTGCCAATTTATTGACTGATTTCACTGAATATTATTTTTTTCGGTGGCAGCAACGCGCCGGGTATCAGCTAGTTATTTTATAAGCTATATTTGTTTGCAACAGACAAACTTAAAAGCCCAAATAATGATTAAGGTATCCACCTACGTTAAAAAAATTGATTATCGACCACATTGGTGTTTTTATTGAATTGTTATTTCTTCTTGTTCGGGCTCTCCTCTTTACAAAAGGTTATATTTTTTAGGAAAAGAAAGGCCCTACTTGTCATCCAGGGTTACAGATTTTTCAGCCAAAATTGGTCTTCACTGCAATTTTCTCAAAACTTTCATTTTCATAAAAATTCTACATCGTTCACATGATGTATCAAACAGTAGTAGAGGTATTCGCATAAAAGTTCCAGTTTTGTGTTTCAAATGATATTGGCATTGAAACGAACCAAAATTTTGGTTGTTGGTGAAATACTTTTTCATTTATAGGAGTTTTTAGAAAAATTAAACTAAGAATTAATGAAAAAAATGCATATGTGCATGCATTTTCTCCCATAACTTCTTTGCAACTCAAAATATTTCTTATAATATGGCTCATTTCATTCATCATTGTACCCTGGGCACAAAGAAAAATAGGATTGCTGCATTACAATTTCTTGTAGAGTGTTAACCATTTGGGTTCAGTTTCATTAAAATATGCTACACATTTTCCCGTTTCTCAAAATATATTCTATTTGCAAATATCTTTTTTATATTTATAGAGTTTAAAATTGAAAATGTATCTAAAAATCCTAAGTAGTTTTTAAAAAATGCAATTTTTCAAGAATTTTTCTTTCGGACGTAATCGGAAACCTTAATAAAGTTCTTAGCGCAAAAAATAATATTTCAGAATTAAACTTGGTGACAAAACTCAGAAAATAAGGGAATAAAATCCTAAGTATTATAGTTACTTTGCAAACACTTCGTAATGACGAAGGAACGGATTTAATAAAAAGTCGTTCTCAAAGCAACAGTTTTGCTGTTTGCGTTTCAGCGTTTTTCGAAATTTATTTTGCAGACAAGAGAAGATTTTAATCAAACCCTCTCCTGCTTGTCAAGGGCAGAAATTCATTTTGGTGTTTGACGGATTTCAGGAAGAAGAAGAAATGAAAACGATACCTTGGATTGTTCGTTGTGAAACTCGGTACTTAGATACCTTGTACTTGGTTCTTACTTCTCTTGGTATTTGGTACTTAGAGAATTTTTTTTTAGAAATTTGGTACTTAGAGAAACTTGGCACCTGTTACTTGGTACTTAGAGAAACTTGGCACTTGTTACTTGGTACTTAGAAAAACTTGTTATTGGGTACTTAGAAATACTTGGTACTTAGAGAAACTTGGCACTTGTTACTTGGTACTTAGAAAAACTTGTTATTGGGTACTTAGAAATACTTGGTACTCAGAGACACTTGTTACTTGGTACTTAGAGGAACTTGGTACGTGGTGAAGAGATGCATGACATGAACAGCATGTTGTTTGGAATGGAAATTTTTTTGCAGTTGGATGGTTGCTTCTTTTTGAATGTAAATAGGTTTGTTTATGGAAGACAGTTTTGTGTAGTGTTTGAAGATGCCATCCACTTTTAATCCAAATCATATCTGGACATGGGAGATTTCTTGCCTATTTCCAAAGATTCGGAACAACGCTGGAAATGAATGCATTTGCGGAGAAATGGGCACTGTTTACCACTATTGAATGGAATGTAGGGAGATCTCAGAGGGAAGGAAGGACCTGAAGATGGTCAGTATTGATTGGAGTACAGTACTGATGGTCATCTCAAAACAATGAAGGATAGGATGTCAAAGATGGACAGTTTCATTCTAACTGTTTGAGAGTGTGCAGGTGGGGCGAAAGACGACTATTGACTACCCTGGAAAGAACGTTGGTTTGACTGATCAGCCCATGTGATGTTGGACAATACTTATTCAGCAGTCGACCCCAACCAATCATGTCGATATTGCTACGTTCAATGGTTGGCTGTATGCAAGAAGAAGAAGTTTTGTGTATTGTCAAAAAATATGAAAATTACATCACAGTCTCTTTTGATGTAATAAAATTGAAGATATTCTTCAATAGTGACGAAAATTTTAATTTCTTTAACAGAATTTTAAGGTATTGCGACTGGGTTCAAAACACTAGTTTTCGACCAGACTGGTGATTTTTTACTGTTACATCTTTTGGTTCAGACTTTCCTCTTTCCAAAACAGATTATCTTTTCTAGGAAAAGGAAGGCCTCTCCTATAGTCGAGGGAGATTTTAAGTAAAACGTATTTTTCAGCTAAAATTTGTCTTCAGTTCTCTCAAAACTTTCATTTTCATAAAAATTTTTCGCCATTAACATGCTCTCTGAAAAGCTAATTGAGGTATTCACATAAACATTTTAAACGATGAGGGCAATAAAATGAACCAAAATATTTAATGTTGGTCGAATACTTTTTCTTTTATAGGTGTTTTAAAAAAATATGTTGCGAATTGATGGAAAAAAAATCCATATATACTTATATTTTTACCTATCACTTCTTGGCAACATGTTTCTTAAATTTTGGTTCATTTCATTCATCATTGTTTTCTATAACTTGTGTGCAAAGAAAAATAGGATGGCTAAGTTACCATTTGCGTAGAATGTTTACCATTTTGGTTTAATTTCATTCAAATTTACTACACATTTTCCCCTTTCTCAAAATATATTATATTTTGGAATAATTTTTTATTATAATTTACAATACATTTAAAGACCGTAATTTTAAACTTTTTTTAAAAAATTCAATGTTTCAAGTTTTTTCCTCCGGAAGTCGGATCGATACGCCCACGTGCGACTCAGAAAACCCTCCCAAACGATTCTGAGAGAGGAATGGCTCTAATACGAAGAACGTGGAATTAAACTCCTATCTGCAGCTAAAAGGATTAAAATCCACTCCATACAAAAAAAGATGAAATCTGTCATACGTTAAGAAAACATATTTTCACAAATGGTGCTTTTTTATTTCATGCTGGAAACGTAGAATTTTGGACCCAATTTTTACTACTTTCTTATTTACTACACTTCATATATTTTAGTGCTTTAATTAACCTTCCAGCTGATGCTGCCATCATACCAACATGAAAGGATCGCGCGTATTTCCAACATACGCTGAAGTAAAATGTACATTTTCAAAAGCGTCACTTTTAAAATTATACTGTAAACAGCTTAGGATTAATTACAATGACTTCAAACGTTTTTTACTTAAAAATAAGCAGAAATAGTAGAAACAGAGATTGCAATAACAATATGAAATGACCACAGGTTAACAGAACGGATTTAAAAATAATATAAAGGAAATTTTCGATATTTTGACAAAACAATCTGCATACAAAATATAAAGAGCAAAAGCACAGAATTTATGCATAAAAAGGGAAAAGTAATTGAAAGATAAATATGGAAAGGAAGAAAATAGTTTCATTGTTATTTCATTGCAGCGTTGCCATGTGAGCAAATGTGTTTAGTGACTTCCAAACGTATAAATTTCTGCCAAATCTCACAGCCGAACCTCGTGATTCCTGTCCGCTTTTTCTTTTGGCAAGGTTTTTTCCCTGACGTCGCATCTTTCACTTCTTCCATACCTAGTTCAGCTTTTCACTTTAGCACCTTTCATTTTAGCTCACTTTGTAGAGATGTGAGTGCTTTTTTTCAACATTTTCCTTCGTAAGTGCATTTGCCAGCTGTCGCCAGTCTAAAACAATTCGGATTTATTTGTGAAATCCAACAAAATCAGATGTGGCCAAAACTGACATGAACGGTCACGCGTTTCTCTAAAATACAAATATCTGATCCGTAGAGACCTATTAATGCCACAAACTGACGACGACAACTGAAAGTGGGTCAAAGGGAGGGGGACAAATAGCGGCGGAAAGGCGTTCCCAGTTCCTCCAGATCTAAAGTTATAAAATGAAATTCATCTCTAGTGCATCTTTCACATACACGCGCCCGCTGGAAGGTTAACAATTTATCAGTAATAATGGAAATAAATTTTAATTCTATGTCTATAAATAAAAAGGATTGTTTGTCTGTATGTCTCTTGTGCCTTCTTAAACCGTTCATCCGACTAGGATGAAACTTTGACTACTTATTTCTTGCACATACGGGATGGTTATAGGCATGGCAAAATTATGTAATCTAAAAAAAATATTTTAGGATCTATGAACCATGGGATTGGCCACCAAATAGCTCCCAAAGGTGGCACAACAGATTCAGTGAAGATTCTAAATTTGTTAATATTCCGTAGCTATTGTACGTAAATGCAATGCAAGTCTTTCTCTAAAGTAATAGTTATATGAGAGAGCGCGCGAGAAAGTTTGAGGGGAACCCATTCTGTAAGTGTGACATATAAATAAAAATGTCTCTTATGCCTTCTTGAACCGCTCATCCGATTGCGATGAAATTTAGACTACTTATTATTAGCATTTGCGGAATGGTTAGAGGCAAAGCAATATTATCGCATATGTAAAAAAAAGATACTTTCGAATCTATTGACCGCATCTATTAACCATGTATTGATCGCCAAATAAATCGCCAAGGAGACAACAGATGCAGTAAATTCAAGCTAGACGTTCATATTTCGGAGCTATTGTGCGTGAATGCAATGCGAGTCGTTCTCTGAAGTAAGTTTTATTAGAGGAAATATTGGGAGAAAGTTTGAGGGGAACCCATCCTGTAGGTGTGACATTTTAACGAAACATTTAATGAAATTTTAGCCTTTTGCGCAGTTACTTCCGAAAATATTATAGAACAAATAATTTCCCACTGGCTTAGTTTGCAAAAAAATGTCTTTTCAACAATATTAAAGATTTTGTGGAATAAACTTATTTTCTATGTTTAATCGATTTTAAAAGAAAGTCTTTTAATCACGTTTTCTGACATTAAATATGAGAATTTCACACGAATATGAAACATGTCACGAGATACAATCAATAGTTTTTTTTCATCACCATTCTGAAAGAACACCAAGTTTAACAATCCTAAAAGAATGCACAAGTCTAATACATAAAAATGAATATTTCTTTGTAGAATAGAATACAAAAAAATAGAATAAATGCTATTGACGCTTCTCCTTTATATATTCTTTAATTTCAATGAATGTATTCATTGCCAACAAAAAAAGCTATCTTTCTTAAAAACAGATAACTATTTCGAATTCCAGACGATATTTCCAAGATGATTTCTTCTGCGGCAGCAATGCTCCAGCTAGTTATTAAGAAAAAGTTCGTAATATTAAAATTATTTTGATTTCGTTAATTTTAGCAGTGTGTTTGTTGTTGGAAGTATGTCAAAATGTATGTCAAAGTTCCAGGAAGTTCCAGTATGTCAAAATGTTTTAACACGTGCGTTTTCTGCCGATGGATACTTGAACGCCAAAACACATTTTCCGCTCCATGCAAGAGAATCCGTCACACATTAAGCAAACGCACTTTCCTAATAACTTCACTGCAGGTATAAATATGTACCCCATCTCTTCAAACGACTGGTTTAATGCAACTAGTGCCATGCGTCTCTCTTCTGGTTAATAATATTCCAAACCACAGTTTCTAATATCCAAATGCTACGACCTGTAACCCTACGGCCCTTTTTTGATCATCTCTCGCATATTTTATAATTTATTTATACATCTGTGTATACAAGTTTTGAATAATAGGCTTTTATTATTTTGAAATAAATCAGTATTAGATAAGAATGCTAACTAAGAAACTTTTTTTATCGCATAAAAATTAGCTAAATATTGTTTGCAAAATTTTTAAAACAATATTTTAAAGAACATAGAGCTTATAAATGTATTAAAAATTACTTTCTTTAATTTTCCTATTTTTTAAATTTTATTTTCGATCTTCAAGTAATAATTCAAAAGTATAAATGTTACCGAATTTTGAGAAATTCTAACGACAGGATATTTTGTAGAATCAAAATACAAATAAATTCACGTGTGATCAGTTCACGTTGATATTACAAAGATTTTTGCCATGGAAAAACATGAAAGTTTAACGCATGAAGAAACGTGAGTAAACCAAATCATAAGCTCTATTTTTTCGGCATGAAAGTAATAAAGTTAATAAGCGATTGACCAAAAACTAAAACTCTAGGAAAAAAAAAGGTTTTTAATTCTTGATAACGTAATCGTATAAAAATAAAAAGTCTAAATGTCGCGTAAAATCACCTCAATTATATATATATATATATATATATATATATATGTATATAAAATCAACCATAAAAACATTAAATAATTGAAACAAATTTCCAGAATCATCAAAAACCACAAAAAAAAATTGGAAAACCGAAACTAATTATGGCGGAATCAAAATTAAAATTTAATTAGGAATTAAACTACAAAAAGTAAACAAAAATAAAAGCT
>JAPMOQ010066890.1:204717-222530 GCA_026543055.1 Argiope trifasciata | reverse complement strand
ATATATATATATATATATATTCCAAATTTCAACCCACAAATTTTAATATAGAGAGACTAAATAACAATAAAGTTGTTTACCCCGCTCTAAAATACGCTAACTTCGAAATGGACTCTGTTTGCAATAATTTCATTCATATTCCTTTCAAAGAATGATCAAAAAGAGCAAAAATTAATTTACGAACGAAAAATATTCAAAGCAACGTCAGTAAATATTCACTCAGCAGTACATGGAAAGGACTGCTTAAAATTTTTGCCAACAATAATTCACGAAAGTCTTTCAAATCATCATGTTAAAAAAACGCAGTTTCAAAACGATTCCGCGTATATTTGTTATCGTTAATTAACATATGCTTGCACTTTTCAAGCTCCTGTAGGATAACGACGTTGTTTGATTCCCTGGTGATCTAATTATGACACGCAGGGTAGTGGGCGGTAACCAACGCCCTCTTGTGCAACTGGCTGTTCTCTTTCAGAACAAAAGAAACCTTCATTAGCAGTTCGCGCAGTGCTTCTGTGGCGTGATTCGAATTCTCCAGAGAAATTCGACGCTGATATTCGCGATTTCTCCAAGACCAACAAGAAAGCATGCTCTCGAAAAACGTGTTGGTGGATGCGCACATTTTCTCATTGGAAAAATGCACTGCGGGCTGCATGGAAGAGTGGCGCATATTCTCTGATCAAGAAAAAAAAAATTGTGTTTTAGATTCGTTCTTCCAAACCGATTGAAAACCTGAATTTCACAAGAAACTGCAATTGCAATCCCGAAACCATACGTAGTTTAGTTTAGTTATATCAAGTGGCTGTTTGGGGATGGACCTCGTCATTTGGAACAGTGGTCCGATGTCGAGGATGACACCTGAGATGGCACCCCCCTCTCCACACCACACCAGCGGGAGGACGTTTGGCACCGACGGATTCAAATTAGCAAGAGACCCCCTCAGACGACGGTTCTTCGATGGAATCGAGACTGGAACCCGAAACCCTCCAGTTCCGAAGACGGGACCTTACCACCCGGACACCGTGGCCCTGAAAAAAGCGAAATGTGATCAGGAAACAAGAGAATGAAGTTAATATGGGGTTAATTGACCTAAATAAAAAATGCAATCAGGATTTAAATTAGAATTTAAAATAGAATTGTGTGTGTGTAAAATATATAAGAAATTTAACCCTTCTATTACGTTCAATTTTTGAGTTAAAGTGCTCGCAGACAGGTGTAATTTGAGTATGCATTTTCATTGTTGCCTCGGAATCGCCTTCAATGTGAAGATTCCTCAAAATTGAGCGAACGTCATTTGAAGACTTCAGCCCTTCGCCCTCTTTCCTTTGCATACGTACAAGTGAAGATTGTTTCTTCCAAATATTGTTCCGTCGGCATGAATTTTACCCTCGTGCATTTCTGCAACCTGATAAACTAATTAGCGAGATAAAATTCCATTTAACATTTTCGTGATTAAAAATTTAATTAGAATATTACTGTATAAATCTTCTAAATATTTAACACTAGCTATCACTCGTGACTCTGTTCGCGTTGAAATTTTGATGTATATGTACGAAAAACTATCAAATAATGACAAATAAAAAAGTGAAACCTAACCTTAAAACGATACATGTAAAAGTATAAGCATATACGAAATATATACATAACATAAATGCAGTTTAGAAACAAAAACACGCAACTAATGTAAAAAACAATTTATTTATATTGCATACCCGAAACAAAACGAAACAGTAAATCAAGTCCTGTGAGATCCTTTTTATTAATGGATCGAAATGGAGATAGCTACAGCTGTATTTTACACATCATTTTTAAACTTTTCATTGAAATGAAAACACAGTTGTCAACAATAAAGCGCGGACTTGCGACGCCAGTTAAGGTAATGCAATGCAGATTTGACATTTTTTATTTCCTTCATTCTGTTTGCTTTTAATTAAAAAGTACTTCAGAATGAACCCGAAAGATCGATTCATTATGATTAGATTTTAAATATTCAAACACTAAGAAAATGAATAGAATCGATTGAAATAATCGGTCGAAATCGAAATACTGTTAAAATGAAGGAGCTTCCTAGTTAATGTTTTCAAAAAAAATTAGCCTATTATTGAATAGGAATTTATTTAGTAAGTAATTCTGGAAAATCAAAAAAACAGATTAAGTGAACTCGATTACCAATCGACGGAAAGGGTACCTCTAAACTTTTGTCGCTCTCTTTGTGCAAAGGTGAATTTGTATTTTAGATGAATGATTCTCTAATTGAAACCAAAATTTGGTTGCAGAAACGTACCAAACTTTGCGCATTTTACAAGTTGAATGCCACGGCAATTTTCCGAAATATTTTAAAGAAAATATTTTAATCGCATTTTCTAACATTAAACTTCCGAACGAATGTGAAACGAATCACGAGATACGATAAATAGTTTCTTTCAATACCATTCTGAAAGAACACCAAGCTTTACAATTCTAAAAGAATGCACGAATCTAAAATATAAAAATAAATATTTGTTTGTAGGATGAAATAATAAAAATTGAATAAATAGTATTTATGCTTATCTATATGAATAAAAATGAATGTTTGTCTGTATGTCTCTGATGCGCTGCCGTCCGATTGACATGAAACTTTAAATATTTATTACTTGCACTTATTTGTTTCTGTCGAAGACGGAAAAACAAAACAAAAAAATATTTCAAACCCCAAAGTTAAAAAAAAGTATTAATGCTATTGACGCTTCTCCTTCCCTTTCAGTGAATGCATTGATTTCCGATACGAAAATAAATCGCATTCGTCCTATCGTTCCTAATGAAACTATTTCAAATATTAAACGATATTTCCAAAACTACTACTTCTGCGGCAGCAACGCGCCGGGTAACAGCTAATTGTAAATAAACGAGGCTTACTGTTATTACCATTAAGTGATGCCTATTATTACTATTAAGTGATGCCTATTATTATTACTATTAAATGAGGATTTGTAAGACTCTATCTGAGGGAAAAGTTTCATTCGAAAGGATCTAATCGTTAAAAGTGTGTTCTAATATTTATAACAGAAAGTTCGAACCCTGCGATTTAAACATAAAGATACGATAAATTAAAACCTTCTCGCATTTTGCAATGCCCAACTTGTCCCAAGATATAACTTGCTCATTGTGTAATTTCAAACATTTTTTTATTAATATTATTAAAAAAGATGACAGTCAGTGAAAACTGAAGGCGTGTTGTAAAGCTTAAAGCACGGGCAAATAAACAATAAAAAATACATACATAAGCATTTAAAATGAATTGCTTGATTGCCAGCATTTTAATTCCTTCCTACACTGTACCCTTGAAACATTTCAAATAAAGACATCATCATTGTAAGCAGATCGATATTTGGATCTCTCAACTCATCTGGGGGCAAAATAGGCACATTATTTTTATGTGCCTTTTTTTTTTTTTTTTTTTGTCTGAATGAGACAGTCAAAATCCCCTCAGGGAAATCAATCTATCCCCCCTCCCCCATCTCTTTAGAACAGAAAGTTGTAGAAATAGGAAGGAAGTAATATTTTAGAAAGAGACTCTTTTATACAAAATAATAAAAAAATGAGCCGTTTATTCGTTCACTTTTTCATATTGCAAAAGGGTCTCTTATTCTTTCAGTTGAAGCAGTTCGAGACTCATTGAGAATGTCATTGCAAGGATATTTAACAAAACAGGCGTAATGAAGATACTTTGGTCAAATTTTTGAAATGATGAATCAATCATCATTATGAGTCAATGATTATACCTAATTATGAGTCAATGATTATACCTAATTATGAGTCAATGATTATACCTAATTATGAGTCAATGATGATAGCTAATTGGGAGTCAATGATGATATCTAATTATGTGTCAATGATAATACCTAATCCTATGCCAATGATAATTCCCAGTTTTGATAATTTTGGGAATTATGATAATTCCAATTACAGCTTCCTTTAGTTCAGTTATATAAAACGTCCTGTTGCTAAGCAACAAGAGGGCTGTTATGGGACGGACTTCACCTTTTTGAACCACGATCAGAGGACGACACCTGAGCTAGCACCACTCTCTCCACACCAGCAGGGGGACGTATGGTCTGACAAATTTAACGTGCAAATGACCTCCCTCACACGACGGTTCTTCGGTAGAATCGAGTCACGAACCTGAAGCATTCCGGTTCCGAAGCCGAGACCTGACCACCAAGTCACCGTGGTTCTCAGCCTTTAGACTGATTCAGCAATTGTACAAAGCTTCTGTTCAACAATTTAAGGTATCTTACTACGTTCGAAAGAAGTTTTTAAAAAAAGTGTATACTTTAAAAACCAGTTTTGGTTTTTAGATGTCAATTATAAACATTATAAATACAACAAAATTGTTTTAAAATATAATATATTGTGAGGAATAGGAAAATTTGTAATAAATTGTAATGAAATTGAACCAAAACTGTTGACACTCTACACAAAATGGTAATCCTATTTTTTCTTTGTACGCAAGTTGTAGAATACAATGATGAATGAAGTGAACCAAAATCTAAGAAACACTTTGACGTGCAAAGAAGTGACGGGTAAAAATATATCTGCATTTTTCCCCATCAATTTGCAACAATTCTTCTAAAAACACCTATAAATGAAAAATTACTTCACCAGCAATAAAGCATTTCATTTTCCCTATTATTTTAAGCACAAGCTAGAATGTTTTACAAGAATTTTTCTACACAAGTTATCGAATATAATGATAAATGGAATGAACCAAAATCTAGGGAAAAGCTTGAGATGTAAATAAATTATAGGTAAAAATAGGCTGCTGTAGTGTGGAAGTTTGGAGAGAGGGGAGCCAGCTCAGGTGTCGTCCTCGTCATCTGACCGCTACTCAAAACGACGAGGTCCGTCCCATAACAGCTCTAGTGTTGCTGCAAAACGGGACGTTAATATAACTGAACTAAATATCAAAATGTCAGCCATATATTTTCGTTCACACCAAAGTTATCTTTTTCAAGGTCATTTATTTATTCAAAAGAATGACATGTGGAGGGGGAGCTAAAAAATGTCAAAACACGAATTTATCGATAGACGCCATCCATCAAAGCATTTGGCCTTCTTCCAATAATATCCCTTAGGCCTTTTTCAGCCTCACATGCGAAAAGTCTCGCCAACAAAGAACTAGATGCAGAAGTTAATGCGATATTGAAATTCATTAAAAACGTATCAGAGTTTAACACCGTCCTTTAATTGCGATACAATTGGCATCTTAACACAAGTGCATTGGCATCTTGGCACAAGACTTGGCATCTTAATGAAAGCAATGGACAGAAATATTCTGTAGAAACAACTTTACTGATACTTTTAGCATCTTCTCTGCATGGCAATGATTTCAATTCATTTGTTTCGATTCATTTCAGTTGAAATGCATTTCAGGAGGTAACTGAATTAAAGCAGACTTAATCGAATTATTCTATATACAAATGGCACCTGAGAATTGTTCTATTAATTTACGTTTCGAACATTTTATCGCTCTCTTCGTACGAGCCTTGGAAGGAGAAAAAAGGCTTTTGATAAGGCGATGTTCATCTGATTTTATTTTAGTAAAACAATAGAAACGATTAATTTATTGATAGAAAGGGTTTCCCTTTTAAAACATGCTTTTAAGGAATGTATAGAAATGTTTTCTTCCGAAATGAATAAATAAAAATGAATGAATGTCTGTATGTCTGTTATGAATTCCTAAACCGTTCGTCCGATGGCGATGAAACTGGGTCAGCTTATTGCTTACACCTACGGGTTGGTTAGAGGGATAGAACACATATCTAAAAAATTTTGAATTTCAACCGCATCTATTTGCCAAAGATTCATCTCCAAATAACTCGCCGAGGAAACAATACATTCTGTAATAATGCTAATCCAAGTGAAAGGTTCACATTTTGTAGCTATGGTGCACAAATGTCATGCAACTTTTTTATGAACTATACGAGAAAGTTTTAGATGGAAAAATCTAGGGGTTTTGAAATTTCAATTAAATTTTAACGTTTTTTGCAGCCACTTCCGAAAATATTAGAGAACAAATAATTTCACACCATCTTAGTTTTCAAAAATTATCTTTCCAACTGTCTTAACGCTTTTATGGTATAAATATATTTTCTGTGTTTAATGAATTTTAAAAGAAGCTATTTTAAACGCATTTTCTAGAATTAAATTTGAGAATTCTGAACGAATATGAAACGAGTCACGAGGTACACTAAATAGTTTCGCTCCTTACCATTCTGAAGGAACACCAAGCATTGCAATTCTGAAAGAATACACAAATCTAATAAATAAAAAATGAATATTTGTTTGTTCGTATTTTACGTACTGTCTTGCCGTTCATCCTGTTTCGATAAAAGCATTGCCAAAGTATTGATGGATTGCACTTAATATTTCTTTCGGCGGCAGCAACGCGCCGGGCACCAGCTAGCAGTTAATAAATAACCTTCAAACTCACATTTCCTTAATTCATTTTAAACATACAATGATTAAAATAGTTAAAATTGATTTAAAAATAAACAAATTTATCATTTTTCAAAATATAATGTTAACTTATTAATAAAAAAAACCTTCACATGTTTTTGTTATCCTTATTATTAAGGTTAAAAAGATCTCAGAAGGAATTTTTTAAATTTCATATTAAAGAACGATTTTCTTCTTTTGAAGGAGAGCGCGCCTGAAATCAATTGATTGATTCTTTGAAAATATATTATACTGTATTACCATCAGGTCAACTCATTTCAGCAAAAGTTAGCGTGAAATCAATAACAAAATATTATCTTCATAAAACACGAGTTGGTAAATATCGCTTTTTAGTGTCTAATAGCGATAGATCCTCATTTGCAAAACGGGAGAAAAATGTCAACTTCGATATATCGTCGCATTACTTTTCGGCAGTTATTGAATGACGATAGATATTAATTTATCTTCCTTTAGCTCAAAATATGCTTCTTCGTGAACTAGGGAAAACATAAATCAATTACAGTAAAAGCTCCTTATTCGAGCTTCCTCCATTCGCATTTTCCCTCTTCGAGGATTAAAACATTGCGACCCGATTCTTATATGCGCGGTTCAAAATTTCTTTGTTCGCGGATCCCATAAGCACATACATCATAATAAAAGGATTCCAACCGAATATCCTTTGTAAATGCCGTCCAATGGACTCATGAAATGAATAAAGAGATCTTATTACAACTTTGTCTAAAGTATGTTGTTCAATGCAAACATAGCCGAAATCGCGAGTGGAATAGGACGAGATGGGTTCGAACAGATCAAATCGAGTGACATTCAGGAATGGCTTGAATCATAAGATGAAGATCTGATTGAAACCGACTTGGAGCAAATGTTCAATTCACAGCCCATGGAAGAAGAGGCTTCCACAAGCGCTGGAAACGTGACATTTCATTTGAAAAATCTGAGTGAATGGCAAATGAGCTTTGCGATTTCTTTATGAACGTCTGCGGAACGAAGTCTTATTCTTAAGAGGCAAATAGCTAATGCGACTGCTGCGTATCCGTCTAAAAGGAAGAAGCTTTTGAAAACTGCCAAGAATGAGAAAATGACAAAATTCTTCAAACCAGTGCCTTAAGATAACAAATCAAAATGTTCAAAAACTTCAATTAAATTGATTTTTTTTATTTTGTCACCCAGGAACGTATCCCCTACAATCCCATGTAAATGACCCTTCCGTATTCACGGTATTTGTATTCACGGCATATTTATGGAACATATACCCCGCGAATAAAGAACTTTTACTGTATTTGAGGATCTTTTTATAAAACCTTAAAAGCTGTGTCCAGCTTTTTTGTATAATTATTAGCAATAAAAAATATCTTTTAAAATAAAGCGCCTCTTTAAAGTAATGAGAATGGAAATCTGCTATTTTTATTGGTTGGATTTTCCCACAATCAATTGTCTCATAGCCCATATGAATAGAAATGAATGTCTGTCTCGCCGCCGCACCGCTCATCCGATTGCGATGAAACCACTCATTACTGGCACTTGAGGGAAGGTTATAGGGATGGAGCACTTCTCTAAAATTTCATTAGTTAAGCATCCTCTTCATTTTCATAACTTGTCTTTTCGACTGTACGAAAGATTTTAGGGTATAAATATGTTTTCTGTGTTGAACCCATTTTAAAAGAACACATTTTAAGCACATTTTCGAATACAACATTAGAATTCTGAACGAATATGAAATGAATCACGAAATAGAATAGATAGTTCATTAGATAGAATAGATAAATAGTTCATTAGATAGAATAGATAGCCTTCGATATAGAATAAGTAGTTCATGACCATTATGACAGAATACGAAGCTTTGCAACTCTAAAAAGATACACAAATATATCACATAAGAATGAAAATCTTAAATTTTAAAAAATC
Organism: Argiope trifasciata; assembly: GCA_026543055.1. Taxonomy (NCBI): domain Eukaryota; kingdom Metazoa; phylum Arthropoda; class Arachnida; order Araneae; family Araneidae; genus Argiope; species Argiope trifasciata. The sequence goes on along the minus strand of JAPMOQ010066890.1, from coordinate 214,130 downwards.
GAATCTCAACAACATTTATTTGCCAAGGATTCATCTCCAAATAACTCGCCAAGGAGACAATCGATTCTGTGGAAATTCTGAATCCAAGTTAAAAGTTCATATTTTGTTGCTGTAGTACGCCATTCTCAGAGGTAACAATTGTATGACAGATAAGGCGAAATACCTTTGGAGAGACCAACCCTGGCAATTTTTATATTTTAATTAAATGTTAGCGTTTTTCGAAATAACCATCAAAAATATTGAAGTACAAATCATTTTGCACCATCTTAATTTTTTTTTTAAATTCAACAATATTAAAGAGTTTATGGCATAAATATATTTTCCATGTTTAATGAATTTTGAAAGAAACTACTTCCATTACATTTTAATTTAATTCATTTTCCATTGTTTTTACTCTGGTGGGTGAGTGAAGAAGAGAATTATGATTATTCTTGCTATCATCCCTTTAAATAAAAAAGAATGTTTCTCTGCATGTCTCTTATGCCTTGCCAAACCGTTCATACGATTCCGAAGAATCTTGCACAGCTTATTGTTTACATCCGCGGCGTGGTTTGTGGCATATTAAAATTATCTAATATCTAAAAATATTTTCAGATCTGGTTACCGCATCTACTCACCGAGGATTATTAACTCTCCAAGGAGACGCAGCAGACTCTGTAAACAAATCAAATTCAAGATAGAGGTTGATATTTCGTAGCTACTGAACGTAAATTCTATGTAAGTCATTCTCAGAGGTTAATTAAAGAGTATGCGAGAAGGTTTTAGAAAAACAATCCGAAAGGATTGAAAGTTTAGTATAAAATTTTAGTGTGTTTTGCATTGTTTACTGGAAATATTAGAGTTTAAATAATTTTGAATTATTTTAGATTTCAAAAAATCTTTTCAACTATATTAACGATTTTATGGTATAAATATATTTTCTGTATTGAATCCGTTTTAAAAGAAAGTATTTTAATTTAATTTTCTAAAATAAAACATAAGAATTATCAACCAATATGAACCGAATCACGAGATACAGTAAACAGTTTCATTCATTTCCATTCTAAAAGAAAACCGAGCATTATAATTCTAAAAGAATGCACAAATCTAACATATGAAAACGAATATTTGTTTGTTCGTTCTTTATATTTCGATAAAACATTGCCAAATGATTTATTGAGTGTACTAAATAAAACAAAAATTTCAGAGACAGCAACGCGAAGGGCTCCAGCTAGTATATCAATAAATATTGAAACATTTAATTTTAAAAACTTAAACTTCAGAATTCTGAACGAATATGAAACGAATCACGGGATACCATAAATAGTTTTTTTCATCACCATTCTGACAGTATACCAAGCTTTGCAACTCTAAAAATATGCAGATATACTGTATAAAAATGACTATTATTTGCGGAATAGAATAATAAAAATAGAAGAAATACTATTTAAACTTCTCCTTTATGTATCCTTCAATTTTAATAAATATATTTATTGTCGATAAGAAATTAAATATCCTTCTTAATGAAACAAGAGAACTATATCTATTTCCAAAAGATATTTCCAAGATTATTTATTCTGCGCACAGGCTAGCTAAAATATAAAAACATTGAATTTTTCTTTCATTTAACTAATTCCCCTTTTTAATTAAAAAAAATCTAATTAGATCTCTAACTCACGTACACGTTGATCAAAGAGTTAATGCTTTCAGAAAGTTCATTTATGCACAAAACAGTTTTGTAAATTTAAATATTTTTAAGAGCTAATTACTAGATTTTACCTGCAACTCTGTTCATGTGATGGATTCGGACATTTTGATGCATATGTATGAGAAATTATTAAATAATGACAAAAAAAAACTAATCTAAAAACGATACATTTAAAAGTATAAGCGTATGCGAAAAATATATAAAAAAAAACCAATTTAATAACAAAGACACACAACGAAGGTAAAAAAAAATTATTTACATTGTTTACCCGAAATAAAACCAAACAGCCAATCAAGTCCGAGTCTACAGTCAAATCCTTTTGTTTAGCGATCAAGATTGAGATGGCTGCAACAGTATTACACATCATTTTAGAATTTTTCATTTGTATGAAAATACATTTGTCAACAATCACGTGCAACGCCCAATGGCGTAACACACCTGTCTGACTTTCCTACGCCCGTTCGGGTAATGACATGCAGATTAGATATTTTATATTTCCTTTATTCTGTTTTCGTCTCATTTGAATGTCTTCGCTTCTTGAGAATGAATCGAAAAGATCAATTTATTCACAACATTTGAAGTTAAATACATCAAACAACATAAAAATAATAAACTGATTCTTTGAAATAATCAGTCGAAATGTTATTAAGCCTAACCTCATTTCTGTTTGGGGTAAAAAAAACCGGAGCCTTACTCATCTTTGGCGGGATTTGGCTTCAGCCTTTTGGCGTGGAAGTGAGTTGCTAATGAATAAAAAAGGAACCACTCCATGAACCTGAATAAACAGTAGCCTCTGTTCTATTCCTGACTCTAATCCATCTGAGTGCTCAATTTCATCCCGTTCCGTTCAGCCGTTCTGGCGTGATGGAATAACAATCATCCATCCAAACTTTCACATTTATAATATTAGTATAGATTTCTAATGGATAAATAAAAAAATTATTTTCTTCTTTATTTGCAGCTGATAGTTTAAATTAAATGCATTCGTATACTTAATACACATCTTTCTAATTATTGTTTTAATATTTTTTATGTATTAATAGGATTAAAAATAATCATTATATATATATATATATATATATATACACATTTGAAATTTTTTCTAATAAATCAATTGTTTACATAAAGTGTCAATTTTCCTACAGGACACTGTCAATACTCCGTCGTTGGAGGATATAATTTCCAATAAAACTTTTGTTTCTCAAGAATTTTAGGGGAGGGTTTAAAATGTTGAGTGATTGATGAACCGTGTTTTGCCACCGTGCTCGACATTTTACAGATAATCCGATCAGTTTGAAGCAAAAAGAATTTTCCGCTGACCAATCAGATGACAGAAAGTTAAGGGGGGTGAAGTGAAATGAAAAGAAAGAGTTAAGTCATCCAACTACGTTAAAAACACTGGTTATGGACCCTGTTGGTGAATCTTTTTTAATTATTATTTCTTGTAGTTGAGACATTCCTCTTTCCGAAACGGTTCATCCTTTCTAAGAAAAGAAAGGCATCACCCAAGGCTATATATTTTTCAGTTAAAATGTGTTTAGAATTCAATTTCTCCACCAATTAAATTTTCATAAAAATTCTCCACCGTTGACATGATATCTCAAAAACTAACAGAGGTATTTACATAAACATTTTAACGTCTGTTTTAAATAATATGGACAATGAATTGGACCGAAAATTTTAGTGTTGGGGAAATACTTTTTCATTTATAGGTGGTTTTACAAAAATTAAGTTGCGATTTGATTGCAAAAAATGTGTATACACGTCTATTTTTACCCGCCACTTCTTTGCATCTCAAGATTTTTCTTAGATTTTAGTTCATTTCGTTCATCATTATATTCCATAACTTGTGTGCAAGAAAAATAGGACTGCTGCATTACCATTTTGCGAAGAGTGTTCACCGTTTTTATTCAATGTCAACAAAGTTTATACAAAATTTTCGTATTTGTTAAAATATATTATATTTTCAAATAGTGTTTTGCATTTATAGTGTTTATAATTGACAATATATCTAAAAATCATGAAAAGTTTTCCAAAAATTTTCTTTGGAACGTAATGGATATCTTAATAAACTGAAGATTCTGCGCTCAGTTGCCGTCCCGCTGGCATAAGGGTAGCACGCCTTCTGAGTGTTCTGGATGTCCCGGTTCGGGTATGGCTGTTATTCTGTGTTCTATTTTTGAGGTGTGTGAATGTTCCCCCCTGTAAAAAGAGGTTGTGCAAGCGAATGTGAAGCATGAAGTAGCCAAGTCGTACTCTTGTCCCTCGTTGGCTCTGCTGAGAACAACGAGGGACGCCAATTCAGGCTTAAATTTTTGACGTTGATAACGTTTTTGTTTAGTTTATTTATAATAACTTCCCGTTTTGAAGCATCAACCAGAGCTATTTTGTGACCGACCTCGTCATTTTGAACATTTTGAATGTGGACGATAGCTTAGCTGGCACCCCCTCTCCACACCACACCAGCTGGAGGACGTTTGGCCTGACAGATTTAACGTACAAGAGACCCGCTCACGAGACGGTACTTCGGTGGAATCCAGTCTCGAACCTGAAACCCTCCGGTTCCCGAAACCTTACCATCAGAACACCACGGCTCACAATATTTTTGTTAGTTATTAGTTAACATATTAATTTGGTGATAAATTCTAACTAAAGAATACCGAATCTAACAATTCTAAAAGAATACGCAAATCTAACATACATAAAAATGGATATTTGTTTGTTCGTATTTCATATACTGTCGTATCGTTCTTCCTATTTTCATGAAACATTGCAAAATGATTGATTCATTTCACTTAATATTATTTATTTCGGTAGCAGCAAAGCGCCGAGTACCAGTAGGAACAATAAGTAAATAAAAGCAACGATTTCCCAAATCATGCAAGCAACACTCTTTAACTTAAAAACTTCATTTCACCTTTACGCTCTCTCAGTTATGAAATATCTTCATAATATTGTTTAACACTCTATGGTAAAAACAAAATTATTTACCCGGGTGTAACCTTAAATAGATAAGTCATCATCAACTTTTTTTATTTAAAAAAAATGTCAAAAAACCCTAATCAAAACTTAATGCCATCATCATCTTCGAATTCAGAAATATCAATGAAAAGCAAACCAACAAAACAATGCTTTGATCCTCCTTCAGCAGATCATTTCCCAATTAAGTATTTGCACCAAAAATAAACTTCATGCCAAACAATGGAACGCCAAATTAGAAACATGTAATAGTTGATCCAATTTATACAAAAAGTTTACTAAAATTAATAATTACCGCAAAATTCTTTTCTTCTAAAAAGTGGTCTTAAATGACTGTGTAGTCTTTGATGAAACAGAAACTTTGGATGCTCCAAGCACAAAAAAAACAGTCACGAACTTTTATCAATGTTTAATTATCACAGGAGATAAAAAATTCACGATATATATATATATATATATATATAGAACAACTTTTCTTGATTGGAATTGAAACAAACTAATAAATAAAAGAAAAAAATACAAAACAAATCACTTATGGTGTCTGATTACGCTCAAAACACTGGTTATAAACCAACATTGGACCCTTTTTATTAATATTATTTCTTGTAGTTGAGACTTTCTTCTTCCCTCAACAATTTCTCTTTTCTAGATCCGGGGTCACCTATTTTTCAGTTAAAATTTGTCTTTTCTCTTTCATTTCCATAAACATTCTCTTCAGTAAACATGATACCTCAAAAACTAATAGAGATATTTGCATAAAAAAATTTAGATTGCGTTTTTAATGAAATGAACCGATCGTTGGTCAAATACTTTTACATGTATAGGTGTTTTTAGAGAAAGTAAGTTGTGGTTTTATGCAAAAAATGCATGTATGAGCATACTTTTGCCCATCACTTCTTTGTATCTACAAATTTCTCTTAGATTTTGGTTCATTTCGTTTATCATTCTATTCTATAAAGAAAAATAGGATTAATGCATTACCATTTTGTGTAGGGGGTGAACCGTTTTGCTTCAATTTCATTACAATTTACTACAGATTTTCCTCTTTCTCAAAATATATAAGATTTTTAATTTTTTTGTATTTATAGTGTTTTATATCATTATTGACACCTAAAAATCGCAGTTCTTAATAGTTTCTTAGTAATATAATTTTTACAAAATATATTGTTGTCAAATAATTTTTTTTCTTTATTTATAGTGTTTATAATTCACTATAAACCTAAAAACCATAAATAGTCTCAAAAATATAATTTTTTTATGATTTCACTATAGGATACCTTAAATATTGTCTTTCTCCTACTAGTTTTCTCTCATATTAACTAACTTGAATAAATAATTGATAACGTTTTTCAATAAAAGATCAATTTTTCCAGATTCACTAAATTTCTAATGGCACACATAGAGATATGCTCTACGAAAATAAATATTCTGCAAATGTGCTGCCCGTAAGGTAAAACTTTCTTGAAAACTCTCTCTAGCGATGGCTCTATACAGGAAAAGCTTCTTATTCGCGCTTTCACTCTTCTCGGATTAAAAAAATGCTACCCAATTCCCATATTCGCGACAAAAAATTTCTTTATTCGCGGATCTAACAAGTACATGCATCATAATAAAAGGATTCCACAACAATATCCATTGTAAATGCCGTCTAATGGAGAGATAAAAAAGTAAAATAGATCTTATTACAACTTTGTCTAACGTATGTTGTTCAATGCAGACTGCAAACATAGCCGAAATCGCGAATGGAATAGGACGACATGACTTCGAACAGATAGAATCAAGCGACATTCAGGAATGGCTTGAATCGCAAGATGAAGATCGGACTGAAACCGACTGGGAGCAAATGTTCAATTCACAGCCCATGGAAGAAGAGGCTTCCACAAGCGCAGGAAACGTGACATTTCATTTGAAAAATCTGAGTGAATGGCAAATGAGCTTTGCGATTTCTTTATGAACGTCTATGGAACGAAGTCTTATTTTTGAGAGGCAAATGGCTCATGCGACTGCTGTGTATGCTTTTGAAAACTGCCGAGCAAGAGAAAATGACAAATTTCTTCAAACCATTGCGTAAGCCTTAAGATAATGAAACAAAATGTTCAAAAACTTCAATTTAATTGTTTTTTAAATATATTTGTTATCACCTTGGAACGTATCCCCTATAATCCCATATAAGTTACCATTCCGAATTCACGGTTTCTGCATTCGTGGCCTATTTATGGAACATATACCCCGCGAATAAAGAGCTTTTACTGTATTCAGGAACACATACAGTTTGCTGAACATCTTTCAAGTTCGTTACTGAATACATTGCTTCTGAATAAATACAGAATATTTTTTTACTGTGTTTAAACAAACGGTATTTACTATTCAGATTTCACAATTTTTATCCAATACTAGCTGGTGCCCGGCGCGTTGCTGCCGCCGAAGAAATAATTTTGGAAATATGTTTGGAATTTGAAATAATGCTCTTGATTAATTAGGATGGATATTTATTTGATAGTTGGCAATGAAAACACTCATTGAAATTGAGTGATGTAGTAAGGAGAAGAATGAGTAGTTTTTATTCTATTCTATTCTACAAATAAATATTCATTTTTAGATAAGTAGTCAAAGTTCATCGTAATCGGATGAGCGGCAGAATAGCTCATAAGAGACATGCAGACAAATACTCATTTTTATTTATATAAGATGATAGTAATAATAATGATGATTCCATTCCTCACTAACCCACCTGAAAAAAAATAGTCGAAAAAACAAAGGGCCATAAAATGAATCAGGCATAAAAACAAGAAAAAAAGGATACAGGGGAATGAAAAAAGAGAAAGGGAAAAAAATCCCCAAAAGGGAAAATAAAGGGGGCGATGTAGAAGATTTTTCTCTAGCAGACAGACTATAAAAAGAATTTTTCTTCAGTTTGTTAAGATAGTCACAGCCATTCTGATGAAACATTGAATCATAGCCAATAATATTCATAAAATTATCAAACAAAATGTGTGTTCGATATCCATCCTTTGCTTTCGTTAGTTGCAATAACGATGCAGACTCGTTTTTAGGCTGATGGAACAAATATGTTTTCATTTATTTTATTGCGAGTCATTACATTTACTTCCAGTATATAAACAATATACAGATTGTATCCAGTATACATTTTGGTAATACGTATTAAGGTATCTACGTTCAAAGGGAAAATTTTGAAAACTTGGATATTTTGGAAACTATTAACGGTATTTGGATGTATTGTCAATTATAAACACTATAAATACAAAAACAATTATTTGAAAATACAAAATATTGTGAAAAATAGGAAAATTGGTAGTAGATTTTAATGGAATTGAAACAAAACGGTTCACACTCTATGCAAAATGGTAATGCAGCAATCCTGTTTTTCTTTGCACACAAGTTATAGAATACAATGATGAATGAAATGAAATGAAATCTGAGAAAATTATTGAGATGCAAAGAAGTGATTGGCAAAAATATACGTATACGTGCGTTTTTAGCATACATTCAACAACTGAATCACTCTAAAAAAACCTATAAACGAAAAAACAGTTCAGAATGAATAGAATATAACGATGCTTGAAATGAACCAAAATCTAGGAAAATCTTTGCGATGCAAAAAAGTGATGGGTAAAAATAGACGTATGTAGGCACTCTTTCGATCCATTCACAACTTCATTTTTCTAAAAACACCTATAAATGAAAAAGTATTTCACCAGCAAGAAAACTTTCATTTCATGGTCCATATCATTTGAAACACACGCTTTTTTAAGAATACCTCTATTAGTGTTGGAGATGTCGTGTTAAAGGGGGTAAATTTTTATGAAAATTAAAGTTTTGAGAAAATTGTAGCTAATGAACGAATTTTAGTTGAAAAATCTGTGACCCTAAATAAAAGGTCAGGCCTTCTTTTTCTTAAAAGATAAACTGTTTTGGGAAAATAAATGTCTGAACTTTAAGAAAACATAAGAATTTTTTATAGATCTCAATGTGGACAATAATAAGTGTTTTTAACTAGTCGGATAAATGAAATGCTCATTTTAATTAATAAAAAATCGTGAATAGAAAATAGTTATCAATACTCCTGTTTTTATTGTTACAATTCATATCCAGGGAAAGTTGTAACAGATGATAAATTAGAAAAAATTCTAGCTTTAAATCGATAAAATTTTAAAATAGGCACCAAAAGCATTCTACATAAACAATTATTCTTCATAATAAAATAGTTATAATCAAGATATGACGAAACAAATGTGCAAAATATAAGCTTTTTTTCCAAAAAAATTATTACCATTTGCTCAAGATGCTCTGACCATAAAAGAAAATAAAGAGACGTCATTCAGAAGACAACTTTCCAAGCCTCCTCATTTTGTTAGACTTTTTATTCGATCAGTCAGAAAGATATGTTAAGAGAAAGAAATTTAGATTTGTGAAAGAAATTTTGATTAAAAATGTTGCGACGCCAATATCTAGTGCGGTTTATTTCGTGGCATAAATGCTTGCTCTTTCGTGCTTAAAAAATTCGATGGGAACTGAATTCAATGCAGACTAAATCTGCATCATTTAATGTCGATGCAGCAATTATACGAGCTCTCCCGAATACCATTTTAGGGTGAGTCATTGAAATGGATTCTTCTGCAAGATTCCTCCCATGAAAGCGAAGCCGTGCAAGTTCACGAACGCAGCTTCTCACAAACATTCACTTCAACTGCACTTTATTGGCTCAGGAGAGAGCACGAATTTATAT
>JAPMOQ010066890.1:185688-204317 GCA_026543055.1 Argiope trifasciata | reverse complement strand
ATGAGTGTGTATGTATGTGTAAGTATATATGTATGTATAATAAATTTTGAACATGATAATGCCAATAACCCAGTAATCTCTATAAACAAAAATGAATGTTTGTCTGTTATGCGCTGCCGTACCGCTCCTCCAATTGCGATGAAACTTCGAATACTTATTGCTTGCACTTATATGTCTCTGCTGAAGATGGATAAGCAAACAAAAACCCTTAACTCTGGAATAATGAAATTGTAAAAAATGGAATTATTATTATTTACGTTTCTCCTTGATCTATCAATGTACTCATTTCCGATACGAAAGTAAATATCCTTCTTTCTACCATTCCTAATCAAACAAGAAAGCTAGCGTAGTGCAAATGCAATGCAGAATTCAACAGATGAATCCATGTTTATATTATGAAGCCATATTTATAAATACCTCTAAAAGTTCAACCAACGTTTTCATTTAAAGACATAAGACAACGAGAAAGTTAAACTTCGAAAGTCATGTAACTCATATTATTATAGAAGCCTTACGATTCTTTGTTCATTCCACTATATATCTGTCTGACCCGCAATAAGTTATCATGAAATCATGTGGAAAATATCACATTTCATATTTATTCCATAACATTACGCTTCTGTTTAAACACGTGCTGAACATCACACTTTTCTTCTGTTTATTTGTAATAAGAGTTCATTCAGTTTTTGTCAAAATGACGGCAATCACTGGTACATCCATAACGTGCTCTTGCAAGTTAAAATCCACTTTCATTTTGTGAAAAATTAACTGTTGGAAAGTATAAATATATTTTTAAAAAATTCATTAAAAATAGAAACTGAATTTATAGGTTTAAATATTAGATATCAATGAAAAAAAAGTCCTTTTTAAAAGGATTAAAAAACAGTTTGATACTGTAATATTTTCGGAAGTTACAGCAGAAAAATTCTAAATACCTTTTTCAGTTGCTATTCTTGAAATTTAAGAAACCTCCAATTTAGATAAATAGTTATTTGCAGGTTGATAAGAGGTATATTTGTGATTCTTAATTAGATAATAACAAGAATTTTTTATATAACGGAAATGTCAAGTATTGCCACTTCTGTCTATATTTAGCCACTGAACTAGCTTTAATTTAGTTTTGTGTGGCAACAGTGTATATAAATTAAGTTCGTTTTTATAAAAATTTGTGTTGTTGAGAATAAAGAAATGAAAGTGCAAAATAGAAACCTTTATTGTCGTATCTAACAGAAAGATTTGTAATGTCTATATTAGTTCTTTGACAGATGGTACATGTTCAACAAAGGAAGAGTCCCTTCCGTCTTTATTACTCATTTGGAAATTAAAATAAGAAGATTCCATCCACTTATAATACCTTTACACGGGGGTTTTCCTGCACATTTCCAAAGATGTGGAAGAAAATGAATGCCTTTGAGGAGAAATGGATAAGGTTTACCACTTTTTGATGGAATGTATGGAGATCTCAGAGTGAAGGAAGGACCTGAAGATGGTCAATAACGATTGGAGTACAGCACTGATGGTCATCTCAAAACCCTGAAGGATAGGCTGTCGAAGACGGACAGTTTCATTCCAACTGTTTGAGAGAGTTCAGGTGGGGAGGAAAACAGCTATTGGTCTATGTGGGGTTGGACCATTCAGTCGACCCCAACAGCAGTCGATTCAGCAGTCGACCCCAACCAATCCTTGAAAATGAAGAGGATGCCAAATTATATGAACTACAATATTTTTGGTAGTTGGGGAGAAAAAACGCTAACATTTAATTAAAGAGGGGTTGTTCTCCCCAAAAACCTTCTCTCACAATCTGTCATAAAGTTGTTACCTCTGAGAATGACTGGCATGACATTTGCGTACTGTAGCTATAAAATATGAGCCTTACACTTGGATTTAGCGTTTCTACAGAATCTGTTGTCTAATCTGCGAATTGTTTGGAGATGAATCCTTGGTCAATAGACGCGGTTGAGATTCGATTTGCTTTTAGATGATTGTATTATCCCTATAACCATCCCGTGATCCAGTTTCATCGCAATCGGATGAGCGGTACGGCAGCGCATGAGAGACGTACAAACGTACACTCATTTTCATTTATATATAGAGAATACGAAAAACTTTTATCAGAAAAGAACAACTTTGTTCTTCAAAATGCTTTTCAACAACTTCAAAAGGATTTCAAACTTTCACCCTAAAAATCCTAACATGTATCGAAGCCGTTTGATACATTTGCCTTTTGATAAAAATAAAACTTTCATCGTTATCGAATCAAATCTTCATTGCAGCAATTATTTAGCAGGGTGATGTGTCTATGAAAGAGGTCGACTTCCTTTTCTTCCATCGAATTTGAACTGAACAATTTTACCGAATAAGCTGGCTGTGGCGATTGCAGAAGCTGAGATGCCGATTTTTGTTTCGATAAAACGATTTCAGTCCTAAAAGATACCCATTAATTAGTTTTATTAATTAAAAAAGAGCAATATTTTGCACTCCTAACACTATACTTGCTTAATTAGGTGATAAGCTTTTTTAGAATCTGTCTGCTGGTGAAAACTCTTCCCCATTATTTTCCCTTTTCCCCTTTTTTGCTTCCCCTATATCCTTTTCTTCTTGGTTTTTATGCCTGATTCATTTTATCGCACTTTGCGTTTTACATTGTTTTTTTTTTCAGGAAGGTTAGAGAGGAATGCAATTATTACTATCATCTACATAAAAAAATGAAAGTCTGTCTGCATGTCTGTTATGCCTTTCTTAACCGTTCATCCGATTGAGATCAAACTTAGTCAGCTTATTACTTGCACTTTCTCGAGGGTCATAGGCATAATACAATCATCTATGGTATAAAAAAATATTTTCAAATCTGTTTACCACATCTCTTAAACAAGGATTAACCGCCAAATAACTCGCCAAGAAGACGCAACAGATTCAGCAAAGATGCCAAATTCAAGCCAGGTGCTCATATTTCTGAGCTACTGTACGTGAATGCAATGCAAGTCGTTCTCTGAGGTCATAGTTTTATTGGAGGTAATATAAGCAATACAGCGAGAAAGTTTTAGTCCTATAAGTTTGAAATTTTAACTAAGCCTTTATAAAATTTTAGCGTTTATTGCAGTCACTTGCGAAAATATTAGATTAAAAATAATTTTGCACCATCTTAGTTTTCTAAAAATTGGCTTTTTTTAACTATATTATAGATTTTATGGCATAGTTATACTTTCCGTGTGTAATCCATCTTAAAAGAAAACATTTTAATCACAATTTCTTAAATTAAACGTGAGAATTCCGAACGAATATGAAACGAATCCCGAGATACAATCAATAGTTTCTTTCATCACCCTTCTGAAAGACCACCGAGCTTTACAATTCTACAAGAATATACAAACCTAATACTTTAAAATGGATATTTGCTCTTATTTTATATACTGTCGTACTGTTCCTCCTATTTCGAGGAAACATTGCCCAATGATGGATGGATTGCACTCCATATTATTATTTGTTTCGTCGGCAGCAACGCGCCGGAAACCTGCTAGTGTTGAATATTCATGATTACAAACATGACATACATCTAACTTTTTAGCCTTTTCACATTTTATGACGCTCATCAGGGATTTTTATTTATTTATTATTGCAAACGTGACATGTTGAACCACTTAAGGTATCCGACTAAGTTCGGAGGGAAATCTTTGAAAAATTGGATTTTTGAAAAACTGTTTAGAACTGTGGTTTTCAGATGTATTGTCAATTTTAATGCAGAATACTATAAATGCAACAAAGTTATTTGAAAATATATTATAATTTGAGAAATAATAAAAGGTGCAGTAAATTTTCATGAAACTGAACCCAAACGGTTCACACCTCTACACAAAAAGGTAACTCAGCCATCCTACTTTTCTTTGCACACAAGTGATGGAATATGAAGATGAATGAAATGGACCAACATCTAAGAAACAATTCGAGAATCAAACAAGTGATGGGTGAAAATATGTGCATATGTGCATTTTTTCCTTACATTTTCAACTTAATATTTTTTTAATTACCTATAAATAAAAAAGTATTTCACTTACACTAAAGCTTTCGGTTCCTTTCATTGCCCACATTATTTAAAAGATGCTGTCTAAAAGATGAAATGTTTATGCAAATACCTCTATTCGTTTTTGAGATATCGTGTTGAAGGGGAAGAAATTTCATGAACATTAAAGTTTTGAGAACATTCAAGTGAAAGACAAAGTTTAGCTGAAAAATAGGCGACCTTAGACAATAGGCCACGCCTTCCTTTTCCCAGAGAAGATGAACTGTTTTGGAAAGAGGAAAGTCTGAACTACAAGAAATAACAATATTAAAAATAATCGCCAACGGGGTCGATAAGCTGTGTTTTAACGTAGTCGGACACCTTAACTGTTTTTGAGTCTAAGGAAAAGCATAGCATGTTGCTTATGGTGAGTTTAATCGTCAAGAGTCAATGATCCATTTTCTTATGATATAATTTGGCCATTTAGTAAAAAATTTGGTAAATTGGGTACAGATAATGAGACAATATATTATTATTTCTCTATTTATTCGTTTCACATGGTGAACTCATGCATGGTCTTACGATAAAAACATGCATTAAAAATATCTATTTTGCACAAGTAATATCACCGCCCCATTTGAAAGCAATATGATGACAACTTTGAGACTTCCGACTATGCCAAAAACAGTGGTTATCAACCCCATCGGCAATTTTTTTAAAAATTCGTATTATTTCTAGTAGTTCAGACTTTCTTCTTTGCAAAATAGTTTATCTTTTCCAGGAAAAGGAAGGCCTCACCTATCATCCAGTGTCTTACACATTTTTTCAGTTAAAATTTGTCTTCCATTTTCTCAAATCTTTAATTTCCATAAACATTCTCTTCAGTAAGCATGATATCTCAAAAACTAACAAAGGTATTGACGTAAACATTTCAGCGTGTATTTTAAATGATATTGGCAATGAAATGAAGCAAAATATTTATTGTGGGGGAAATACTTTTTTTATTTATGGGTGTTTATAGAAAAATGAAGCTGTGAATTTATGTACAAAATGCACATACATGTATATTTTATCCAAAACTTTCTTTCCATCTCAAAATGTTTTTTTTTAGATTTTGGTTCCTTTCATTCATCATTGTATTCAGTAACTTGTGTACAAAGAAAAATGGGATGGCTGCATTACCATTTTGTGTAGTGTTCGCCGTTTCGGTTCAATTCCATTAACATTCACTACGCATTTTTCTATTTCTCAAAATATATTATATTTTCAAATATATTTTTTTTATAGTTCTCATTATTGACAATACATCTAAAAACCATAAATAGTTTATAAAAATCCAATTTTTAAACAAAATTTTCTTTATACGTAGTCGGATACATTAAATGTCAAAAAAATGACGTCAGACCCGTAACTCCTCCTCCCAAAATTCTTCATCCAATTAGTGGGAGAATTTTTTATGACATTGAATCTATTCAGTTTTCGGTATATAAAAAATCTGGATTCAATTAGCTCTACTTTATATTAATATTGATGAAAGATATTTTTTTAAGTTTTTCTTCTATATATCTTTTTCAGGCGTCAGCTAATGAAAACTACACTTTCTTAAAGATATTCTTCAAAGAAACACTCGTTCGCATGTATCTGTAAAAGCTAAATCTTCACAGACGCATTTCTCATCAATCTGCTCACAAAATAACTTCAGAAACACTAGATATTGATAAAAACCTATTAATATAATTGATAAGAAACATATTCGATTGATGTAATTAATGAGAACATATTCGATTGATGTAATTGATAAGAGACTTATTCGATTGATGTAATTGATAACAGACGTATTCGATTGATGTAATTGATAAGAAACACTAGCTGTTACCCAGACTATGTTCGCGTGGACATTTTGATGTGTGTGTACGAGAAGCTATCAAATAATGACAAATAAAAAAATGAAAACTAACCTAATAACGCTACATTTGAAAGTATGAGCATTTACGAAAAATGTATAACATAAACACAATTTGGAAACAAAAACACACCACTAACGTAGAAACAATTTATTTACATTGCATATCCAAAATAAACAAAACTGCAAAGTAAATCCGGGGAAATTCATTTCATTTATTTATTAACCGAGATGGAGATAGCAACAACAGTATTTTACACATCATTTTTAAACATTTTTAGTTTAAATGGAAACACAGCTGTCAATAATCACGAACGAACACCAGTTGGTGTAACGCACATCTCTGACTTTCCTACGCCAGTTGGGATAACGCGATGCAGATTAGAAATTTTTATTTCCTTTGTTCTTCTTTCTTTTCATTTAAACGTACTTCAGAAGGAATCCGAAAGATCGATTCAACAACAAAATTTGATTTTACATGCATCAACAACTAAAAAAAAATCAGGGCTTCGAACCGCAATTTTTTTTTCTTCCGGTTTTCGTTCCGGTTCAACTAAAAAATTAATATCGGTTCAGTTCCGGTTTTCGCTCCGCCAAAAATAACGGTTTTCGGTTCAGTTCCAAATGAATAATTTCATTTTATGTATATTCTTATTTGTACTAAAAATATAATTCTATCATAAACAAAAAATGTAATTCTATCAAAATTTAGAAGATTTTATTCTTTTTTTAGTTGGTACACTATGTGAATTGATACAAACAGCAGGTACGATAAGAGCGGTGAGCAGAGGACGGCGAGCATCGGCATTGTTATCCATTATCAAAATCGCATTTGACAACTAGGTTCATGATTACCCACATTCGTCGTTTGACTCTCACATCGTGCACTTGGCCTTGCAATAATTATGTAAAAAATATATTATTTATTTAACATATGAAAATTGCCTCTAATTATTAATATATCTTCTAACGTGGTTTCACTGAGATTACTTCTGTTGTCTCGGAGAATAAATTTCGAACCTGAAAACGCTCTTTCAACACTAACTTGTGTAGCTGGAGCTGCCAAAACCACCATTGCAATTTTATACAAGTGCGGATATGTAATCTTATTCTCTTCCCAGAAATCTAAAATATTATGCTTTATATCAAGCCTTCGTACATTGTCAAAATTATTTAAAATGAATTCAATGTCAATCTCGGTAGAAATAGAGGCTCTATGTGTTTTTATTACTGCCAATTCTTTACTTTTTAAAAAAGTCTCTAAATCGTCTTCATTTTCATCGCTTTCAGTAGAAGATTTTGTTTCCTCGTTTACTATTGAAATGGACTTTTCAAAAAATTGTAATATGTTCCAAATATTCTTTAAATGTTGCACAGCCTGTACCTTTTGTGACGTGGAAAGCAAAATTTGATAACGCGGGTCCAAATAAACTGCTCCTACTAAACTATCATTTTCTATTAACAATGCTTCCCTGTTAGATAACTGATTATATAAAATATCTGCAAAGAAAGTTTTTAAATTTCGTAACTTTATTTTGCAATGTGTCCAAATTCCAATGTCCAATGTGTCCAAAAAAGTTGGTAACAGTAACAAAATGACTGAAAGATATATCGAACCGAAATAAACCGATATTTTTTTCGGTTCAGTTCCGGTTTTCGTTCCGACCAAAATAACGGTTTTTTCTGGTTTTCGGTTCAGTTCCGGTTCGAAGCCCTGAAAAAAATTAACAGAATCGCTTGAAATAATCGGTTGAAATTTTCTCAGCCTGACCTCATTTCTGTATTTAAAAAACATCAACGGAAGCCTCACTCATCTTTGGCGGGATTTGGCCTCAGCTTTTTGGCTCGATAGTAAGTTTTGAATGAATAAAAAATGAACCCCTCCATGAACTTCAATAAAAAGTAGCCCCCGTTCTATCCCTGACTCTTATGTATCTCTGTGCTGAATGTCATCCCATTCCGTTCAGCCGGATGCAGTCACAAACATCCATCCATCCAAACTTTCACATTTATAATAGTAGTATATAATTTGAGAAATGGGAAAATTTGCAGTAAATTTTAATGAAATTTAACCAAAGACGGTTAACAATACAGAAAGGCAGCCATCCTCTTTTTCTTTGTACACAAGGTATAGAATGTAATAGTGAATGAAATGAACCAAAATCTAAGAAAAAATTTGAGATGCAAAGAAGTGATGGGTAAAAATATATGTATGTATGTCAGTTAACAACTTATTTTTTAAAAAAATTATCTATAAAGGAAAAAGTATTTCGTTAACTATAAAAAATTTGGTTCCTTTCATTGCCCATATTATTTGAAACACACGCTGAAATTCTTATGCAAATACCTCTATTAGTTTTAGAGATATGGTATTAACGGGGGAGAATTTTTATGAAAATGAATCTTTTGGGAAATTGAAATGAAACTACAGAGCTGACAAAAACTTTACAAGTATAAACAGTCATTAGATTCATTTTTCAAAACATTCACTGTTTGAATGCACTTTGGGTGGAATCATAGGATCTCCCCGAAAGTTTCATTCAGAAATTCAAGGTTTATGGATAGCAGTAATCCGTGAATGAAAAGTCTTAAAGAATAATTCAATCCGCCGGGAATTCGAAAAAATATTTTATCTTCTCACCTCTTCGCAAAAATGAAGATGAAATATCTATGTATAAAAGAAGAATTTGGCGGAAATCAATATCAGCCAAAGTGTAAGTTATTGAAAATTCCGGGCCAATAAAATACAGAAATAAAACAGAAATTTCATCTAAGGGAGCATCAAATGGATGTTAGAGAGAAATATTGAAAATATAATTGCGCCATAAAATCGTCAATATAGTTGAAAAGATTATTTTTTGAAATTAAGCTGGCCCAAAATTATGTGTACTGCAATATTTTGGGTGGTTATTGTGAAAAACGTTAAAATTCAATTAAAATTTACAAACCGCAGAGTTAGTCTCCCTAAAGTTTTCTCGCATGATCTCTAATACTGTTGTTACCTCAGAGAATGACTTACATAGAATTTACGTACAGTAGCTACGAAATATCAACCTCTATCTTGAATTTGATTTGTTTACAGAGTCTGCTGCGTCTCCTTGGAGAGTTAATAATCCTCGGTGAGTAGATGCGGTCAACAGATCTGAAAATATTTTTAGATATTAAATAATTTTAATATGCCTCAAACCACGCCGCGGATGTAAACAATAAGCTGTGCAAGATTCTTCGGAATCGTATGAACGGTTTGGCAAGGCATAAGAGACATGCAGAGAAACATTCTTTTTTATTTAAAGGGATGATAGCAAGAATAATCATAATTCTCTTCTTCACTCACCCACCAGAGTAAAAACAATGGAAAATGAATTAAATTAAAATGTAATGGAAGTAGTTTCTTTCAAAATTCATTAAACATGGAAAATATATTTATGCCATAAACTCTTTAATATTGTTGAATTTTAAAAAAAAATTAAGATGGTGCAAAATGATTTGTACTTCAATATTTTTGATGGTTATTTCGAAAAACGCTAACATTTAATTAAAATATAAAAATTACCAGGGTTGGTCTCTCCAAAGGTATCTCGCCTTATCTGTCATACAATTGTTACCTCTGAGAATGGCGTACTATAGCAACAAAATATGAACTTTTAACTTGGATTCAGAATTTCCACAGAATCTATTGTCTCCTTGGCGAGTTATTTGGAGATGAATCCTTGGCAAATAAATGCTGTTGAGATTCGATTTTTTTTTAAATTTTAGATAATTGTACTATCCTTACAAACATCCCGTAGGTGTAAGCAATAAGCTGACCCAATTTCATCGCCATCGGATGAACGTATCAGAGAAGGTATATAGGAAGGCATGAGAGACAAACATTCATTTTTATTGATGTAGATGATTGAACAAAGAATAAAATAATGATGAGCTCAAAGATCAGTGGTTTATAATAAAAAGAGAAGAAGTCTACTTTGAAAATAAAATTTAAAAGATTAAGGAAATCTATATTCAGCTATTTTAATAACTCACTCTCGGAATATTTTTGAGGCCGTGGTGTCCTGGTGATAAAATCACGGCTTCGGAACCTTAGGATTTCAATTTCGAGACTCGATTCCGCTGAAGAACCGTCGTTTGAGGGGGTCTCTTGCACGTTACATCTGTCAGGCCAAACGCCCTCCCGCGGGTGTCGTGTGCTGAGGGGCTTACCACCTCAGATGTCGTCCTCGTCACCTGACTCAAAATGACGAGGTCCTTCCCAAAATAGCCCTCGTGTTGCTTTGCAACAGGACGTTGATATAACGAAAATAACTAAATTTATTATCGTCTAAAATAGGGTTCAGTTTTTTTAAGTAAATTTGTCACATTTGATATTCTATATATATATAGATTTTTATATTTATAAGTACCTGTATAGAGATCAATTCACCATAGATTATTGTCAAAATCGCTCTCATTTGAGAAAAATTCAGCAAAGATCCTAAATTCAAGATAGAGCTTAATATTTCGTAGCTATTGTACGTAAATTCTATGTAAGTCCTTCTTAGGGGCAACAACATTATTAGAGAGTAAGCGAGAATGTGCCAGCGGAAACAATCCCAAAAGATTGAAATTTTAATTTAGAATTTTTAGCGTGTTCTGCAGTATTTTCTGGAAATATTAAAGAACGAGTAATTTTGAGCTATCTTAGTTTTCAAAAATTCTTTTCAAATATATGAAAGATGTCATGGTATAAATACATTTTCTATGTTTAATGAATTTTGAAAAGAACATATTTTAAATCTATTTTCTAACATTGAGCATGAGAATTCCGAACGAATAGGAAACGAGTCACGAGATACAGTAAACAGTTTCTTTCGTCACCATTCTGAAAGAACAGCGAGTTTTAGGCGAACCAATCAAATAAATGTAAAATTTTAATTAAAAGCTTAATAAAAGTTTAGTATTTTTTAAACATATGCTTACGAGTCGGACAGTCAAGAAATTTATTTGTTTCTTGATGAAAACGGAAAAACAAAAAATTACTGCCAACCGTAAAGCTCTTGAATAATAAAATAAAAAAAGAATAGAATAAATACTATTTACTTTTCTACTTTATCCTTCCATTTCAATGAATGCGTTCATTGCCGATACGAAAATAAATATCATTCTTTCTATCATTCCTAACGAAACTAGGCATTTATTTTAAACTAGCCACCTTTGGCGACCAGCTGGTTCACCAAAAGTAAAGCGTTCTAAAATGTTCAATTAAATATTTATGTGCCCTGCTCTCTTTATAATTTCTCTGCCAGATATACATAAACTTTGAAAGTCACATAACTAATATTATTATAGTTACGTGATTTATTACAATTATTTGTTCATTTCACTATAGAAAGCTAATTTTTTAATCTTGATGTAAAAATCATGTTTGTGCGATCATATTTTGGGCAGTTATAATCGGAAATAATGTCGAAATTTCACTTTAATCTTAATTAATTCAAATTCTAATTAAAAATTCGAAAAAAGGGCTCCGAGGTGCACATTCCCGACCTCCAAAGTATACATGTACCAAATTTGGTAGCTGTAGGTCCAACGGTCTGTCCTGTAGAGCGCCAACACACACACACATTGAGCTTTATTATAAGTATAGATACCAAAAGATATTTCGAAAATTATTTTTTTTCAGACAGCAACGCGCCGGCTACCAGCTAATCTTCTTTACGGTAAACCTGATCGAATTTAGACAGGATATGCATTGGAATCCCGACTTAATGGCATATTTATGTAATCGTTTGCAATATCTGTATCATTAATTCAATATTTTTTTTTCATTATTTTCAGTAATTATCTTTTCAACTCTATTGAAGATTTAATGGTATGAATACATTTTTCTATGTTTAATCACCTTTAAAAAGAAAATATTTTAATCTTATTTTCTAACATTAAATTTGAGAATTCTGGGTGAATATGAAACGAGTCACGAGATACAATAAACAATATTTTTAAATTGCCATTTTGAAACATGACCCAGTTTAACAATTCTAAAATAAATCAAAAATATTTGTTTGTTCGTATTTTGTATACTGTCACGCCGTTCATCCAATTTCGATTAAGCCGAATGATTGTTTGATTGCACTTTATCATTTTTTCAACTGCTGCAACAAGCCGGGTATAAGCTAGTTATAAATAAAATCCCATTAATCAATTTATATTTGTTATTTTGCACAAGTAATTCACAGCATCTTTAACTTCAACGTCTCAATAAAAGAATAAATCCTGTGACTGCATCTCAAGATAAATTAGGGTGGTGGTGTGTGGGTCTAATGCCACTTGGTCCTACTAAGCAGAATCAGCGGAGCTCTTTCGAATGAAGGCAGACGTGTGCGCCTTTCGTTGTGAACGAACACCGAAGAACGTCTTTGCTCGAACACTCAAGACACAACCCTTTTGAGGGGGCGGCCGAACTCATTCCTCCATATGCAAGTTAGAATAGAGATCCGAATCAGAGACCGACTCATTACCCTCAGAGGCATCATTTGTGATGGGAACTTGGAGGACTTCGCAGTTACGACCTGTTTAACCTGCCCCAACACGGCGGTCTTTAGCCGAGACGAGGACAGAACTCGCTGCCTTTCGGTTACGAGACTGCCACTCTACCAACCAGGCTACCACGGCCCTTACTGCACTGAAAATGAAATTACTGAATTGGAGAATATACTGGCTTATTAAGGAACTTGCAAACCAGTAAGGAAACTGTATTTTGTAAAAGGAAGGTTTTTTAAACAAAGGAAATGAGGTTAGGTTAGCAGAATTTCGACCGATTATTTCAGACGAATCTGTTTATTTTCTTTGTGTTTGATGTATTTAAAATCAAATGTGGTTAATGAATCGATCTTCCGGATACATTCTGAAGTACTTTTTTAGATTTCAATTAATTAAAATAGTCACTTGGTAAGTTTTTAAAATGTTTTTTCGTAGATTTCAATGAATTAAAACAATCAGCTTTAATTCATTTGAAAAACAGTAAATTTTTGTAGCATTCGATTCATTAAAACACTCAATCCAAATTTTTAAAAAAATGTGGAAAGTGCTCCTGATTTTTCCTTACCAGTTTCAAATTCGAAAATAATTCACAGAGAACACAGGCTGAAATTATTAAACGCAAACGTTTATAATTTAATTGACGATGAGGTAGGAATATTTGATGCGATCATTTCTGACTGACAGAGATGCAAATACGAACTGACTCAAGAGAACCAAAACATCAGTGCTAAGGAGAGTAGACTCCGATGAGTGTGCTATTACTGATACAATAATTGATACTGACACTGAAATTAAAATGCCGGTTTTAGACTTTTATTTTGTTGGTGGAACATCAGGATTTCAAGGCAAGTGAATTTATTTTTGGGAGTCCACTTACATTCCTTAAGGAAAATATTAATGGATCCATATAGTTTTTTGAGTTCTAAAGAATTAAATGGTAAATGATATAACTAAAGCTGGCATAAAATTTGATGATGAATTGGGCTAAAGTGGTTAGTTATAAAACCATCAGAGGTAGAAAAAAATATTGTTTGGTTTTCTGACTATTAATTCTTTGATCAATTTATTTTCTTACTAACTATTACTCGCGACTCTGTTCGCGTGGAAATTTTGTTGAATATGTATGAAAAACTAGCAGATAATGACAAATAAAAAAAAGATTAAACCTAACCTAAAAACGATGCATTTAAAACAATGCATAACGAAATATATATAACATGACTAAAATTTAATAGCAAAAGTGAACAACTAGCGTAGAAACAATTTATTTGCACTGTGTACCCAAAATAAAACAAAACTGCATTTTGGTTAGTTTAGCACATTTTCTTGCATTTCAAAAACTTTGTAACGCACTGTTTTTATAATTTGAAATCTACAAAAATGACATTTCAAAAAATTACCAACCGACTGTATTAATTGAGTAAACACTATAAAAATAGCATTTCAAAAACTGGCCAACTGTTTTCATTAATTGAATTCTACAAAAATCTATTTACTAAAATTTTACCTTATATTCACTTCATGTTATTTGGGTTACATGTCTCCGAGTTCTTTCGAATAACATCCGCAATAATAGTCACATAGTAAAGGTATAAGCCAGATTCAAATGTTTCTTTCAAGTACGGTCAGTCAATAAAGGGTTAATCTAAAATTTTAAGCTGAGCAATCATTTTGATCGTAAAACTATGAAGCTAGTATTTAATCCTTCGCTCTGTTCAAGTAGATAAGAAGACAGATATTTCATAAGTTGACTTTGACGAAAATTCCACTGATATCCAGTATCCAAAGGCAAACATCCTCTGTCAGACCTCATTCGTTTTGCCTGTGAAAGTGGTATTCATGGGCGAACACGATTCAAAATTATATCTCGTGTCACAGGTTCGTATCTGTCATGCATTCGGTTGATTTGGCATAATGCGGGTTATAATAATTGCTGGAATATTATAAGTACAGTAAAAGATCCTTATTCGCGCTTCCTTCATTCGCGTTTTCCCTATTCGCGGATTTAAAAAATGCGACACAACGCATTCGACATTCGATCTGACTGAAACCAACTCGGAGGAAATGTTCTATTCACAGCGCATTGAAGAAGAGGCTTCCACAAGTACTGGAAACGTGACATTTCATTTGAAAAATCTGAGTGAATGGCAAATGAGCTTTGCGATTTCTTTACGAACATTGATCCCTCTATGGAACGAAGTCTTATTTTTCAGAGGCAAATTGCTAATGCGACTGCTGCGTATCCGTCTGAATGGAAGGAGCTTTTAAAAACTGCCAAGCAAGAGAAAATGACAAAGTTCTTCAAACCATCGCCTCAGCCTTGAGATACTGAATAAAAACTTCAGTTAAATTGATTTTTTAGGTATTTGTTTTTTTTATTTTGTCACGTAGGCGCGTATCCCCGACAATCCCGTATAAATGACTCTTCTGTCTTCCCGGTTTCTGTATTCGCGGCCTATTTATGGAGCATACACCCCGCGAATAAAGAGATTTTACTGTACTTGTATATTAATCAGGTTTGATTGCACAATTATAGATGCGGTGGAACCTAGACAAAATCTTTTAAATGAAATGATTTTCATTCTATTTAGAATAAAACAAGTCATCGTCGTATTTCACACTTGGTTGACCGGGAATTTTACACAGAAACTGTCATGCCACCAGCTGTTATTTTGTAATTGAATATGAAAGTAAAACGATCTAAACAAATTCAGATAAATTTAATTTATACTGTACCAGTATACTGTATAATTATTATAAAAGAAATATTATTAAGTAAAATCAACCAATCAATAGTTGGGAACTGTTTTATCGAAATAGGATGAACGGTGCGACAGTATGTAAACTAAGAAAAAAAAACATTCATTTTTCTGTATAAGATTTGTGCATTCTTTTAGAGTTTTAAAATTGGCGTTCTTTCAGAATGGTCATGAAAGAAACTTTTTATTGCGTCTCGTGATTCGTTTCATATTCGTTCGGAATAATCATGTTTAATTTTAAAAAAGGTGATTAAAAGAATTTCTTTCAAAATGGATCAAGCAGAGACAATATATTTATACCCTTAAATCGTTAATATTTATAACAATAATAATATAATAATAATCGTTGATTGCACATTATATTATTTTTATCGGCGGCAGCGACGCGCCGGTACCAGCGAGTTAATACAGATATGAAATAAATTTATCTAATCAATTCATTAAGTGCTGATGATACGCAAATGAAATCTGATAATAAAACACAGAAAATAAACATCTCATTATAATTAAAATAAAAAATTATTCATAAAATAACAAAAAATATATACATGATTACATATATACAAAATAGAAAAATACAATTTTGTCTGTGATTCATAAAAGTGTATTTCAAAATTGCTTTATTAAAAGTTTTATTTGCCCTTACATTATGGTTACCAAATAAACTTAATTAAAAATCAAATCAGTGAAATAAAATGTTGATAACAAAGACCTACGTGATTTTTTAAAAACGTAAAGACGTAAAAGTGTCCTTAAAAAAATTCAAGTATTCTTACGTTAAAAACACTGGTTATCGACCCCATTGGTGAAATTTTTTTTATTATTTCATGTCGTTCTGACTTTCCTCTTTCCAAAACAGATCATCTTTTCCAGGAAAAGGAAGGCCTCTCATACAGGATTGCATTTTTTTCCAACTAAAATGTGTCTTCACTTTTCTCAAAACTTTCATTTTCCTAAAACTTTCCACCGTTCACATGATATCTCAAAAACTAGTAGTGGTATTTCAAAGAAATTCCAGCGAGCGTTTTAAATAATAGGGAATTGAACCAAATGTTTTATTGTCAGTGAAATGATTTTTTCATTTATGGGTGTTTTTAGAAGAATTGTGAATAAAAGGAAAAAACGTATGCTTACGTATATTTTTACCCTAACTTCTTTGCATGTCAAGATTTTCCGTACATTTTGGTTCATTTCTTTCATCATTCTATTCTAAAACTTTTGTACAAAGAAAAACAGGATTGCTTTACAATTTTGTGTAGAATGTGAGCCATTTTGGTTAAATTTCATTAAAATGTACTACACATTTTCTTATTTCTAAAAATATATAATATTTTCAAATCATTTTGTTGTATTTATAATATTTTGTATTATAATTGGTAATACAATTAAAAACCATAATTTTAATCAATTTTCAAAAAATCCAATTTTTCAAAAAAAATTTCAAATGTTTTAATGTTAGCGAAATACCGAAATACTTTTTCATTTATATATGTTTTTAAAAAAGTTCATTAATTTATGAAAAAAAGCATATATAAGTGTATTTTTAATCAAAACTTCTTTGCATTTCAATATTTTTGTTAGCTTTTGGTTCATTTCCTTCATCGTTATATTCTATAACTCGTGTACAAAGAAAAGTGGGATTACTGTATTACCATTTTGCGTAGAGTGTGAACCGTTTCGGTTTAATTTCATTAAAACTTACTGCAAATTTTCCTCTTTCTCAAAATATATAATATTTTAAAATAATTTCGTTTTATTTACAGTATTTTGTATTATAATTGTCTACACATGTAAAAGCCATAGTTTCAAACAGTTTTTTAAAAATCTGGCTTTTCAAAAATTTCCCTTCTAACGTTGTCGGATACTTTCAAATGAGATAAGAAAATCTGAATGCAATATGCGTGAATTCTAGCTCAAATATTTATTTTTTTCCGTGAAATTCGACAACTCTAAAAAATAAATGGAGATGGAAAGAGGAGAATCCATCGTTTTCAAATTATTCTTCAAAACTTTTATTTGGCACTTGAAGGAACGATTGCATTTCCAAAGAATCGGTGTTTGTGTTTGACATTTTCAAGAAACAATTTTGTTTTGCCACGATCCGTTTCTTTCGAGAGCTTCTCAAAGTAATGGGCATCATTTTATTTTTGTGAGGCCTCACAAACTGTCTGGGATTTGGTATTGTTAGAAGCCGACAAAATCTCCAGCCTTTGGCGACAAAGCTCACAATTTGGCGACGCTGGCTAGAAATTTGGTGGAGGTGGACTTGGCGACAAAAGGTTGTAGAAGATTCATATCATCATATCAACATATATATATAAGGCTTCAAGCATCTAAGGCTTGAAGGAATCGCACGAAATAAGGCATCATTACAAAATAAAGCATTGATATCCTTCATACTAAGCAGTTCAAGGCTGACGAACCAATGGCAAGCCACCGATCTAAAAGATGACAGGATTATATTAAGTTCTATTTAAAATTCTACATGCGTAATAAAAGA
Organism: Argiope trifasciata; assembly: GCA_026543055.1. Lineage (NCBI taxonomy): Eukaryota > Metazoa > Arthropoda > Arachnida > Araneae > Araneidae > Argiope > Argiope trifasciata. The sequence goes on along the minus strand of JAPMOQ010066890.1, from coordinate 186,642 downwards.
TGGGAAAATCCTACTTCGATTATAAACCTTGACTATTGATTACGAATAATTCATTTTATCATTAGCTTTGAATGAAAGTGCTACAGGGCCTTTCGATTTAAAAGGAATGTCGATGGCATGACAGAAAAATTGTGATTCGACAGTCACTGAAATGCAACACTTCTTTACAGAGACTAGTCTGGTGAGTGACATTGAATTTCAGTTCTCTTCCCCCCACCCTCCCATCTAGGGGTTGTCCCCAGGTGGTTCTTCTCTCCGCACCCTTTATTTGGATAAGACAGAAATGAAATCGATCTCATTCTGAATGGAGTAGAAGAAAAAAAGGTCTTCCTTTACCCGATCAGAAGAATTTGGATGGAAGCAGAAAATGCTGAAAATTTTATAAAAGAGAAGATTACGAACATTAGGTTATGTAAATCAATAAAATCATCCCAAGGGTTTTAAATAATTGGGACTTTTAAAGTATCCGACTACGTTAAAAACACTGGTTATCGGTCCCATTGGAAAGTTTTTGTTCTCTTCTCATTTCTTGTATTTCAGACTTTCCTTTTTCCAAAACAGTTTCTCTTTTCTGTGAAAAAGGAAGGCCTCAACTATTCTCCAGGGTCACAGATTTTTTCAGCTAAAATGTGTCTTTCACTTCCATTTTAATTTTCATAAATATTCTCCACCGTTACCACAATACCCCGAAAACGAATACAGGAATTCCCATAAACATTTCCGCGTGTGGTTCAAATAATAGGGCCAATGAATTGAACCAAATGTTTTATTGTCAGTGAAATAATTTTTTCATTTGTAGGTGTTTTCGGAAAAATGAAGCTGTGAATGGATGGGAAAAAAATGCATATATACGCATATTTTACACGCCACATCTTTGCATCTCAACATTTTTCTTAGATGTTGGTTCATTTCATTCATCAATAATCTTCTATAACTTGTGTGCAGAGAAAAATA
>JAPMOQ010066890.1:135973-170502 GCA_026543055.1 Argiope trifasciata | reverse complement strand
TTTAGTTTTCATATACATTCCTCGCCGCTAACATGATGTCACAAAAACTAGTAGAGGTATTTACATAAAAATTGTAGCTTGTGTTTTAAATGATGTGGACAGTGAAATCAATCAAAATTTTCATTCTCCATTAATAGGTGTTTTTAGATTAATTAAGTTGTGAATGGATCGAAAAAAGGGCTTCTATACATATTCTTTTACCCAAAACATCTTTGCATCTCAAATGCTGATTAGATGTTGGTTCCTTTCATTCTTTATTATATTCTATAACTCGTGTATAAAGAAAAATAGGACTGCTACATTATAATTTTGTGTAGAATGTCGACCGTTTTTTTTTAAATGTCATTAGAATCTGCTACCGATTTTCCTATTCCTCAAAATATTACATTTCCGAATAATGTTTTTGTATTTACAGTTTTTATAATTAACAATGCATCTAAAAACCATAAATAGTTTTTAAAAATTCCAATTTTTCAGAATTTTAGCTTCGAACGTAGTAGGTAACCTTAAAAATAAATCATCGATTAAAGTCATTTTGATTAATTACACAATGCGATTCATGGAATTCAACATTCTGTTTTATTAAATAATTAATAAAACAGATAGAAAAATCGAATTTTCAATTCATCCTTATTTGCTGTCGTATGAAAAGTGATGCTCTCATCATTTACAAAAAAGGCAAATTTACTTCGAAAGCGACTTTTAACTAAAAGTATTTTTGTTCCAAAATATCAAATTCCAATGATTTGATTATAGAAACTGTACTTTTTATATTAGACTGTTAAGACCATTCTTCAAGAAAGACATTTAAATTAAGTTTTCATCTCTGTAAATTGCGGCTTGCGTTAATTAGGAAGGATTCGTCTTTACTGAAAAAGTTTTGTTTAAAATCTAAAACATTTCTTTGGAAAAATTAAATAAATGTTTACATATTCATCGGATTTTTATAAACTTCTTGAATAATGCAAACATAAGGGAGAATTATAATAATTTCAAAGTTAGAGATTTCTATTTAATGTTAATACTTCGCAAAAATGTCACAAAGTTCATTTTTTTCATTGCTTTGTACAATTTATTAACCCCAAAAAAATTAAATTAAATTACATTTTAATGCTATAGGTACAGAAGGTAATTAAATTACATTTTATTATTATAGTATATAGAAATTAAACTTCGATAAAATTTTGCAGCAAAAAAAAGTGAGATTTATAGCTCTTTTCAAAATTGATTCACGTTCTTAAAATAAATTTTGTTTGCAACTTATTTACAATTTTCAATAAAAAAAATTAATTAATCGTTGAGAACAAAATCGGTATCCGATTAACTTAGAAACACTGGTTATGGACCACATTGGGGATTTTTTTTTAATTCTTATTATTTCTCTGCTTTAAAAAACAATGTCATTTTGAACCACGCTCAGATGACGGGAACGACATTTGAGCAGGCACCCCACACCACACTAGCGGGAGGACGCTTGATCCCGATGGTTTTAGCGTGCAAGAGACTCCCTTTTTCGATGTTTCTTCGGATGAATCGAGTCTCGAACCTAAAGCCTTCTGGTTCCAAATCCGAGACCTTGCCACTAGGCCAACGCGGTCCTCAAAGAATGAATAATTTGTAAATAAAATCATTAGTTGGCAATAAATAGCCATGTGACGATCTTCTGAATTATTTTCTAATAACCCTAAAAGTGATAAATCTCTAATTATTGCCTACGCATTTTAGGGCTTCAACAATTAGTTATCTAAGTATTTTGAGACTTCAAAAAACCTCAAACCAAAACAACATCATGTTTTCACATGATAATAAAAAGAAACGGCTTCCTAAATTTTTCTCAAAACAAAAGGTTTTTATTTAAATCATTTCGAACGCAAGAGAAAATAATTCAAAACTCCAGAGTATTTCAAAATACTCTGTCCTAGTATTTCAAAATATTACCTAGGAAGTAATACTCGGTCCTAGTATATTTCAAAATAACTGTCCTCATGTCTAATTGTCCTAAAAAAATATCAAAGCAATACAAGAATCGGCAAAACAAGTGTGAAAAAAAACACTGATCTTGAATTTCGAAAGTATAACAGTATGTATAATATAATAATAATAGTATAATATTTCAATCCTGAGCGGTATTATTTTTCTAACATTAGATTTATACAATTTTCCTCGTGCATGTAAAAGTCATAAATAGGATGGAAATTTTGTCGCTTATCATTAAAATTTCTTTCAGATTTATAGCAAATATTACATTTTTTCAATTCAATATTACGCATAAAAAAGGTGAATTTAAAATTTCCGATCACATTCAAAGGAAAGTTTTTTAAAATATTAATCTTATTGTTAATTATAATTTAAAATAACATAAATACAATAAAATTATTTGATATATTTTGGGAAATAGAAAAATGTGTCGTACATTTCAATGAAGTTTACCGCAAAACGGTGAACACTCCAAACAAAATGGTAATCCTATTTTTCTTTACACACAAGTTATAGAATACAATGATGAAGGAAATGAACCGAAATCTAAGAAACAGTCTTGAGATGCACAGAAGTGAGGGGGAAAAAGATACTCGTATATATGCACTTTATCCATCCATTAGCAACTTCATTTTTCTAAAAACTCCCATAAATTTGAAAGTATTTCAACAACACTAAAACTTTTGGTTCATTTCGTTGCCCGTATTATTTAAAACACATGCTGAAACTATTATGTGTATATCGCTCTTAGTTTTTGATACATCAAGTTAACGGTGGAGAATTTTTATGGAAATTAAAGATTTCAGAAAATTGAAGACAAATTTTAGCTGAAAAATGTGTGGATGATAAATCAGGCCATCCTTTTCCTAGAAAGGAGAAACTGTTTTGATATGAGAAAAGTAGGAACGAAACAATAAGAATTTTTAAAAAATTGCCAATGTGATGGATAACCCGTGTTTTTAACGTAGTCATTTCAGATGTCCTTTCAAAGAAAACTTTTTCAAAAATTTAATTTTTTAAAGCATTTAAAATTATGGTTTGGGGATGTATTGGCAACTATAATACAAAATACTACATATACAATAAATTTATTTGAAAATGGAGCATCTTTTGAGAATTACGAAAATCTATAGTAAATTTTAATCAAAAATTTAATCAAAACGGTGAACACTCTACGCAAAATTGTAATCAATCAATCGTATTTCCCTTTGTACACCAGTTATAGAATAAAAAGTCGAATGAAATGAACCAAAATCTAAGAAACATTAACCTTTTCGCTGCCGTGAAAATGACGAGCTGACATTTCTACCTTTATTTCTCGTGCCCGTGATAGTTCCGCGCTGGCCTATTCAAAAATATTAAAACAATCTATTTCTTATGCCCAGAATCCTGTTTATTACTCAAAATATACGCCAGATGGCTTCCCTAGACTATTTGTTATGTTTTTAGAGATAGCTCATTTATTTTAAACTAGATGTCAGCAGAAAGGAGACTCGGTACTATTGTCCTGATGGTGATGTTGGCCTACGCATCTCATGCTTTATCACACAAGAAAATGACTAGAATTTATTTACATTATGTGTAAACGCAATAAAATGATGTTTGAATGCTTAAAACACCTATTTTTATTTACTCTCTTTGTTGGAAAGCTAACATTCAGTCATAATAACCCTGAATGTCCAATTTTTTTTAAAAAAATTCAAGCTAAAAATGAATAAAAAAATTAAAACTGAATGCAAATATTGTATATACACTCTATTTTGTATCATTTTCTTGAATAAAAACAAATAGGCACTTTTATGACCATGTTCTTCAGAACGATGCGACCGTTGAGGGGTTAAGAGATTCGAAGAACTTATGGGTAAAAACATACCTATATATGTATTTTTTCCCATAAATTCACAACTTAATAGTTCGAAAAACACCTGTAAATGAAAAAGTATTTCACTAGCAATCAAACTTTTGATTCCTTTCATTGGCCCCTATCACTTAAAACAAGCACTGAAATTTCAATGTAAATACCTCTAATGGTTCTTGAGGTATCGTGTGAACGGTGGAGAATTTTTATAAAAATGAAAGTTTTGGAAAAATTGTAAATTGAAGACACATTTTAGCTGAAAAATGTGTGACCCTAGAGAATAGGCCCGGAATTCTTTTTCCTAGAAAAGATGAACTGTTTTGAGAAGATAAAAATCTGAACTACAAGAAATAATAAGAATTTTTTAAAACTCGCCAATTTGGTCTATAACCAATGTTTTTAACGTAGTCGTTTAAATCCCTTAATGCATTTAATAGCCCTAAATAGGATGGAAAATATTTAGCATGTCATTAAAATTTCTTTCAGATTTAATTCAAATATTATATTTTGTCAGTTACACAAAAAAAGATGAAATAAAAACATCAAACTGAGAACGAGATCTCTACAAGGCAGATTTCTCCACACTCAGAAAAAGTTATTTTGGTTAAACCAACAAATTGCATTCAATTGTAGCCAAAGCACTTTGTTACAATATTTCAGTTAACATTATTTTGGGAATTGGATTTTTTAAACAACTTCAGTGGAATCTACTAAGATTTCTTTTCACAATAAAACCCTGTGTTTGGCAAACATATTATACCCTGAGGTAACATCCAATTAAGCTATACCGTTTTCTGATACTCGAGTAACTAAATCCAGTGATTCGTTAAGCCGAGAGAGAGGCTAGACGAATTTAGGGATAAAAGAGGCTTTATCTACCGATGTGTAATAACAACCCAAAAATAAAATCGTGGAAGAAATCGGGATTTTTTTCTGTTTTTCTTGGGGGTAAGGAATTGAACCAGAATTTGAACAAAACAATTGGGCATAAAATCGTTGTTGTTGTTACAGATGGCACTTTGCATGCCCGCCGTACGCAAGTCAGTTTTAAATGAATGAAAAATGAACCACTCCATGAACCGGAATAAAAAGTAGCCCATGTTCCATTCCTGACTCTCTCTCTCTCTGCTTCTTCTCTTCTTGCCTACAGCCGACCACCCCGCCACCAAGAGGGTAGCAGTATCGACAGGATGTGTTGGGGTCGACTGCTGGATAAATAGGGTCCAACCTGACATGGACAGATCCGTCAAATTAACAATCTTTTCGGGGTTGACAATAACTTCTTCTTCTAGTATACATACTTCATATTTTAACCTGTGATTAATTAATTGATTGATTATTATTGTATTTGTAAAACAAACCATCGGTAAAAACTGCGTGTTAAGATCAATAACTTCTACGTCAGAATTTGTTGTGGTCACCCCACTACCTCTCTTTGCTAAATTTCGTTCCATTCCATAACTCCAATTGGGCATAAAATCGTTGTTGTTGTTGTTCTTGTTACCCATGCAAGTTTGCAAGCCCGCCTTAAGCAAGTTCGTTTTTAACCTTCCAGCGAGCGCGCGTATGTGAGCAATACACTAGAGATGAATTTCGTTTTATACCTTCAGATCTGGTGGCACTGGGAACGCCTGTCCTCAGCTATTTGTCATCCTCCCTCCAACCTGCTTTCAGTTGTCGTCGTCAGTGTGTGGCGTTCATAGGTCTCTGCCGATCAGATATTTGTATTTAAGAGATGTGCGCGACCTTTCATGCAAGTTTTGGTCACTTCTGGTTTTGTATGATTTTACAAATGAGTTTGTGTTGTTTTAGACTGGTGACAGCTAGCAATTCACGTAAAAAGGAAAATCTTGAAAAAAGAGCACCCACATCTCTAAAAAGTGAGCTAAAATGAAAAGTGCTAAAGAGAAAAGACGAACTAGGCATTGATGAAGTGGAAGAGGCGACGTCAAGGAAAAAACTTTGCCAAAAAAAAGTGGACTAGAATCACGAGGTTCGGTAGTGAGATTCGACAGAAATTTATATGTTTGGAGCACACTAAACATATTTGCTCAAATGGCAACGCTGCAATGAAATAACAATGAAACTACTTTCTTCCTTTTCATATCTAACTTTCAATTACTTTTTCCTTTTTATACATAAGTTCTGTATTTTTGCACTTCTATATTTTATATGCAAATTGTTCTGTCAAAATATCGACCATTTCATTTATATTATTTTTAAATCAATTCAACCCGTTGTCATTTTATATTGTTATTGCAATCTATGTTTGCATTGTTTCTGCTTCTTTTGAAATTAAAAAAAGTTTAAAGTGATTGCAGTTATGAATCCTAAGCTATTTACAATGTAATTTGAATAGTTACGCTATCGAAAATTCACAATTTACTCTAGCGTATGTAGGAAATACGCACGACCTTTCGTGTTGGTATGACGGCCGCCTACGCTGGAAGGTTAATGAATAAAAAATGAACCTCTCCATGAACCGGCATAAAAAGTAGCCCATGTTCTATTCCTGGCTCTAGTCTCCCTTTTTGTTAAATGTCATCCCATTCTGGCGTGATTCAATAACAAACATCCCTCCATCCATCCAAACTTTCACATTTATAACATTACTATAGATATCAACGTACTGTTTTAGAGCCACACTAGGGTTATTTTGGGAAGGACCTCGCCATTCTAAACAATTGTCGTATGACGAGGACATCATCTGAGTTGGCTGTCACCTCTACAAATTTCCACACCGCACCACAAAAGGATTTCTGGCCCCGATGGATTTATCACGCACCAGGTCCGGCTTACATGAGGGTTTTTCAGCGGAATCTTGTCTCGAACTTGAAATACTAGGGTTTCGGAGCTGAAACTCTACCACCAGGCCACCGCGGTCAAATAGAAGGCAACATTGCGTCATTCTATGCACTGTCGAAGTTGAAAACGCTTCTGTTGCTTTCTCCTGCCTTAAGTTCAGTTCAGTCAAGTTATATTAAAGACCAGTTGAAATCCTCCTGCCTTAAACAACATAACATCTCATCAAATTGTTTACATTATAATGCTTGATTCTTCTTTTTTTTCAAAAAGTTGTTCCCGCAGAAAGAAATAATATTAAGTGAAATCCATTCCTAATTTTGCAATGTTTATCGAAATGGGATGAACGGTACGACCGGACTTAAAATACGAACAAACAAACATTCATTTTTATGTTTTGGATTTGTGTTTTCTTTTATAATTGTAAAGCTTGCTGTTCTTTCAGAATGTTAATGAAAGTTTAGTTTAGCTTAGTTATATTAACGTCCCGTTTTAAAGAAACACGAGGGCTATTTTGGGACGGACCTTGTCATTTTGAACCACGGTCAGATGACGAGGACGACACCTGAACGGGCACTCCCTCACTACACCGCAACAGCGAGAGGACGTTTGGCCCCGACGAATTCAGCGAGCAAGAGACCCCCTCACACGATGATTCTTTGGTGGAATCGAGCCTCGAACATGAAAGCCTCCGATTCCGAAGCCGAGACCTAACCACCAGGCCAAAGAGGCCCCATGTTAATGAAACAAACTATTGATTGTATCTCGTGATTCGTTTCATATTCGTTCGGAATTATGAAGTTTCATTTTAAAAAAGTGATTAAAATAGTTTCTTTAAAAATTTATTAGTTTAGAAAATAAATTTATTCCATGAAATCGGCTATATACTTGAAAAGATAAATCTTGAAAATGAAGATGGAGCAAAATTATTTGTAATACAATATTTTTGATGGTTACTGCGAAAAATGCTAAAATTGAATTAAAATTTAAATTCCCCAGGGTTGGTCTTCCCAGAACACTCTCGCATCATCTGTCATAAAATTGTTACTCCTGAGGAAGACTTGCACTGCATTTACGTACTATAGCTACAAAATATCAACATTTAACTTTTTCCTTTACAGGTATTTTTAGAAAAACTAACCTGTGAATTTATGGGGGAAATGCATACATATGTAAGTTTTTACCCTAACTTCTGAACAACTAAAGATTTTTCTTAGATTTTGGTTCATTTGATTCATCCTTATATTCTATAACTTGTGTTCAAAGAAAAATAGGATTGCTGCATTACCATTTTGTGTAGAGTGTGAACCGTTTTGGTTCAATTTCAGTATAATTTACAAAAAAAATTCCTACTTCTCTAAATATATTATGTTTTCATTTTGTTTTATTTATAGCATTTTGTATTATGATTGACAATACATCTAAAAAACATAGTTTTAAATAGTTATTAAAAAATCCAATCTTTCAAACATTTTCCTGCGAAAGTAGTCGGATACCTTAATGCCTACAAATTAATACTTTAACATTAGGCATTTATTAATAAATAAGTGCCTGCGTCCTGGCATAGTGGGAGCATGTCTTCCCCGTGATCTGGGCATCTAGGGTTCGAGTCCCAGTTCTGGCATAGTTGTTTTGTGAGATGTGTGAGTGTGCACCCCTATTAAAAGGGGTTGTGCAAGCGAATGTGTGTGCCATCTTCGTATGAGCTAGAAGTCAGACTTCTGCCCTCTGGGTGCTCAGGGGTCTTTACCCTCAGAAGCTACTGTATCCCCTATTAGTGTAAACACGGACAAGACATCATCATCATTAATAAATAAGCAAAAAGATATTTAGCTTTGTATAAGCTTCAGCTTCTTCCCGGCCTGACCTTGGGGGGGGGGTCTTTTTTTTCACCCGCTCCATAATTGCCAATTCCAGACTGGTCTCCTCAATGGCGACGTTTTTTAGCGATTTCATTGCTTACAGATAGACAGGTGGAGAACCCTCCTTCTAAGAACGGACATCTGGCCCTTTAGAGGGAGTCCAGATAAAGGACCACCCGTGCACTCATCGTGTCAGCGACACAAATGTGTATCCTGCTTTGTTTCCCGCAGTGAACATTCCTGGGGTCAACTGTAGACCAGTGAAGTTTTTGCTGAACAACGATTGGAGAATAGGCAGCTCCAATTTGGATGAGAGGTGGAGTTCAAGGAAGAGAGAAAAAGCGAGGGTTTTGGAGAGAGAAAAGAGAAGAGAAGAGGAATTGTTTTTTGGTGAAGAGGTCGAGAGGAGAGATCGGTGAAAGCCAAGCGTTCGAGAGAAGATTCCACCCGAGGAATTCGGTGGATTCCTGGAGCTAACCCCGGTACCAGCGTGAGACTTTAACGGCCGGTTAGCTGTTCTCGTGAGTTTCTCCGAAATATTTCGAGGAACTATTCTTGTGGTGTTCCACATGGAACTTTTCACTTAACCTAGATGATAAAAAGTATTTTTTGTGTAAATTAAATCTGTAAATAAAGTAGTTTGATTAAAACGCTACCCTTTATTTGATCGGGCCAGATCGAGACGTTACAGCATCATCTTCATGAAATTTAAAAAATATCACCCTAGATTTCTTCTTAATGATTACCAGTGTGCTTATTTATAATTTTACATACCATTCTTGAACTAATAAAGTTATTCGCTTTATTTCCCAAGATTTTGAAATATTCAAGATTTCGAAAAATAATTCATTCATTTACAAAGGTAAAAATATTTTGAATCAAACAATTAAACGAACATACAATTCAAAATATGTATTTAAATTCTAAAGAAATAAAAATCTGGATACTCGGACTTGAATTATTCGGAGTTATAATTAACCCCTTAGGATGCAGACAACTGAAATCCATAGCTAATTAAATTCGAAATCCAAGTATTTTTAATTTTTACTATCTGATTTTACGAAACAATATAAAATAAAATCAAATGGTCTAGGAGATCTGTAATATCTTACAAAAGCTAATACATTAATTTCAGCTATTCTTTTAAAATTGGGATTTAATAACCCTTCTATCGATATCATTTTATACACATAAATACTTAGTTTAAAAAGAAAATCATTTCAGAATAATTACTGAATAATTAAAAAGGATTTAATGAAGGAAGCTTTATTTGGGATTTCAATAGTAAGAATGGAGCTTTAATTTAAGATTAGTTTAGTTATATTAACGTCCCATTTTGAAGCAACGCGAGGGCTATTTTGGGACTGACCTCGTCTTTTTGAACCACGGTCAGATGACGAGGACGACACCTGAACAGGTAACCCCCTCGCCCCACCATGCCATACCAGTGGGAGGGCGTTTAGTCTGACAGATTTAATGTGCACCAGATCCGCTTCGACGGCAGTTCTTCGGTGGAATAGGGCCTCGAACCTTTAATTTAAAAATTCAGGTAATATAAATGTTTTTATGTAATCTAAACATTCACCCCGTGTTCTGAGTATCCCGGGTTCGAGTCCTGGTGAGTTCATGGTGTTCTATCAGTGAGATATATGAATGTGCCCCCCTGTAAAAAGGAGTTGTGCAAGCGTATGGGCTAGAAGTCGTACTTATGCCTTCGGATGCTAAGGGATCTTCAGAATCTACTGCACCTCCTTTCAGTTTAAGTACGGCCATGACATCATCATCATCAATCAAATTCAAACAAACAAAGTCTCCGAAAAGTAAAAATGTATTTTTTTAGAAAAGCAGATACCTCTGCCCGAGAAGATTACGAAATCTTTTAACTTTCACAACCTTTGTCTGCTGATTTCCTAAATATAAAATCAAATTTATTAGGATTATATATATATATATATATATATATATATATATATATAACCATAAAAGCATTAAAACCCATTTCCTGGTCAACAAAAATCAAAACAGAACCAATTAGGCCGAAAAATTTAATTCGGAATTAAAAGCTAAAAGTTCACAAAATGAAACAGAACCAATTAATGAAACAAATCTAAATTAATAGAATTAATAAAATTATGTAAACGAAACAAAAAACGACACTCATTACGGAAACGAAACTAAAATTGGAATCGAAACTAAAAACTGTTTCGGATTCAAACAAGTTTAAAATTTTAAATTTTAAAATATATGTATATTATTAATTTAAATACTTTATCTGCATTTGCGCTCACTAAATACAATGATGGTTGTTTTTTTTTTTTAATTTTAAACTTGTTCGAATCCGAAATAATTTTTAGTTTCGATTCCAATTTTTAGTTTCGTTTACTTAATTATATTAATTTTATTGTTTAGATTTGTTTCATAAATAGGTTTATTTCATTTGCTTTTCATTTTTGTGAACTTTTTGTTGTTTAATTCCGAATTCAATTTTAATTTCGATTTCGACTTCATTAGTTTCGATTTCATTTTTGTTGACTCAGGAAATGGGTTTTAATTATTTTAATTCTTTTATGGTTATATACATATACATACATACATATATACATATACATATACACACATACATACATACATATACGTATACACACATACAAACATACATATACATATATACATACATATAGAAATACACATACATATACATACATACATATACATATACATATATACACATATACATACACACACATATATACACACATACATATACATATACATATATATATATACACATATACATACACACACATATATATACATACATATACATAGACACATATACATACATAGATTACACTTAAGAGAATTATTGTTACCTCAAATAAATATTTCACGTATCATAAAAGTGGCACTCGAAATTAAATTCTAACTACTAAATAATACATTCTAATAGTATTTAAGTTGAAAAGTTGTGGACTATGATTAGAAGATACTCGTTAAGTAACTTGTGGTGGCTCTCGATTGTTGTTCCTTTATTTATTATTTTAAATTTATGTTTTAAAAAGTGTTGGCAACACCCACTTTTGTTATCCTAAAGTTTGGATTGTTTCATGTATATTTAATTTCTTAAATACTATTGTATTTTATGGTAAATAATGTTGGTTAAATCAATATTTTGAAAAGTGGTGGCAACACCCATTTTTGATATTGTTTATTTTAAAATATTGGCATCATCATCCGTTATAATTTAGAATCCCGAATTTTAAACAGATGAAAAGTTGTGTTATGGCTAAGAAGAGTTATGTTCATTTTTTTCCAAACCTTTTCCACATAATGCTCGTTATTTTCCCGGCATGCAATCAGCCAGTTCCGATGTGAGATGGAATCTAGATTGATTATGTTAATGTTTAGGGCAAATTAGCTCGCACGACAAATACATATATGCAATGAAATTTAAAAAATTAAAATAAGTTCAGCGTTTGCAAAAATGGTGAGAGTTGTCGATTACTTCTTGTGAAAAAATGGCTAATATTTGCATGAAAACGTCCTGAAAGCTTTTATGAAATCTAATACATAAAAAAGAATAAACTTGCATGAAATGTCCTGAAAGCATCTAAGCAGTAAAATATAACGGTATTATATTTTACTGTTTAAATGCTTTCATAAATATGAATTCTTTATACAAGTTCTTTAAATAATAATGAAATGTATTGTTTATGTGATTTCATTATTTTTAATTTTTGATTCAGTTAATTATTATATTTGTATGTCTATTCTTTGTATACTTGCTCATAAGTAAAAATAAAACTGGTGCAAGCAGGCACCTAGCTCGCTCTCAGAGCCAAAACGTTTTATCACGTGCACTCGTTGTCAGCAGCATATTTCTATTTTTCAAATAGAAAATACTTAAAAGAATTCGATGCTTACGTTGTTCGCTCTATAATTAGCGGCATTTTTAAATATGATATGTTTCCCTTCTTCGCTCTTGTTAGCGGCATTTTTCAATATTATATTCCGTGTTTCCTTGTATATATTGTGATCGTCGTCCATGTTTTGTATATATATATATATTTGTGTGTCTGTCAAAATAAACAAGAAAAAGTAAAGAAGAATTTTTCCTTGGATTAAATACACACACACACATCGCTATACTATATACGTCTAAATATGTATAAAGAATTCATTTTTATTAAAAGAGTAAGTTCTTTAAATAATAATGAAATGTTCTTGTAATAAAAATGAATTCTTTATAAAAGTCCATTAAACAATAATGAAATGTTCTTCTAAAAAAAAGGAATTCTTTATACAAATTCTTTAAGAAATAATGAAATGTTCTTTTAATAAAAAGGAATTCTTTATACAAATTCTTTAAATAATAATGAAATGTTCTTTTAATAAAAATGAATTCTTTATACAAGTTCTTTAAAGAATAATGAAATGTTCTTTTAATAAAAAGGAATTCTTTATACAAATTCTTTAAATAATAATGAAGTGTTCTTTTTATAAAAAGGAATTCTTTATACAAATTCTTTAAATAATAATGAAATGTTCTTTTAATAAAAATGAATTCTTTATACAAGTTCTTTAAAGAATTCTTTATCAGGTGTAAAATTATTAATTGAAGTTGTTATTTTTAATAAATCAATTACATTAATTATTATTATTGTCAAACTGACAATAACTTTTTATAAACAATACATAATCCTAATATTGTTTATAAAAAATTGTTGCCAGTACTGTCACTGATAAAACCTCCTTTTTTCCCCCTGCTCATGCAGATTAAATTTTATTGTTTTGTCCGAAACATATTGTGGAAAAACATGGATATTTCTTTAAAACTTCATTAAAAATAAAAGCTTAAGTTATTATTACAAGCATTAACACACTGATACCATTAGAAAGCCAATTTTTTTTTATCTTTAACTTAATGTAACAATAATAATTGTGCGATACTATTTTTGGAAGTGATAGCGGAAAAAACATCGAAATGTCGCTTCATTTTTAATTAACTCAAATTCTAATTAAAAATTCGAAAAAAGGGCTCCGAGGTGCACCTCCAAGGTATACATGTACCAAATTTGGTAGCTGTAGGTCCAACGGTCTGGCCTGTAGAGCACCAACATACACACATTGAGCTTTATTATGAGTATAGATTTGCTATTTTGGCAATAATATTTTCGTCTACATGTGCCTATGAGTTATTATCTTTAGAAACATTAAAGGCTCACTGAATAAAAGGCAGATGACTTTTATTCAGCACGCATACTGCTAAAAGTAGCATCTTACAATCCTAATTATTTGCAATCTAAATTGCAACAATAGTCACACTAATGTGAATGACACGTATAACTGAAAAATCTACTACTATACAGTGAAAAATGTTTTTTTTTTCGTACAAAATAGCTTCAAAGTATATGTATAGCTTTTTGTAGATTGCAGAGCATCTTACATTCTTAAAAAATCAAACAAGACCACAAGCGTTTTAGAATTCCATCGGTTTCGTTTATTCTCTTCACGACATCATTGGCAAACTGTTGCCAGATTCCAAAATGTTTACAATTGGTCATTAGTTATTATACAAAAAAATATTGATAAAATATGTTTATCTAAGAGAAAAATCATTTGCTTTTACTTTGAATAACATTTTAACGGAAATAAAAATGGTGGCAGTTATGAAATGTCTGAAAAGGAATCGTCTGCTAACAGATAGTCACAGCGCAAATTATATTTTTTTTCTTACTAAATAAAGAGTTTTGAGTGAGTAGTATTTAGTTTTATTGTCTTTTCAATTACCACAAGGCGAATTTTCTGACGGCACGTTTATATCTCATTTTTTTAAAAATATTCTGAAAAAAGGATACTTTGATCCATAAAGGGTTGCCATTCCTGACAAAGAAAGATAGGTTAAAAATTAAAATTGAATTAATTATATTTTGAAAAGCGGAGAGAAATATTATTAAGGTTTCCGATTACGTTCGAACTAAAATTTTAAAAAAATTGGATTTATTAGAATCTATTTAAAACTGTGGTTTTCAAATGTATCGTCGATTGCAGTACAAAATACTATTAATAAAATAAAAATATCTGAAATTATAATATATTTTGCAAAACAGGAAGATTCTAATAAAATTGAACCAAAACGGTTCACACTCTACACAAAATGGTATTGCAAAAATCTTATTTTTCTTTCCACACAATTTATTGAATCGAATGATGAATGAAATGAATCTAAGAAACGTCTTGAGAGGCAAAGAAGTGAATATGTGCATTTTTTTCTATTATTTTCACACCTGAATTTTACTAGAAACTCCTCTAAATGAAAATGTATTCCACCAACCATTGTTCGTTTCTTGGCCCGTATTATTTGAACCGCACGTTGAAATGTGTACGCAAATACCTCTGTTATTTTTTGAGATATCGTGTTAACGGTGGAGATTTTTTATGAAAATGAAAGTTTTTAGAAAATTGCAGTGGAAGACACATTTTGGCTGAAAAATCTGTGACCCTGGATGATAGGCGAGGTCTTCCTTTTCTCATAAAAGATGAACTGTTTCGGAAAGTCTAAACGACAAGAAATAGCAATTTTTTAAAAAATTCGCCAATGGGGTCGATAACCAGTGTTTTCAACGTAATCGGATACCTTAAATATAAAGTGAACTATTCAGAAAATTTTCAACCGTTTCTAAACATTGCAAGATCCAATTATATTTGTGTTCCAGCATAAAAATAATTTCACAAAAAAATGATTGCATTTTTGGAATGTAACAGCCATGAATCAGCAAATATTGGTTTTGAAAGTCATTCAGTGAAATTTTACGTTACCGTACATCAAATGTGTTTGGAATGAGAAATTCCCGACCCAATTCATTTCACAAGCATTTAAACTTAAAAAATAGCAAATGTAAAAAAATGAAGTATTTTAATGTATCTCGACTTAAAAACACTGGCATTAGACCACATTGGCGAATTTTCTTTTAAAGTGTTATTTCTTATAGTTCAGACTTTCCTTTTTCAAAAACAATTTGTTTTTCCTTAGAAAATGAAGATCTAACCTATTATCCAGAGGAATTTTAAGCAAAATATATTTTTCACATAATATTTGTCTTTTACTTCAATTTTAATTTAGTGAAAATTCTCCACCGTTAACCTGATATCCCAAAAACTCATAGGGGTACTTACGTAAAAATTGCAGCGTGTGTTTTAAATGATGTGGGCAATGAAATGGACCAAATTTTTTATTATTGAACTTTTCATTTATAGGTGTTTTTAGAAAAAATTAAGTTGTGAACTGATGAAAAAAATGCATATATGCGTATATTTTCACCCATCACTTCTTTGCATCTCAAAATGTTTCTTTGATTTTGGTCCATTTCCTTCATCATTCTAGTCTATAACCTATGTTCAAAGAAAAACAGGATTATTTCATTACAATTTCGGGCAAAGTGCTAACCAATTTGGTTCAATTTCATTAAATTTTACAATACATTTTTCTATTTCTCAAAATATATTATATTTTCAAACAATTTTTTTGTAATTATTGTGTTTATAATTTAAAATACATCTAAAAACCATAAATAGTTTTTAAAAAATCCAATTTTTCAAAAATTTTCCTTCAAACGTAGTTAGTTGCCTTAATTGTCCTTAAGAGGTATACCTAAATATGAACTAATAAATTTGAGGGAACAAATAAATAACTCAAAAAAAAAGTTCGAAAATCTAATTTATTCTCCATTTTCATGTGGATGGTATTGAGATGGTTGAATAGGTCACCGGATATATATATATATATATATATACTAGCCGCCTTTGGTGACCAGCTGGTTCGCCATGAGTAATGGGTTCTAAAATTTTCCATTAAATCACATATTCATTAGCCTTGAAGTAACTCCGAGCATTGATTGTCCTGAAATCAATATTTTTTTTAAGATGATAGACTGAAAGTTCTAAAAGAACGCGTTTTCCTAATAATATTCTTTAATTTTATAAATCAGTCAGTTTTAATGATTGATTTAGAAGACTGATTGATGTAGCAACTTTTATTTAAAATATAAATAAAATATTTTGTAAAATATGGCTCGCAGAGCAAAGTATGAAGAAATCTAAAACTCATTATTCATAAATGCGTTGTTTGACTCAAACTACATAAAATGTAATTATTTACTTCATTTAGATCAAATTAATAGTATTAAACAATATATATGCCTATTAATAATACTTTACAAACTGGCCATTGGAAAGGAGTTTGAATGCATATCCTGTATAAATTCAATCCTGTATAAATAAAGATAATTTATTGAATTAATGATTTAAATATTGCAAACGATCATAGAATCCTTTGCTTTGCGGTTATTTTCTTAGAAAATATCACATTTTATATTTATTTTATTTTATCCAGTCACGTGCTGAAAGTTGCATTTCTTCAGATTTAACTTGCGATGATAGTTTTTTTTTAAATTTATTTATTTAAATTTGAACTTTCGTCAAAATGATGGCAACATGGTGATAAAACCTAATTTTTTCCCGTTGACGTGCTCTTGCAGATTTTATAGAAACCTTAGCTTTGCATTTATTTTTTTAGAAACTATCACATTTTATAATGAAAAAAAAAATATTGAATTAATGATACAGATATTGCAAATGATAATAGAAATATGCCATTAAGTCGGGATTCCAATGCATATCCTGTCTAAATTCGATCAGGTTTACCGTAAAGAAGATTTATTGAATTCATTATTTAGATATTGCAAACGATCATAGAATCATTTGCTTTGTATTTATTTTTTTAGAAAATATCACATTTTATATTTTTTTATTTTATCCAGTCACATGCTAAAAGCTGTATTTCTTTAGACTTGATTTTCGATGGTAGTTTTTTTTTATTTGAACATCCGGCATTGTTTTATTTTATTTTATACAGTCAATCACGTGCTCAAAAAAACATGGTTAAAATATTTCTTTAACAATTCTTTTAAAATAGAGGCTTAAGTTATACATTAAAACACTGATACCATTAGAAAGCTAATTTTTTTATCTTTATAATGATGTAAAAATCATGTTTGTGCGATCATATTTTCGGAAGTTATAGCGGAAAAACGTCGAAATTTCGCTTAAATGGTAATTAATTCAAATTCTGATTAAAAATTCAAAAAAAGAGCTCCGAGGTGCACATACCCGACCTCCAAGGTATACATGTACTAAATCTGGTAGCTGTAGGTCCAACGGTCTGGCCTGTAGGCCTGTAAAGCGCCAACACACACACACACACATTGAGCTTTATTATATATATATATATATATAAAATCTTTTAAAACAGAAAAGTTATTTTTAATAAATGTAAATATTGTTAAACTCCAAGGTAGGAAACTTTTATAATGCCATACAAGCCACAAAGCTTAACATTCCCGCCAAAAAAACAGTTCAATATAAAATGATATTTTTGAATGTGCATGTATTCGAAAGGACTATTGAGGAAAAGACGTATCAATATTCAGTAAACTCAGCAGTAAAAAAAAAAAAAAAAATCCTTTTAAAAGAGTAAGTTACTGAATTCCATGAATCCCGTACTGCTTGATAATACGAGAGTCAGAATTTTACTTGGTTTACTAAAGAAAGGAAAAGATTTACTTTGTTATCTCGGAACCATATTATAGTTATTTATTCGAAATAACTCTCTCGGTATTTTAGTTATCTATTCGAACCAATTGTTTCTCATCTATAGTTTTCTTAATATTCTTTTATTTTATCATTTTTAAATCTTAGATATTTACTGAATTCCACAAGTTAATTCATTTCTGAATACTGATCTTAAGGCATCCGACTACGTTGAAAACACTTGTTATCGACCACGTTGGCGATTTTTTTGAATTGTTATTTCTTGTAGTTCAGATTTCCCTCTTTCCAAAACATTTTGTCTTTTACGAAAAAAAGGAAGGCCTCACCTATCATCCTGGATGACACATTGTTCCAGCAATAATGTGTCTTTCACTTCCATTTTATCAAAATTTTCATTTTCGGGAAAATTCCCCACCGTTAACACGATATCTCAAAAACCAATAGAGGTATTGACATAAACATTTCAGCGCGAGTTTGAAATAATACGGGCCAAGGAAACGAACGAAAAGTTTTGTCGTTGGTGAAATACTTTTTTCAAATGAATGAAATCTTTTAAATATTCTGTTACGTTTAATAAATATAACAAAACAAATCTAATCCTTAAAAAAATTATCTTTTTTTTTTTAGAAAAATTAAGCAGAAAATTTATAATAAAAATGCATTATATACTTATATTTTTACCAGTCACTTCTTTGCATCTCAAAATATTTCTTAGATTTGGCTTCATTTCATTCCTCATTGTATTCTATAACTTGTGAACAAAGAAAAATAGAATGGCTGCATTACCATTTTGAGTAGAGTGTAAACCGTTTTGATTCCATTTCATTCAATCTACTGCACATTTTTCTATTTCTCAAAATATATTATATTTTTAAAGAATGTTGTTGTATTTATAATATTTTGTATCATAATTGGCCATACAGTTAGTTAATTAGTTAATTTCTGAATACTTATTTTCCTCTGACTTTTACCCGCTGAATTTGAATTTCTTTATTATTATTTTTACATGCTCATAAGCATCAAAACGAAATTTCAAAACATTTGTTGAAATGACTCTGAATTCCTATGACAAACTTCATTAAAATTGCTTGTAGCTTTAGAAAGAATGAAATCTTTTAAATAGTCTGTTACGTTTAATAAATATAACAAAACAAATCTAATCCTTAAAAAAATTATCTTTTTTAAAAAAAAAAAAAAAGTATGCTTAGATAAAAAAAATATTATTGGAAGAAAAATTCTGAAGATTTGATGAAGCAATCAAGTTTCAAATTGAATATTAACAATGAAAGAATTACTGTTGAAAATCACATTTAAATTTTATTTTTTAATTTTGTTAATTCAAATCGTTGGTAAGCCTATTTTTGGAACTTTAAGATAATGTAAAAATTATTGTCTGTACTATGATGCCTTCAAAAGCACTCTCTCAGAGTTTGTTTATTTTTAAATCAATAATCACATTTTGTTTATACTTTAGAAAAGCTATAACAAAACAAATCTAATATTAAAAAAAAAAATTTTAAGCATTTATAGATAAAAGAAAATATTATTGGAAGAAAAATTCTGAAGATTTGATGAAGCAATCAAGTTTCATCAACAATAAATAAATTACTGTTGAAAATCACATTTAAAATTTATTTTCCAATTTGTTAATTTAAATCGTTGGTAAGCTCCTTTTTGGAAATTTAAGATGATGCTAAAATTATTTTCTGTGCCTTCACAAGCACTCTCTGAGACTTCATTTATTTTTAAATCAATAATCACATTATGTTTATACTTTAGAAAAGACTTCGTAGTGCATATTCCCTCTCAACCATACTTCATTTGTGCTAAATATAGTGACATAACATTTTAAATTAAATGGTTGTGCCATAATGCAACAACTCATACATACATACCAAATATATACATTAGATTAATTCATATCATTATATTAAATGTGGAGAAAACTCCTCCAATTTAAAAAAAAAACCTCACAAAACATATCACAAAGATCTACAAGTTATTTCGAAAATTCTTTCTAAATTTTGCTGTTTGCTCAGATTATTTGATAATTTTTCATTTATTTAAAAAAAGGGCTTAAATAAGAAATTCGGACACCCTTATTCTTGTGAAAGTTCATTCATTCGAAAAATATAAAACAAATGTACATTTAATAGATCTCACATTTAAATGACTTGAAATAAAATGCATGTAATAACATTCGGAAGAATAAAAATCAGTAGAGATAATAATGAAAAACGAGAACATCATTTTTTTCTTTCAAGAAATTTTAAATATTAATAACCTAGGATTTACTTTCTTTCAATGTTACAGAAAATATTGTCGTTCCTCATCTTTTTAAAATGGGAATAATATTTTTTTCTTAATATGTCACGATCTTCCAATAGAAGTGAAATGAGTATGAATATAGCAGAATAATATTTTATCACCGCTGCTACATGAGAATCTCTAGAACAATCTGTGAAATTAAGGTGTCCTAACTATGTTAAAAACAATGGTTATTGACAACATTGTCAAATTTTTAAAAATTCTTATTTTTTCTTGTAGTTTAGACTTTCCTCTTTTCGAATCAGTTTATCTTTTCTGGGAAAAGGAAGGCCTCACCTATCACCCAGGGTCACATTTTTTTCAGCTAAAATTTGTTTTTCACTTCCATTTTCTTAAATCGCTAATTTGCATTAAAATTCTCCACCATTAACACGATATCTCAAACACTGATAAAGGCATTTATATAAAAAGCTCAGCGTGTGTTTTAAATTATATGGGCGATGGAATGAATCAAAAGCTTTATCTTCGGGGAAATACTTTTCCATTTATAGGTGTTTTTAGAAAATTCAAGTTGTAAATTTATGGAAAAAAAATGCATATATGTATATTTGTGTCTTAACTTCTTTGCATCTCAAACTTTTTATTTGATTTTGGTTCGTTTCAATTATCATCACATTCTGCAACTTATGCACAAAGAAAACTAAGATTGTTTCATTACTATTTTGTGTAGTGTTCACCGTTTTGGTTCAATTACATGAGAATTTACTTCCAATTTTCTTATTTCTCAAAATGCATTATATTTTTAAATAATTGTGTTGTATTTTTGATATTTTGTACTATAATTAGCAATATTTCTAATTCCATAGTTTTAAATTGTTTCTGAAAAATCCATTTTTTCAAAAAAAATTTCTTTTAACAAAGTCGGTTACCTTACTGATCTACCTTTTCTAAAAGCAAGGATTTGAATACTCTACAATCTGCCCACCACGACTCTCTTTAAAACAAATCCAAGATTTTTCCAAGATAAAATTTCAATCATCAGATCTCAATTTAAGGTTTCCGTTAGCTATTGTATTTTGAGAAATTTAAGGTATCGGAACACGTTTGGAGCATTTTTTTAGGAAAAACATGGTGAAGACCAACTTTAACGATATTTCTGAGTTTAAGACTGTTCAAAATTAGTCATAGGATGTCTATATTTGAAATACACTTTAAAACGTTTTGAAAAATGGTATTTAATAGCATAAATTTAAACAAATTCTTTTAAAACTTCAAATTGGCTACACCAAAAACTATAATTCTCATCCCAACAAAACTTATACCAAAATAAATTACATAGTTTTTTCTATGAGTTGAACTACAATCGTTTAGATCTAATAATAAATACAAATTTTACAACCAGATAAAGATGTATCAGGAAATGTTTAGGAAAATCATGACATTATTATTCAATCAATAGGCTGTAAATTAAAGACTGTCCACTCGATCTAAATTCTTTTAGTTCATTACCTAGAAAATTGTCCATCCGATTTCATAGTAATATGATAATAATATCTTGTGTTATTTGATTTGAAGTGAGAAAGAAATGAGTAAAAATCAGTTTTGAGAAAAATGCATTTAAAGTATTCAGTAACTTGCTTTAAAAATAAATTATGGGCGTACATACTTAATATCCACCTTATTTATAGGTTATACCTTCTTCTTTGTCGTCTTTTAATAATTTTCTTTTTTAAATCATTTAAATTTTTTTCTTTACATTTTTGCATTTGGAAGTGAATACGGCTCCTTTTTTCCATCTCTTTCGAGCTCAGCAAATGCTGCAACTGAGTTTATACTAGGATGCACTCCAACAAGCTTAAGGATATTCAGTTATTTTGTAAAGCCTTCGTTAAACTGTATTACTGGCATAAATACCCAAAATCTGAAGATTCAGAGCTCAACAAAGACATGTTTAGGTACACATTTCCACAGCAACACCGCTAAAGCTCCCGTTGGCATTTTGTGTTTTTCCGTGCCAAACAGTTTCGTATTTAAAACTAAATTTGTGTTCATGTAAACTTTTAGTATGTTTTAGACCCTTTAAACTGACATTTTTGGTTATTTAAATGCCCACTTCCGGTTTACTGAACATTGCCAAAATATTAACATCTTGATTTCTAATTAGCGAAGAGACAAAGGTAAACTGGTTTGGAATCGCTCAAAGACTGGTCTATCCAATAAAGCAATTTTTAGAAAATGCCGCTTTTTGCGAACATCGATCCTTTCAACGTTTTAGGATATCTTAATTTGAATTGATTTTCAAACTGTAAAAAAGGACTAGATTCTTCACTCGATTCAAATTGATTTTCAAATTGTAAAAAAGCTGTACTCGGATTACAACTGTTTCTTAAGCTAATTAATAAAATGTCCGTCACAGTTACTAAACTAATTTATAAATTGCACGGTTTCCTTCCTCAAAAATGTCCGTCACCAAAATCCCCACAAAAATACCCGTCACCAAAATCGCTAAAAAATGTCCGTCACTAAAATCCCTACCAAAATTTTCGTCACCCAAATCACTAAAAAATTTCCGTCACCAAAATGTCCGTGCCCGTCACAAAGCTACTTAATAAATTGCACTTTTACTTAAGCTACTTCATTCTAATTACAAATGAGTGTACTCGATTGATTTTCAAATTTTAAAAAAAGAACTAGATTCTGTACTCTATCCCTTGGCTCATTACATTTTAATTATTATAAAACTGGAGAGGAAGATTTTCAAAATCCAAACTTTCATCCTGCATCGCTTCCTCAATGCATCGCTCTTTGATGATGTGCACATCACTTGAGCCTGCCAAACCTGTCTCTAGAGATATTGCAGTGTCTAGTTACGCCATGTAGCCGTAACTGTTTCCCTCGGCCCTCTATCGGCCGCTGCCATGAACCATCAGTCCATGTCTTGGAAGCGAGCGTGAAGCATGATGCAGTGCCCAAGTATTATTTGATAAATGTTGTTGCCCTAAACAGTTTTGTCCCCTTGCAAAGCATGTCCTTTAATGTATTTTTTTACTAAATTGGTATGATTTATTAATTTTAATAGTTTGGCGCAGATTTTGGCGCCCTTACGGTCACAACCATTACATTAACTACGCCGCTACTGCATCTTCGCCAAGATTCCTTCGATTTTATTTTGAACTCGTTGGTACCTTACACGTTGATGTTGAAGAAAATATAATATTAAGGGAAATCCATCAATCATTTGGCTCTGTTGCATCGAAATAGGATGAGTGGTACAACAGTACATAAAATACGAACAAACAAATATTTATTTTTCATATATTAGATTTGTGTATTGTTTTAGATCTGTAAAACTTGGTGCTCTTTCAGAAAAGTAAAAAAAGAAAATATTTATTGTATGTCGCGACTCGTTTCATATTCGTTCGGAATTCTCAAATTTAATGTTAGAAAAAGTGATTAAAATATTTTCTTTCAAAATGGATTAAGCATAGAAAATATATTTCTACCATAAAATCGTTACTACAGTTGAAAAGATAATTTTTGAAAATGAAGATGAAGTAACATTATTTGTACTGCAATATTTTAGGTGCTTACTGCAAAAAACGCCGAAATTTAATTAAAGTATAAAACCCCAAAACTTTCTCGCATCCTCTGTCACAAAGTGGTGACCTCTGAGAATGACTTGCATGGCACTATAGCTACAAAATATGAACCTTTCACTTGGATTCGGTATTTCTACTGAATCCATCGTGTCTCCTCGGCGAGTGATTTGGAGATGAATCCTTAATCAATAGATGCGGTTGTGATCCGAATTTTTAATTTTCAATTTTATATAATTGTACTATTCCTGCAAAAATCCCATAGGCGTAAACAATAAGCTGGCCCAGTTTCATCGTCATCGGATGATCGGTTTAGGAAGACATAAGAGACAGACAGACATTCATTTTTATTTATATTGATGTGAACACTTTTACCGAAATATCTCTTATTGACCCATAGGTATTTAATCTTTTCGAGTATTTTAATTGGAAAAAATATACCCCAATCCTTTTCATTTATCTGTCATCAGTAGAATAGAGTGAATTAATTTCACTAAGGGCTTAAAAACTTTATAAAAGGATGGTCCCTTCACGTATACTGCCTTAAAAGCAATCCTGAGGGTATCGCATACGCTCTCCTCAATTCTCCAATCCCTACACTACACTGAAGTTCGATTCCGTTTCCAAGGATCATCAGAATATTGTTTCTTAATTCATTTGCACAGTGCATGCAAAATTTTAACATTTCATAAACTGGTTAAGAATTATTTTACTCAATCATTGAATGAATAACGAGTTTGTTCTGAATTATATTCAGAATAATCACAAAAATGTACATATGTAACAAATGTAGAGCAACAATTCTTTATGAAAATTTCCTCGGTTATAAAATATTTAAAATGATACTTCATTAAGTCAAAAACAGATTTGGTGTGGTGCAAATAAATTACTGTTCAATAAATAAACAGGAATGTTTGTCTCTTACGCCTTCCTCAACCGCTCTCCCGATGTCGGCTTATTGTTTACACTACGGGAGGGTTACAGGCATAGTGCGGTTATCTATGATTTAAAACAATTTGAATCTCAACTGCATCTATTGACCAAGGATTCATCTGCAAATAACAATAGATTCGGTAGCAAGGCTCAATCCAATTGGATGGTGCATATTTTGTTGCTAAAGTACACAAATTTCATGCAAGTTATTCTCTGCGATGACAGACTATGAAAGAAATATTTGGGGAGACCAACCTTGGGGGTTTTATATTTGAATTAAATTTCATCGTTTTTCGCAGTAACTGACAAAAATATTGTAGCACAAATCAATTTGCACCATTTTCAAAAATCAGCAAAAATATATTTTCTATGTTGAATCCATTTTAAAAGAAATCATTTTAATCACAGTTTTTTAAAATGAAATTTCAGAATTCCGAACGAATAGGAAACGGATTCGCGAGATGCAATCAATAGTTTCTTTCATCACCATTCTGAAAGCACGCCAAGCTTCACAATTCTGAAAAAATACACAAATCTGGTATGTGAAAATGAATCTTTGTTTGTTCGTATTTTATGCGCTGCCGTACCACTCATCCTATTTCTATAAAACATTGCCAAATGATTGATTGGTTGATTTCACTTAATAATATTTTTTTTTGGTGGCAGCATCGGATCGGTTACCAGCTAGTACTTTACAAAGGACATGGGAAGTGTTGACCAGAAGAATTCATTCTATGGCTAAAGGTTGGGGAGAAGTCAATAGAGAGGTCAGTTAAGCTCACTTCAGTTCAGTTAAGAAAACTCATCTGTCAAGGATTCGAAAAGGATGTCACTTTCGAATTCTTAGTATCCATGTGTCTCTCTCGTATTCAGGTGTTTCTTAAAAATTTATTTAAAGGTCTGCCTGCTTGCACGCAATTCGTGTAAAATGTTGTGTTGTGACTAATAGCAATTGACAAGCCCTCCTATTCTTATCTGTCAGCAATTTAAGCCGAGTGAGCTTCTCTTATTTTTTCAGTAGCGCCAACTAGGGTCAAGAATACGATTTAGCTTTTTCTCTATCACAACCCTTTTTAAGGAGTGGACTTCATTCATTTATTTTATTCATTCATCCACAGATCGTAATTTAGACCTCAATCAGGTTACGATCCCCTCTGAACAGGTACCCACAGTGGTATTATTCTCGATAAGGAGGACTTTGTGACCACGAAAAATTTGTATGTAAGCCAGTCACCCCCCACGTAAAGAGTCTTCGGACGGTGGGGTTCGAACTCGCAACCTAAGGAATGCGAATCCAACTGCCCTTCAACCAGACTATCTTGGTCTGTTCGTATAAAATAAAAAAGATAGATTTTTAGATTTCGAGATAATCAATAAAGAGGGGAACAACCAGTCTATCTTTGCCTATTCGAATAAAATGAAAAATAGATCTTTAGAATTCAAGATAATCAATAAAGAGAGGATTTTATTTTTCTCACAGATATTTAATTTTTAAATTGCAACTAAAATACGTGTAGAGGTTCAGTTCCTATTAAAAAAATTTAAACATTAGTAATTTTTAAATACCATGAGTATAATCAAATTCATAATAAAGAAAGTACTTTATCATAATATTGATCATGTGACTTTATAAAATGCACGTAAGTTGACGTAAGTTTTTAAAAAAAAAAACGTATAAGCAGTGTTTTATGGTATTTCTGAAAATTTGCCCCCCCCTACAAATAAAACTGAAAGTAAACAACCTATCGTTTTAGTCTTTTAACCCTTTCACTTCGATGGTGACTCATTCCATGGAGAGTGTATCATTTGGATGTTTTATTTATTTACTTCATTGATTGTTCAAAATACCTGCAGTTTAATAAGAAGATACAAATTAATTAAATGGAAGATTTCAACTTAAAACATTAATTTATTTATTTCCTAAAGCAATAAAGTTTTTGTATGACGCATTCAAATACGTTTTAGAGGGCAAAGGGTTAAATTTATTGGAGATTCATTTTTTCAATCACAAATATGATTGATGAAATTAACTCGAAAGAAAATAGATCTTCGAAAAGATCTCCAATGAATGTTTGAAATTAACTCCAAAAAATGGATCTCCAAGTGAATCTCCAATGGATTTTTGAAATAAACTCCCGAAAAATGAATCACCAATGGAGTTTTGAAATTAACTCCAAAAACTGGATCTCTAAATGAATCTCCAAAAATATCCCCAATGGATTTTTGGAATCAACTCCCCAAAAAATTAGCTCATAAAATAAGAAATAAAGATTTGGTTTTCTTATTTTATATTCCAAATGATTCATTTTAAATTTTTATTTATTACTTTCAACACTATATGTCGAAATTCAAAATCACCGTTTCAAAACTGCAAAATTTTTACTTTTAAATGTAATATCTTTGGTATTATCAAATTTATCATAATCAAAGTCAATTATTATAATTTTGATCGCATGAGTATGCTGTTTTACATGTGATTCTAAAAAGAATGTATAAACGGTGTTTTACTGCATATTTCTAAGAAAAACGCAAAGTAAACAACAATTGATTCTCATCAGTGTCACTTTTTCTCTCACAAATATAATTGGTGGAATTAACTCCGAAAAAATAGATCTGCACTGAATTCTTGGAATTAACTTCAAAAAAAATTTGCCCTTAAAACAAGAAATATTTTATATTCGAAATCATTAATTTTAAAATTTTACTTTCAAGGCTTTATTTACTTATTATTACTTTCAATGCAATTACTTTTATTATTACTTTACTTTTTATATGTCGAAATTCGAAGTCACGGTTTCAAAAATCTGTGAAATTTTTACTTTTAAATCATTCAGTTTATTGTAATCAAAATTACTTATTATAATTCAGATTACACGCTTTTCAATAAGTATGCTGTTTTAAATCTTATTCTTAAAAGAATGTATACACGTTCTTAAGAATGTGTACACGTTAAGAATGTACCCAATTCTAAAAAGAATTTCTACATGTTAAGAATGTGTACAATTCTAAAAAGATTGTGTACACGTTAAGAATGTATACAATTCTAAAAAGAATATATTCGTGTTAAGAATGTATACAATTTTTAAAAAATGTGTGCACGTTAAGAATGTATACAATTTTAAAAAGAATGTATACACGTTAAGAATGTACCCAAGAAGAATGTGTACACGTTAAGAATGTACCCAATTCTAAAAAGAATGTGTACAAGTTAAGAATGTATACAAACCTAAAAAAAAGGTATTCAAGTTAAAATAATATACATCAAAGCAAGGGTGCTTTGATGTATATTTCCAAACTGATCACCTTATATTTCTTAACCCACTCTAATAAAAACGGGAAAAAAATAACTCACTCTCTTCGTTTTCTTCATCCATTTCACTTTTCCTCTCAAAAATATGATTGGTGGAATTCCCGAACTCCATTTTTCACGCCGATGCTTCTTCTTTTCAGAGTCGAGACGAAACGAAACCGAGACACGACAGCTGACGAAACGAAATCGAAGAAGGAGTCATCGCAGCCCGCCGCTGCTTCGCGCCGAATGACAGCTGGGATATCTCCTTGCTTTCACAACTTCGGGAAGTTTTCGAACGAGTGGCGCTGGCGTCGCTCGGGGGTCGGCGGGAATGAGAGAAGGGGGTTTTCAACGTTTGATCGAGATTCGGTGAACACTTAGTTGAATGTGAATTTCGCACAGAAACTGTTTTATGTCAATGGCTATTATTTTGTGATTGGATACGGGAGTGGAACTTTCTAAATAAACTCCAATCAATTTTATTTACACTAAATGAAATGAAATGAAACTTTGGACATATTTTTATATAACTTTTAATAATATTTATCTCATAATAACCACGTTTTTTCAATAATTCTTCTTGAATACAGCCGACCACCCCGCCACCACCGAACGTAGCAGTATCGACAGGATATGTGGTGGTCGACTGCTGAATGAGTATTGTCCAACCCCACATGTACCGATCAGTCAAACTAGCATTCCTTTCGGGGCAGTAAATGACCGTCTTCCTCCCCAACTGCACTCTCTCCAACAGTTGGAATGAAACTGACCATCTTCGACATCCTATCCTCCAGGGTTTCGAGATGACCATCAGTACTGTACTTCAATCATTATTGACCCTCTTCAGGTCCTTCCTTCACTCTGAGATCTCCATGCATTCCATTCAATAGTGGTGTGCCCATTTCTCAACGAGGTTTTTCAATACTCTACACGTGTGTCTCCCTGGGTGTCATAAATTGAAATAGATATTGCAAATGAAATGACGACTTGTCAGCGGTCAGCAAAGTATTAAGATGCGAATTAGTCTGAGCGTTTTATTAGATTCATTTAGGATGGTCTAAGACAGAAATTCATTTTCTAATGTAAGGAATATTTCAATTGTGACAACTATCAAAAAGAATAAAGCTGTCTTACAAGTTACCCCTTCTTTGTTCTTTTTTGATTTCCCAGAGTCTTCGAAATTATGTCTGCCTGTCTGTCCTCAGAACCCCGAAGATTTACCAAGCTGGAATGGGCCCCCAAAAACTTTCTTGTATACTCTCGAATAAAAGAGAATTTGTATTTCAGATGCATTTTCCCTTAACCTATTAAAACTATGAATGGACACATAGTTAAAATGGCTGACACAGAACCAAGCGATTTTGGTAAATTTAAGTCATTGCATTTTCTGTTATTGCTGTTACGTGCTTTTGAATATGGCAGACATTGAACCCCTCTTTGGATTAGGTTCAAAATTCGTTGAGTGAATAAATATAAATATTAAATCTATGAACAACTTTTTATCCACCTAATTCTTTTCATTTTAACTTTCATTCACACGGACGCGAGTAACATAGACCATCTTTGAGCAGATTTTGCTCACAATTTGATACATATTTAGAATTTTGAGGTATAAAATAATAAACTAAGAAATGAGCTGGCCGATATGTTCGCAAAGGCTACTAAGCAAAAAATCGACATCGCCGTTAACTTTCCTGAATCCTTTCAAAGGAAAATGGGCCGCGGTGGCCTGGAGGTAAGGTCTCGGTTTCGGAACCAGAGGGTTTCAGGTTCGAGGTTCGATTCCACCGAAGAACCGTCGTGTGAGAGGGTCTCTTGCGTGTTCAATCCGTCAGGGCCAAACGTCCTCTCGCTGGTGTGGAGAGAGGGGTGCCAGTTCAAGTGTCGTCCTCGTCATCTGATCTGGTTCAAAATGACGAGGTCTGTCCCAAAATAGCCCTCGTGTGGCTTTAAAACGGGACGTTAATATAACTAAACTAAATTTTAAAGGAAGTTTACGAGAGAAAACACGGTGGAGTTTTGGAATCAAGAATACGTCGTTTCAAATAAAAGGAACAGAACAAAGAGATTTTCCCCATCCATTAATAAGAGACTGTCATGCCATCATTTTTATATAAACCATAGAATGACCCAATTTCTCACTGGTCATGGCAACTTTAAAAGCCGTCTGCATAAATTGAACTTGTCTCCATCATCTGACTGTGACTGTAACATCAAATTTCTGAGAGAATATGACCATATGCCGAATGTTAAGCAGCAATTAACCATTTGTTCTCTGAATTCGGAATTTCATTATCCTTATAAATTGATGAACAGATTACTTATAACGATAGTAAAAGGTTACAGGGCCGCGGTGGCCTGGTGGTAAAGTCTCGGCTTCGGAACCGGTGGGTTGCAGGTTCGAGACTCGATTCCACCAAAGAACTGTCGTGTGAGGAGGTATCTTGCACGTTAAATCTGTCAGGCCAAACGTCCTCCCGCTGGTGTGGCGTGGTGTGGAGAGGGGGGTGCCAGTTCAGGTGTCGTCATCTGATCTTGGTTAAAAATTATGAGGTCCGTCCCAAAATAGCCCTCGTGTTGCTTTAAACGGGACGTTAATATAACTAAACTAAAACTAGTAAAAAGTTACAATTGTAGCATTAAAATATCTATATTTTACATTAAAATTTAAAAAAAATTTTAAAATTATATTTAATTATATTATAAATTTTCAAAAAAATAAAATTTTAAACTGCTTTGCGCAGGATTATTAATTCAGAAGGAAACAGTTTTTAAACGCAAAAAAAAATTAATGGAAACAAAGAAAGCTGAATGAAAAACAATAACTTAACTTTTGCCCTTTTGGTTACATTTTGCTGATCATTATAGAAAGAATTATAGGAAACAATCGAAATAAAGCATTGCCGGCGTCCTGGCACAGGGGTAGCGTGTCTTCCCCGTGCTCTGGGCGCCCCGGGTTCGCGCATGGTTGTGACTCTGCGTTCTGTCTCTGAGGCGTATGAATGAACCCCCTTGTAAAAAGGGGTTGTGCGAGCGAATGAGTGTGTCATCTTCATTGAGCTAGAAGTCAGACTTCTGCCATCTGGGTGCTCAGGGGTCTTGCCCTCAGAAGCTACTGCACCCCCTTTCCTTGGAAATACGGACACGACAACATAATCAAAATAAAGTATTTTATTTTAATACTAGCCGCCTTTGGCGACCAGCTGGTTCGACAGGAGTAATGCGTTCTAAAATTTTCAATTACATACTTATGTGCCTTACTACCGTAAATAAAGAAGATTTGTTGAATTAATTATTTAGATACTGCAAACGATCATAGAATCCTTTTCTTTGCATTTATTTTTATAGAAAATATCACATTTTATGTTTCTTTATTTTATCCAGTCACGTGCTAAAAGTGGCATATATTTAGATTTAATTTGTGATGATAGTTGTTTTTTTTTATTTGAAATTCCGTCAATGGGATGGCAACACACTGATAAAAACTCGTTTTTTCCCCCTTGATGAGCTCAAGATTAAGTTTTATTGTTTTGTCCGAAATATACTGTTGAAAACATTGTTAAAATATTTCTTTAAAAATAGAAGCTTAAGTTATGCATTAAAATACTGATACCATTAAAAAGCTCATTTTTTTTTAATCTTTAAATGGATGTAAAAATCATGTTTGAGCGATACTATTTTCGGAAGTGAGAGCTAAAAAAAGCCGAAATTTCGCTTCAATTTTAATTCATTCAAATCCTAATTAAAAATTCGAAAAAAGGGCTCCAAGGTGCACATTCCTGACCTCCAAGGTTTACACGTACCAAATTTGGTAGATGTAGGTTCAACTGTCTGGCCTTTAGAGTTGGAACACAACACACATTGAGCTTTATTATAAGTATAGATAAAATAAAGTATTTTAACTGTTCGTACACGATATCTTGGACCGGAAGTTTAAATAAAACTGAACTTCATAAATTATGTATCAGTCCCCCACAAAAAAAAACTGAAATTTCAAATCAACCGAGTAAATGGTAAATAAGATGCATTTTTCAGATATTAAAAATATTGTGCAGTCAAATAAAATGAATCGATTTCAAATCTGGTAAAATTTGATGCCAAAGGCATTGAAATCCGTATTTCCATAGAAATATTTGCTTTCCAGGAACTCTTGTTTCCACGCAGAGGCAAGGCCCATACCACGAATGAAACATCGATGATAGTTTTACTGGCATTTTTCTTCCAAGACTCAGAGTTCCAAAGCTGTACATGCTGAGTAGTTGTTATTTTATTGACCCTTGCAAATAAGAGTTAAATGGGGTTTTTTTCTTCACATTTAGACTTTTCCTCCTTTTCATGTTTTTAAAATGTTACATATACAAATACAAATAAATACATATACAAAATGTCATGTGTGTTATTCATTATATAAGTTAAACTTTATATATGAATTATATAGATAATATAATTTATATAGTTATAGTTATTATATATATTATATAGTTTTTATGTAGAAAATAGGCCCCGGTGGCCTGGTGGTAAGGTCTCGGAACCGGAGAGCTTCAAGTTCGAGACTCGATTGCACCTAAGAACCGACGTGTGAGGGGGTCTCTTGCCCGTTAAACCTCTCAGGCCAAACGCCGCTGGTGTGGCGTGGTGTGGAGAGGAGGTGCCAGTTCAGGTGTGGTTCTCGTTATCTGACCGTGGTTCAAAAATGACGAGGTCCGTCCCAAAATAGCCCTCGTGTTGCTTTACAACGGGACGTTAATATAACTAAACTAACCTTATGTAGAAAATATTGTTTATACATGCAAGATAAAAACTAACTAGTTGCTGAATTAAGTAACTAGTAACTGTTGTATAATTTCCTCATTTTTCACTATACAAAACAATTTTTTATTTTAATGCAGATGTGTTAAATTTCTTGCCGTTTTGTATAGCACCAATATAAATAAAAACGAATGTTTGTCTGTGTGTCTCTATGTGCCTTCCTAAACCGTTCATCCGATGGCGATGAAACTCTGCTTATTGCTTATACTACGGGATGGTTAGAGTGATGGTACGATTATCTAAAGAAAACGAATCTCCATCGCATCTATTGACCGAGGACAAATCTCCAAATAACTCGTCAAGGAGACAATAGATTCTGAAGAAATGCTAAATCCAAGTGAAAGGTTAATGTTTTTTAGCTGAAGTACCCAAATGTCATGCCAGTCACTCTCAAAGGTAAGAACTTTATGACAGATGATGAGAGAAAGTTCTGGGAGAACAACCTTGGGGTTTTTAAATTTTAATTAAATTTTAGCATTTTTTGAAGTCACCACCAAAAATATTTTTGTACAAATAGCTTTGCACCATCTTCATTTTCAAGAAATTATCTTTTCAACTATATTAACGATTTTATGGTATAAATTTATTTTCTATGTGTAATCAATTAAAAAAAATATTTTGATTCCAATTTTTTAAAAATTCTTTCATTACCATTCTGAAAGAGCAGCAAGTTTTATAATTCTGAAAGAATGATTAAATCTAATGTATAAAAATGAATATTTGTTGATCGTATTACATATACTGCCGTACCTTTCTTCGTATTTTGATGAAACTTTGCGAAATTATTGATTGATTGCACTTAATTTTTTTTTCGGCGGCCGCAACGCGCCGGGAACCAGCGAGTATTTCAATAAAACTACTAATGAAATTTTAAACAAAAATAATTACTTTCAGGAAATGGATACAGGAAGTTTGAAAAGACGATTTTTTTAATTAAATTTCCACTAATAAGATCGATTACAATATTTTTTACAAGATGTTAAATTAAATTTCCTCCTTACCTTCACAATTTTTCCAATAGTATTTAAAAAATTAATTAATAAGAACAAAAAAGTTATAGAATCACTTAAAAATATTTCTTGGTTTCGACGAATTGCCTGGAGCTCAATTCCAAATAAATTCTAGAGAGCTTTCAATCTTTTCTTCGAACCAAGATTGCGAAATGGATTTCGAGGATTTCTCATCGCACCAATCGTCTGCAGTTTCAATTCTTAGAAATTTCTTTTCATTTATTAGAAATATAATTTTTGGTGATTATTGAATTATCGCTTAGCATGATTTACAAATAACCCATCTGATTGAAATTATTTCCTCATAGATAAATAAATGAAATGATATAAGGGAACGATGCAATGATTGTAAAGGAAGAGAAAGTTCTTCGATGTGAAGTGAAAGGAATTATTTGCATACAAGTCATTATTCAATTTTTTTTTTTTTCTGAATTCTTAGAAAGTAAAATGAAAATTTTTCACTCCTTTTAATATTTCGGAAATTTGGGAAATTCCTAAAATTCAAATTATTGT
>JAPMOQ010066890.1:94797-135573 GCA_026543055.1 Argiope trifasciata | reverse complement strand
ACAGAGAGAGAGAGAGAGAGATAAAGTTATACTGTTAAAGTATGAAATCTGTTATTTCGTAGAATAACTAGTTATTCCATGAAATTACTGATCGCGTCCGTTAAAGTGTGTCATATGTTATTCATTTGACACTTTAACTCGTTATTTCATAGAAAAACGATCTGCAGCCCGATAAAGTGTAAAATAATCTCTATCATGTATCTTGCTTCTTAGTATAAGGTACATTTAGGTCTGGTTTAACAATACTGAAAAAAAAATCGTTCATTTCGAATTCAAATAAAAATAATTTTTGAAGGACGGTAAAAATACCAAAGCATGAAACAAAGAGAATACTTTTTCGCCATTTTCTCAAAATATCAACGACAAATACATTTACCTTCCACCCCTACTGCATTTGTGAACTATTCCAGACCATAGGTATAGATAGAACTTGTTTAGCGTAAAACGATTCTATTCCCGATCCCAGTTCAGTGTCTGAGAACAAAAATGAATTAAAATCGTTAAAAGTACCGGATGTAGAAATATCGCTCCGGTCGGTTGCTACAGCTCAAAGTTGAGGTACTGGTCAGGGATTTCAAAAATGTTCATGTAAAACCCAGTGCGTGAACAAAAAATGTTTTTGTTTTAGAAATAATGCTCTTTGTCATTCCAATTGTCAATTTAGTAATCCTTGTTGTAACAACTGATTTTATGGTCCATAAATACCATTTTTACGCTGCATAAATTAGATGAATGGCTTCTTTTTCATTTTAATTGTCTATCATTAGTTTATTTATAGTATACCCAATTATTTTATTTGAGATAAGTGGTTTATTTCACATTTTAACTGCCTCTCATTAGTTTATTTAGAGAATACCTAGTTATTTCATTTTAGGTAAATTGTTTATTTTACCCTTTAACTGTCATTCATTAGTTAATTTATTGAATTCTATGAAATAACTAGTGATAGTGTCAAATTAATAATATATTAACGTACATCGGTTATTTCATGGAGTAACTTGGTATTCTATGAAATAACTGCATTATATACTTTAACGGTAACATATACATGTATTCTTATTTTCTATATAAATAAAAAGGAATAGAATGAATAACTTTTAACAAAAAAATTGTGTTTTCAATAATTGTATATAATTCAGAAAAATTATTTTAAAAAATTTAAATTATTTGTTCTGAAATATAACAACTAAATAAATAAAAATCAGTAGCCAAATTGTAAGCTAACAAATTGATAGTTGGGATTTGAGAACCCTTAGTCTATATAAATAAAAATGAATGTTTGTCTGTATGTCTCTTAGGGAGTTAGGAAGATTTCTAAAATTCTCGAATCTATCTTATACAAAAAAAAATTCTGCAATCAATCAGTTTAGAAGAAAGACATATTTTCCGTTCCCCTGAAGAGAATTTGACGAAAATGATTTGAAAAAAAGTTTAGCAAGTTTATAGAGTCAACCTATTTGACATTCGAAAATGGTGAACAATTTTTACAAAACACAGCCAACTCAAAACTGGTATATAAAAATAATACTATACAAAATAATACAAAATACTATACAATACAAATAAAATACCACAAAAATAAAAACTATACAAAAATTAAATTCCAAAGCTAGCTTCGTTTCTTAAACGTATGCAGATCCAATCAACGCACAAATACGGACTGTGTTGTTTGTTTTAACAAGAAAGACATCGCAAAAACATCTTTAAGAAATTTACAAGCCATTTTTCGAAAAGTAAAATTTAATCGAAAAACGAATCTACATTGTTTGCGAAGCTAAAAAAAACAAGATCGCAGAAGGCTGCAAAAGTAGAGAGGCAAAAAAAAAGTTCCGTGTATTTTGGTCATGAAAAAAAAATGACGTTACAGAGATTTCCATTTTCATTTCTGCAGGAATCTATGTATGATGATTATATGTATGATGTATGTATTTCAGAAGTGTATGTATGAGATCCACCAGGGCTCAAAGATTATTATTGGAGTGAAAATTAGGATAGCTCTGGCTTTGTTATCTGGACATGGGAGATTTCCTGCCTATTTCCAAAGATTGGGAAGAAAATAAATGCATTGGTGGAAAAATGGGTGAGGTTTACCGCTATTCAATAGAATGTAAGGAGGCCTCAGAGTCCTCACATCAAGTGGTGTTTTAAAAGGGGAATGGAGAGAAGAAATAAAACTGCAATGGTCCAAAAAAGTAAGGGTCACTTCCCACTTTATTCCTAATCTGGAAATAAAAATAAGAAGATGAAATCCACTGATAATCCAAATAATATCTGGACATGGGAGATTTCCTGCCTGTTTCCGAAGATTTGTAAGAAAACAAATGCATTGGTGGAGAAATGGGTGCGGTTTACCACTATTCAATGGAATGTACGGAGGTCTCAGAATCAAGGAAGGACTTGAAGATGGTCAATAATGATTGAAGTACAGTACTGATGGTCATCTCAAAACCCTGAAGAATAGGATGTCGAAGATGGACAGTTTCATTCCAACTGTTTGAGAGAGTGCAGGTGGGGAGAAAGACAGTCATTCACTACCCCGAAAGGAATGTTCGTTTGACTGTTCGATCAATGTAAGGTTGGATACTACTTGTTCAGCAGTCGATCCCAACACATCCTATTAATACTGCTACGTTCAGTGGTGGCGGGGTGGTCGACTGTATACAAAAAGAAGAAGCTCTGACTTTGTTACGTGAAATCGGCTTAGAATTTGTCATTTTAATATTCTGTTCTATATTTAAATAAAAAAAAATAATTCAAATTTTGGACTCTATGATATTTACAAGTTTGAAGAGTTATTTAAAAAAAACAATGTTTTTTTTTATTTCTGTTTTTACGCCACCTCTGTGGCCTGGTAGTAAGTTCTCGGCGTTGGAACCGAAGGGTTTCAAGTTCGAGGCACAATTCCACCGAAGAACCATCGTGTGAGGGGGTCTCTTGCAAGTTCAATCCGTCAGGGCCAAACGTTCTCCCGTAGGTGTGGTGTGGTGTGGAGAAGGGTGTGTCAGTTCAAGTGTCGTCCTCGTCATCTGATCTTGGTTCAAAATGACGAGGGCCTTCCCCAAATAATCCTAGTGTCGCTTTACAACGGGACATTCATATTGAAGCATTAAACCGAAATACTGTCGCGTCTGCATAGCCGAATGGTTATGACGCTGGTCAGGACATCGTGGGTTTGAATCCCAGTAGACTTGAAATTTGTTTCAGTACTTTTCCTTGATTTGTTTCGTGTTCCAGAAGATTCTGGACCTTTCTCTCATTCACCATATAAGTGCTTTGAACTTTTCTTACTGTCAACAGAAAGTTCAGGAACTTTCGCCTGCCTTCGGCTGTTTGTCCCCCTCCCTTTGACCTACTTTCAGTTGTCGTCGTCAGTTTGTGGCGTTCATAGATCTCTGATGATCAGATATTTATATTTTAGAGATACGCGCTACCATTCATGTAATTTTTGATCAAATCTGATTTCAAATGATTTTACAAATAAATCCGTATTGTTTTAGACTGGTGACAGCTGGAAAATGCACTCACGAAGGAAAATTTTGAAAAAAAAGCACCCACATCTCTAAAAAGGGAGCTAAAATGAAAGGCACTAAAAAAAGCCGAACTAGGTATTGAAGAAGTGCAAGATGTGACGTCATTGAAAAAACTTTGCCAAAAAGAAAAGTGGACTAGAATCACGAGCTTCAGTTGTGAGACTTAACTTTATATGTTTGGAGCACACTAAACAGATTTGCTCAAATGGCAAAGCTGCAATGAAAGAACAATGAAACTATTTTTTTACTTTTCATGTCTAACTTCCAATTACTTTTTGCTTCTTTTACATAAATCCTGTATTTTTTGCACTTCTCTATTTTATATGCAAATTGTTCTGTCAAAATATCGACCGTTTCATTTATATTATTTTCAAATCCATTCTGTTAACCCGTGGTCATTTTGTATTGTTATTACAATCTATGTTTACATTTATTCTGCTTCTTTTTAAGTAAAAAGTGTTTAAAGTGATTGTAGTTATTAATTCTAATCTATTCACAATATAATTTGAATAGTCACGCTTTTGAAAATTGACAGTTTACTCTAGCGTATGTGGGAAATACGCGCGACCTTTCGTGTCGGTATGACTGCCGCGCCCGCTGGAAGGTTAGTTATAAAATTGTCAAACTATTCTTTACTAATTTAATTGGATAGAAAAAATCATTGTTGTATGTTTTAATGACAATAAATCTCTAAGGTTACTAATAAGTGTCATCCCAGCTAAACCATCATTTCATTATTTAAAAAACACTAGAAAAATTAATAACGAAATTTTATAACGCATGCTATTGACTCCAATTTGAGTAAAAAAATATTTTAAGTTAAATATTTTATTAATATAATATTTAAATTTATTAAATTAAATTTTATTGCATCAATGAAAATCAATTAATGTTTACGCTTTCCTTAACATTCAAATTAAAATTACCATCTCTATAAATAAAAATGGTTTGTCTGCGTGTGTCTTATGCCTTCCTAAGCCGTTCATCCTTTTGTGATGAAACTGGGCCAGCATTTTGTTTAGCCTAGGGGATAATACAATTATATAAAATTTAAAAAAAAAATGAATCTCAACCGCATCTATGTACCAAGGATTCATCTCCAAATAACACGCCGGGTTGACAATAGATTCAATAAAAATTCTAAATCCAAGCTAAAGGTTAATACTATGTAGCTATTGTACACAAATGCCAGAGAACAGTATTACAGAATAAAGGAGAAAGGTTTTAGGAGACCAGAACTTGAGGTTTTATATTTCAATTGAATTTTACCATTTTTCTCAGTGACTACCAAAAATATTGTAGTACAAGTAATTATACACCGTCTTAATTTTTAGCAATTATCTTTTCAACTGTATTAAAGATTCTATGATACGGATATATTTTCTATGTTTAATCCATTTTGAAAGATAATATTTAAAATATAGGAGAGAGTTTTGAGGAGACCAACACTGGAGGTATAATATTTTAATTAAATGTTGGCGTTTTTCGCAGCATCCACCATAGATATTGTAGTACAAATAATTTTGCCCCACCTTAATTTTCAAGAAATTATTTTTTCAACTATATTAACTATTCTATGGTGTAAATATATTTTTCATGTTGAATCAATTAAAAAAAATATTTTAATCCCATTTTCTAACATTGAATTTGAGAATTCCGAACGAATAGGAATCGAATCACGAGACACAATCAATAGTTCCTTTCATCACCCTTCTGAAAGAACACCAAACTTCACGATTCCACAAGAATACGTAAATCTAATAAATAAAAAAGCATATTTGTTTGTTCGCATTTCATGCACCGTCGCACCGTTCATCCTGTTTCGATCAAACACTGCCAAATCATTGACTGATTGCACTTAACATTATTTTTTTTGCCGGCGTCCTGGCACAGGGGTAGCGAGTCTTCCCTGTGATCTGGGCGTCCCGGGTTCGGGCATGGTTGTTCTGTGTTCTATCTGCGAGATGTACGACTACGCCCCACCTTAAAAAGGGGCTGTGCAAGCGAATGTGTGCAAGTGTCATAAGAGCTAGAAGTCAGATTTCTGCCCTCAGGGGCAGAAATCTGACGGGGCAGACGTGTCAGGTAAAGGCAGACCCTGACACAGGGTCTGCCTTTACCCTTAGAAGCTACTGCATCCACTTTCCGTGGAAACACAAACACGACATCATCATTAACTATATTTTCGTTGGCATTACCTCGCCGGGTACCAGCTAATATAATAATAAATAATTATATAATATACACTGAAGTGACAAAAGTCATGGGATAGCAATATGCAAATATACAGATGGCAGTAGTATCGCAGCGAAAAAGTATAAATGCACAGTTCGTTTTCCAGAGCTTTCATTTGTGTTCAAGTTATTCGTGTGAACAGGTTTTTCGTGATTTATGGCGGCAAAGACGAGAATCAACAGACTTTGAACGTGGAATGTTAGTTGGAGCTAGACGCATGGGTCATTCCATTGCGGATATCGTTAGTGGATTCGACATTCCGAGATCCACAGTATCAAGAGTGTGCCGAGAGTATGAAATTTCAGGCATCCCATCCCATCATGGACAGCGCAGTGCGCGACCACCTGCACTTAACGACCGAGACCGCCGACGTCTGTGTAGAATGGTCAATGTTAATAGACACGTAACACTTCGTCAAATAACTGCAGGAATCAATGTGGGACGTACGAGGGACGTGTCCGATAGGACTGTGCGGCGAAATTTGTCTTCCTTGGGCTATGACAGCAGAAGACCGATTCGAGTGCCTTTACTGACAGCACGACATCGCCTGCAGCGACTCTCCTGGGCTCGTGAGCATATCGACTGGTCCCTAGACCAGTGGAAAACCGTGGCGTGGTCAGATGAGTCACGATTTCAGTTGTTACGAGCTGATGGTAGAGTTCGAGTGTGGCGCAGACCCCACGAAGCCATGGACCCAAACTGTCGGCAAGGCACTGTTCAAGCTGGTGGTGGCTGCATAATGGTGTGGGCTGTTTTTACATGGCATGGACTCGGTCCTCTGGTCCAACTGAACCGATCATTGACTGGAAATGGATATGTTCAGCTGCTTGCAGATCACTTGCAGCCATTCATGGACTTCACGTACCTACACAACGATGGGAGTTTTATGGATGACAATGCGCCATGTCACCGGGCCAGAACTGTTCGCGATTGGTTTGAAGAACATTCCAGACAATTCCAGCGCATGATCTGGCCACCTAGATCGCCCGATATGAATCCCATCGAGCATTTATGGGACATCATCGAAAGGTCCGTTCGTGCCCAAACTCCTGAACCATCCACACTTTCACTATTATGGACGTCTATACAGACAGCATGGCTCAATATTCCTGCAGAGGACTTCCAACGACTTGTGGACTCCATGACACGTCGAGTTGTTGCACTTCGCCGGGCAAAAGGAGGGCCGACACGATATTAACAGTCATCCCATGACTTTTGTCACTTCAGTGTATTATTAAGTTGATAATAATTGCATTTAATAAGAATTAACTGAATAAGGTCAGTAAAAAATGTGCTGTGAGTGACCAAAGTGTGCGAAGAGCCATTTTACTATGCTTTTGTAATATACTTCATTAATATACTACTACTATACTACTATAATATGCTATAATAATACTATATTTAGTATAATACTACTTTAATATACTATAATACTACTATAATATACTTTAATACTACTATATGTACTTACTATACATGCATATATACTTACATACAGATATACTACTACTAGTAATTAACAAACAAATCCAGCCTTTCAGCAATAGTAACAGTGAACTCCAGATTATATTAAATAGAAATGACATTGCATCATGATTAGTTTTGTCTATGCCATGTCCATTTATTAGGCGAAGCATCGATCGATCGATTGTGTCGAGTTACCCCGCCCACAAAGAATCTTGACGTTTCTATGTATAGCGTCTCGGCTCTGGGCAATCAAATTAGCAGATGCTTTTAGTTGATGCCCTCCGGAAACACGCGCAGTTGCAGTCAGAGGAAGAATTTGCGCGTGTCATTTAAAGAGGCCGGTTGCGATTCAATAAATGCTCTTTTCATTCAAATACTGTTGTTCAAACGTCATAATATGTTTAGTTTAGTTTAGTTGTATTAACCTTCCAGCGAGCGCGGCCGTCATACCGACACGAAAGGTCGCGCGTATTTCCCACATACGCTAGAGTAAATCGCAAATTTTCAAAAGCGGACTAGTAAAATTATTCTGTAAATAGCTTAGGATTCATAACTACAATCACTTTAAACATTTTTTACTTCAAAAGTAGCAGAAACAGTATAAACATAGATGGCAATAACAATTTAAAAGGACCACGGGTTAACTGAATTGATTTAAAGATAATACAAAAGAAATAACAGAACAATTAGCATATAAAATATAGAAGTGCAAAAAATAATGCAGAGTTTATGTATAAAAAAGAAAAAATAATTGAAACCTAGATATGATAAGGAAGAAAATAGTTGCATTGGTATTTCATTGCAATTTGAGCAAATGTGTTTAGTGTGCTCCAGACATATGAATTTCTGGCAAATTTATATATATAGATTTATATATTATATAAAAATCTCACAACTCAAGCTCGTGATTCTTGTCCGCTTTTCTTTTTGGCAAGGCTTTTTCCCTAACGTCGCATCTTCCACTTCTTCAATACCTAGTTCGGCTTTTCTCTTTAGCACCTTTCCTTTTAGCTCACTTTTTAGAGATGTGGGAGCTTTTTTTCTGCATTTTCCTTCGTATGTTCATTTTCCAGTTGTCGCCAATCTAAAATAACGCGGATTTATTTGTAAAATCATATGAAATCAGATGTGATCAAAACTGACACGAATGGTCGCGCGTGTCTCTAAAATGCAGATATCTGATCGGCAGAGACCTATTAACGCCACAAAATGATGACGACAGCTGAAAGTAGGTAAAAGGGAGGGGGACAAATAGCCGAGGACAGGCGTTGCCAGCGCCACCAGATCTGAAGGTATAAAACGGAATTCATCTCTAGTGTGTCTCTCATATACGCGCGCCCGCTGGAAGGTTAATATCCCGTTTTGAAGCAAGACTTGGACTCTTTTGGTTGGGAGGCATCGTCATTTTGAACCACGATCAGATGACGAGGACGACACCAGAGCTGGGTTCTGTACAGCCTTCAGGGCTCGCTGAGCTAGTCTTAAAGACTTGTGGACTCACTTGATTTTTTTATTATTATTATCCATAGAAAACGACAATATCAACAAAGATTTTTGTCATGTTTTTTAACTAGGGGTGGGGAGGAGGTGTATGATGTAGAGATGAATCAAAATCACTAGTTAGAATTTTCTGTCGTCCAGAATACTTTTTCTTTATAGTTTAGTTTAGTTATATAACATCCCTTTGTAAAGCAAAATTAGGGCTATTTGGGGACAGACTTCGTCATTTTGAACCGCGGTCAGATGATGAGAACAACACCTGAGCTTGCAGTCTCCTTCTCCACACCAGCGGGAGGACTTTTGACCTGACAGATTTAACGTGCAAGAGACGCCCTCACACGACGGTTCTTCA
The DNA here is from genome assembly GCA_026543055.1 of Argiope trifasciata. Taxonomy (NCBI): domain Eukaryota; kingdom Metazoa; phylum Arthropoda; class Arachnida; order Araneae; family Araneidae; genus Argiope; species Argiope trifasciata. The sequence goes on along the minus strand of JAPMOQ010066890.1, from coordinate 126,489 downwards.
GTGGAATCGAGTCTCAAACTTGAAATCCTCCGGTCCCGAAGCCGAGACCTTACCAACTGGTCACAGCGGTCACTTTAAGAGAGAGAGAGAGATTAGGTTAGAGGCAATAGAAAAATCTTGTGATTTTTTCATACTGGTATAAACTGGTTAATGACTTAAATAACTAAAACAAATAATAACTTTAAAAAACTTAACAATCTTTCACAATCAATTGAAATTTGTGATAGTTGATTTCATTTTGTTTTCCTTTTAGTTTTGTTCTAGGAATATCGTACCATTTTTCTCAATATCGGCCTATCTCAAAATTGGAGATTTTTTTTTAAATGTGCATTTATGCATAAAAATTGGCGAACAAAACATTTTTTTTAAAAAAGAGAGCATACATTTTCTCAATGCTAAAAAAACTTCATAAATTTAAAAAATTATTGAATGAAATTGACGGATCAAACATAGCTAGTGGCTTTTTATCAAATAAAAAAATTATTTATAAACATAATTTATAAATTATTCATAAAATTTATAAATTATTTATAAAAAATTGTATATAAATTAATTATAAATAAAAAATTATTAATAAAATTTTATATTATAATTATTATTTATAAAATCTATGAATAATACAGATCAGAATGTTTTGTTCTTATATATAAAACGATATAATCTGAAAAATAAAGTAACATCTTAAAAATATAAACGAGACTATTTCAAAAGAACATTCGTTTCGATATTTCTATAACAGTGAAGGAAATATTTATAAATTGAACCAATTTACTTGGAAGCATGAAAATACTTTTCCCTCTAAAAACCCTTTTAATGATCTCTTTATTTTGCCGGTAATCATTAAAGATAATATTATGCGATGGTAGCAAATTATCCTGATTCTTAGAATAACATTTACATTTTCCTTCCACATATTTATTTTGTTCGGAATGTAATTAATTTAAATTGTTCCGTATTTGCAAACGTGGAATTTTTGTAGTTTAAGCATCTTCTTGATACTCTGAAACTTTTTTTCAATTACATGTTCCTGATGATAATAGAATATTTTTGATATTGAATAAATTCGGTCTCAGGACTTTCTCAAAGGTCACTCTCATGTAAGATTTTAATTTAGTTATATTAACGTCCCGTTTTGACGCAACATCATGGCTGTTTTGGGACGGACCTCGTCATTTTGAACCAAGGACGACACCTGAACTGCCCCCTTCCCTCTCCACACCACACCACACCACACCAGCGGGAGGACGTTTGGAGTGACAGATTTAACGTGCAAAAGACCCCCACACACGACTTATTCGAGTCTTCGTTGGAATCGAGTCTCGAACCTGAAACCCTCCGGTTCCGAAGCCGGGACCTTACCAGCAAGCCACCTCGGCCCTCACACTCATGCAATATTTTTATTTAGTTAGGGATCTTTCTGCCATATATATGTCGAAAAATTAGACTTTAGGTCTTGTTTTTTCTGGTTTGCTGTGATTTTTTTTTTACTTGCAGTTGTATAAATTCTGTATTTTTCTTTTTTGATACTAATATTATCTCTGAAACCTCAACATTCTAGGATTTTTGGTCTATTTCTTGATGAAAGTCAGACTCCTCACAGAAAAAATTCCTGGTTTAAATCCCTGTCTGAGGATGACCCTTGAGAAAGTCTTCAGGCTGGATTCATTATTACTTCTGATTCCTTGGATGTAAATATTTCAATTTTACTAATATTTATTGTAATGTTGTTTGATTTTAATAGTTTCTTTGTAGTGTAGTCGATTTTTATCTATAATCATAAGTGACTGTAAAATATAAGCAGTTTTTTAAAATTTTTAAGTTTAGAATTATATTTTAATTGTATTTTATGTACAATAGTACTCTATAACTGTTTTCCACAAAACATTTATTTATTTTTTTTAAATAGGTGTTTTTTTTTTTAATTTTAGATAAAGATTATTTTGCAGATTGCTACTAATATTTTACAAAAGGTTTGCTATTTATTTTCACCTGCTAATGATAGTTAATTCAAAACTGGACTTTAAAATATTGTTCACTCACCTGCTATAAAAAATTTAGAAATCATTATATATATATATATATATATATATACTCAGAAGAAGGGAACTTAACCCTCCGATGGTGGGAGCTTAATCTTGAATCGCTCTCTTCCGAAGTAAACCATAGTGCAGTTTTCTAGGCCTACTGCACCATGGAGTATCCTTGTGTCTTTAATTGCTATGTTATCAAATAAACTCCAGAAAAGACAACCTGCATCTTCAAGTTATTTAAACAAGGGAACAATCTTCACTATCACGTACATTACTGCTGTATCTAGAAAAGCAACGATAATTAAAATTTAATCTAAAATTACTTTATAGAACACTATGCTGCTACAATTCCTCAAAAAATATCTTGAGCTACTATTAAACATGCTATAATATATTTTAAGCACTTGAATCATTTTGCAATATATATATATATATATATATATGCACGTGTAACCAAACTAAGGTGGGAATTAACACAGTCGCCAAGTCTAGACACGTTCCAATTTCGCCAACCATTCGCTGTGAGCAGCTTAGAAAGTTTACCTGATTTGACGAAAAATTAAAATTTAAAACCAAAAAGTTTAAAAATGGCGACCCTTGAAAAAATAGTCATGCCTTTTCTATTTGTAGTTTGATTCTGTTGTATACCTTTTTACTTGGCTTATATTGCTAATTTGTTTAGATTCATCTGTATTTTAGTGGTAGCTGCATTAGCGCTCACTAAATGTAGTGGCAGTTTTTAAATTTTTAAATTTTAAACTTGTTCGAATCCGAAATAATTTTTAGTTTATATATATGTGTGTGTGTGTGTAATTATGTTTCATAATTAGTTTTTATTTTATTTGACTTTTATTTTTGTTTCCTTTTTGTAGTTTAATTCCGAATTAAACTTTAATTTCGATTCCGACATAATTAAGTTTCGGTTTTCCAAAATAATTTCATTTTTTGTTGATTCTGGAAATTGGTTTTCATTATTTAATGCTTTTATGGTTGATATTTATAATACATAGTTTATAGCAATATGAAAAACGTATAGAATTTCGTCATTTTCTACCTATTAAAGTATAAAAAATTAACCCTCAATATGAGAGAACATCAAATCATTGGTTGTTTGAATGAGAAAGTGTTTTGCGCAATAAGGAATCACTGATGAAACAACCAGAAAATCCATTTCGAAATCGGGAAATGTTGCTAATGAAACAAAAATGAATATAAGCGTCAAGTTACAAAATATCATTATATCGACGGGAGGTACATTGAAAACATTAGTTACAGACCACATTTTTTTTAATTATTATTATTTCTTGTGGTTCAGACTTTCCTCTTTTCAAAACAACTTTTCTACGAAAAGGAAGGTTTGACCTATCACCCAGGGTGACAGATTTTTTCACCTATAATTCTTCTTCCATTTTCTGAAAACTTTCATTTTCATAGAAATTCTCTTCCATTAATATAATATCTCAAAAATTTATGGAGGTATTTACATAAAAATTTCAACGCGTGTTTTAAATAATAGGGACAATGGAATGAACCAGAAGTTTTATTTTTGATGAAATACCTATTCATATATAGGAGTTTTTAGAAAAATTAAGCTGTAAATTTATGCAAAAAAATGCATGTATACGTATATTTTTCCCCATAGCTTTTTGCATCTTTAAATATTCCTTAGATTTTGGTTCATTTCATTCATCATTGTATTCTATAACTTGCGTGCAATGAAAAATAGGATTGCTACATTACCATTTTGTGTAGAGTGTTCACCGTTTTTTGGTTTCATTTCATTAGAATTTACCACACATTTTTCTGTGTCTCGAAATAAATTATGTTTTCAAACACTTTTTTTTTTTGTATTTATAGTGTTTATAATTGAGAATACATCTAAAAACCATTAATTCTTTTTTTTAAAATCCGATTATTCAAAATATTTCTTCCTAACGTGGTTAGACACCTCAAAGAGTACCAATTCCTGGCGAAGTTCACTCAAAGAGTCATGGCAGGTACAATTTGAAGTAGCTGATGCACGATTCGGTACAATAGATGCTTTAGCTATCGAAAATGAACGCGTTGTACACAGCAGGTAATATAATTTATTATTTGAGACAGAGATTTTTTATTCCAGGAAGATGAACCAAAAATGAAAATTCCTTCTAGAAATTTCCCAGTATGAAAGATTCCTTCTAGAAATTTCTCATATTATGATGAATTAATATTTCATTTTAGGGTTTAAGAGGTTAGCTTAGACTTAGGATAATGATATTGTGATCAAATTGTAAATGGTTGTTATAATTTGGCAACTGGTTTAATATTATTTTTTCCAATATCATTTCTTCTGCGGCAGCAACGCGCCGAGTACCTGCCAGTTCCATGATGAAGGTGAATTTGAAATTTAGTCGTCCTTTTGATTGAAAACAAAATTAGAATCAAAATTGATCGCAAAATCACATATGTTGTTGTCTAATGCCACTTGATCATACTAAGCCGAATTAACAGAGCTCTTTCGATTAAGGCAAAAGTTTGCGCCTTTCGTTGTAAACGAGCACCGTGAAGATGAAAGGACGACTTGGCTCGAACACACATGACACAACCCTTTTGAGGGGGTGGTCGAATTCATGCATTCGCAAGTCAGAATTGAGATCCAAATCAGAAACCGACTCATCCCTGATTCAATACCCCCAGAGGTATCGTTTTGTGATGGGAACATGGAGGACTTTGCAGTGCCCCCACTACCATGAGCGAACACGGCGGTCTTTGGACAAGACGAGGACAGAACCCGCGACCTTCCGGTTTGGAGACTGAAGCTCTACCAACCAGGCCACATATTGAATAGAGTTTATTTAAGTCAACGACTTTGAGTTATCGTGCTTACGTGATTTTGGAAAATATAGACCAACAAATATTCAAAGGCTTGTTGGATTTGGCTCAAAATTTGCAAGGTGTCCACAATACTGTCACTTTGGTAGAACCCAAGAAGACACAGGAAGTAGAGTGAAATCCATTTATTAGCTCAACTCTGAACACAGTGACTGAGAGATCTTCAACTTTTATGCAGGTAAGGAAAGTTCCCGAATATCTTTCTGAAGACAGTCCATAGCACTTATCTGGTCAATGAAAGAGAGTTTCAGAATCTTCTGGAACATGAAATGAAGGAAAAACACTTAAACAACTTTTAAGTCTACTGGGATTAGAACACATGATCTCCTGACTCTCAGTCCTTCTTCTCCTTCTTGCATACAGCTGACCACCCCACCACCACTGAACGTAGCAGGATGTTTTGGGGTCGACTGCTGAATATGGTCCGACCTGACATGTACCGATCCATCAGACTAACATTCCTTTCTGACTGCTCAACAGCTGTCTTTCTCCCCACCTGCAGTCTCTCAAACAGTTGGAATGAAACTGTCCCTCTTTGACATCATATCCTTCATTGTTTGGAGATGACCTGATACCGTCAGTAATGTACTTCAATCATAATTGACCATCTTCAGGTCCTTTCTTCACTCTGAAATCTCCATACATTCCAATGAATAGTGGTAAACCGTGCCCATTTCCCAACAAATGCACTTATTTTCCTGCCTTCTTTCGAATCTTTCGAAATAGGCAGGAAATCTAACATGTCCAGATATTATTTGGATTTCCTAACTCTGAGTCCAGCGTCATAACCATTAAGCTATGCAGACTTGGCGATGTTTCGTTTCAATGCGGCCATATAAATGTTAAATATACACTGATGGAAAAAAATCCCAACACTAGGAAGGAGCTGTGCCAGATAAACGAAATTTGGTAGGCGTGTTTATACATCTGAAAGATGACGACGATTCAAATTTCGAGCTACGCGCGTAAGTGTGGCGCTGGTAGCGACACTATGAACAGGCAAATGAGGTTTGCTTTAAATAAGCGCTGTAAGGTTCGTGATCGTTATTTACAGTTGAGATTTGACGTAGTGGGTTAATGTTAGTCAAGGAGGCCTCTGAGAAGACGAAGAAGCCATTATCAACAGCTCACTGAGTTTGAACGAGGTCGTGTTGTAGGGCTACGAGAAGGTGGGTTTTCTTTCCGCGATATTGCTGAAAGACTTGGCAGGAATGTATGCACCATGCATGAGTATTGGCGGCAGTGGTCAAGGGAAGGTACTGCCTCAAGAAGACCAGGTTCCGGGAGGCCACGTGGTACTACTGAGAGGGAAGACCGTCGTATTCGGCGTATGGCTGTGGCTAATCGTACTGCGTCTGCAGCTGAAATTCGAGATGCAGTTGGCACCACAGTGACACAACGAACTGTTACAAATCGGTTACTTCAAGGACAGCTCCGAGCCAGACGCCCTGTACAGTGCATTCCACTGACTCCAAACCACTGCCATTTGCGACGTGAGTGGTGTCAAGCTAGAACTCATTGGAGGACGGAGTGGAAATCTGTTGTGTTTTCTGATGAAAGCCGGTTCTGCCTTGGTCGCAGTGATAGCCGTTTGTTGGTTAGAAGGAGGCGAGGTGAACGCCTGCTAGTGACCTATATGCGGCCTAGACACACAGGGCCTACTCCTGGAGTTATGGTTTGGGGAGCAATTTCGTATGGCAGCAGCAGTACTCTCGGTCCATGGGAGGTTGTACACTACTTATTCAGCAGTCGACTCCAACACATCCTGTCGATACTGCGACGTTCACTAGGGGCGGGTGGTCGGCTGTATGCAAGAAGAAGAAGAAGCCTTCCTAAAGTGCCTCATTCTCAACTTTTTACTTTAAAAAAATGATTGGTTTCTTTTACCTTATTTCAGTATTTTTTCATTTCCTTTTAAAGCTTCAAATTTATATAGCAATTCATTTGCGCATATATTTTTTAAACCTTGAATAGAATATTAAAGCAGAGATTTTTATTAACCTTTTAAAACAAGGCCATGCGACATTTTATGAGCCAAATATTTACATATACTTTGTGATTGGCGCTACATAATCAGAAATGGCTTTAGAGCTAGTAAACTCATTCAAACTTCAAACTGGGCCGCGGTAGCCATGTTTATAGAGTGGCCACCTCGCAACCTAAAAGGTAGCGAGTTCTGTCCTCGTTTCGGCCAAAGACCGCCTTGTTGGTTCATGGCACGTTTAATAGGTCCTCCAAGTTCCCATAAGTAATGATACCTCTGGGAGTACTGAGTCGGTCTCTGATTGGGAATTGAATTCTGACTTGCAGATGGATGAGTGAGTGTATGAATGAGGTTGCCCGCCAACTAAAAAGGGTAGTTTCATGTGTGCTCGTCGTACTTTGGGTACTCTTTAACCTTCCAGAGGGCGCGCGTGTGTGTGAGAGAGATACATTAGAGATGAATTTCGTTTTAAAACTTTAGATCTGGTGGTACTGGGAACGCCTGTCATTATCTATCTGTCGCCCTCCCCTTGACCTACTTTCAGTTGTCTTCTTAAGTTTGTGGCGTTAATAGGTCTCTGCTGATCAGATATTTGTATTTTAAGGATACGCGCGACCGTTCAGTAAGTTTTTGTTATACCTGACTTTTTATGATTTCACAAATAAATCTGTTTTGTTTTAAACTAGCCATAGCTGGCAAATGCACTTACGAAGTAAAATGATGAAAAAAAGCACTCACATCTCTATAAAGTGAGATAAAATGAAAGGTGCTAAAGTGAAAAGCCGAACTAGGTATGGAAGAAGTGGAAGATGCGACGTCAGGGAAAAAACCCTGCCAAAAAGAAAAGCGGACTAGAATCACGAGGTTCGGTTGTGAGATTTGACAGAAAAAATTTATGTTTGGAGCACACTAAACACATTTACTTTAATTGCTAGGCTGCAATGAAATAACAATGAAACTATTTGCTTCCTTTTAATATCTAACTTTCATTTGCTTTTTGCTTTTTATGCATAAATTCAGTATTTTTGCACTTCTTCATTTTATCTGCAACTTGTCCTGTCAAAATATCGGCAATTTCCTTTGTATTATTCTTAAATCGATTCAGTTGACCAGTGGCCGTTTTACACTGTTATTGCAATCTATGCTTGTATTGTTTCTGCTTCTTTTTAAGTAAAAAATGTTTTAATTGATTGCAGTTATTAATCCTAAGCTACTTACAATATAATTTTAATGGTTCCGCTTTGGAATATTTACATTTTACTATAGCGTATATGAGAAATACGCACGACCTTTCACGTTGGTATGATTTAGACGCCCGCTGGAAGGTTAACAACGAAAGTCGCGCATTTCTGCCCCAATTCGAAAGTACTACTCTCATTCAGATTGGGATGACCAAGTGGCATTAGACAGACGTGACCCGAAACTTCTATTAGCAGTTATCTTATTAATTGATCTTCGAGCCTTCTCAGCATAAATTTGCTCACAATTCAACAGAAATTTACAAATTTTTTATAATGATCATATACAAAATTTAATTCCTTCTAACTTACAGCGTTTTAAGGTATCCAATTACGATCAAAGAACCATTTTTGAAAATTCTATTTTTTAAAAACCTATTTATAATTTTTAGATGTATTATCAATTATAAACATTATAAACACAAAAAAAAATGATTTGAAAATATAATATATTCTGAGAAAAAAAAATTTGCAGTAAATTTTCCTGAAATTGAACCAAAACGGTGAACACTCTACACAAAATGGCAATGCAGAAATCCTATTTTTCTTTGTACACATGTTATGAAAAACAATAACGAATGAAATGGCCCAAAATCTAAGAAACATTTTGAGATGCAAAGAAGTGATGGGTAAAAATATGCATATACATGCATTTTTTCCATCCATTCACAACTTAATTCTTTTTTTAAAAATCTATGAAGGAAAAAGTATTTCACCAACAATAAAACTTTGGGTTCATTTCATTGCCCGTATCATATAGAACACACGCCGAAATTTTTATGTAAATACCTCTGTTAGCTTTTGAAATATCTTGTTAATGGTAGAGAATGTTTATGAAAATTAAAAGTTTAAAAAATTGAAGTGAAAGGCAAATTTTAGCTGAAAAATGTGTTTTGCTTAAAATTCCTCTGTATAACAGGCTAGACCTTCCTCTTCCTTGAAGAAAAAACTGTTTTGGAAAGAGAAAAGTCTGTACTACTAGAAATAACAATATTGAGAAAAAAAATTGCCAATTTGGTCGATAACCAGTGATTTCAACGTAGTCGGATATCTTAAGTTATTTTTCCCCTCAGAGTAGCTCAAAAGTAATAGAGAAATATTTTTCAAAGCTCTGAGCTCTACAAAAGGTGAAGATTCTTCAAAATCTCAAATTCGAATTTTCTGTTGTTAACAGCACTTTTTCTGTATGAGTAAAAAAGCAAAATTCTTTTTAATTTACAGTAGTTCTAAAAGCCAGCGAATTAAAAGTGGTTCATGAATCAAAATTTTCTTCCCACCCAGAGGAGCTTATTTTTTCTCTCTCTCTTTTACTTAAAAATTAGAGCTCTTTTTTTTTTGTAACTTAAAAATCCACTTAATATTTTCTCCTCTTTTAAAAACTCTTGACTGAAATTTGGAATGAAAGAAAATAAACGACTTCATTTTGGAATTAAATTTATTTCTTAACAGGAAATATTTTTTTAAATATTTCGAGACAGTGCATTTTATGCTGCTTTAAAATATTACTTCGATTAATTTTTCCGGGTAAGAAGTTTAAATTAAACATAGAACAATGGAATAGATACGAGAGCTCAGTGTCTAGAATTATGTCTTATTTTAAAATAAAAGAATGTTTAATCTGGAAAAAAAAATCTTAATTTTCTTTGTACCATTAATACAATTTTCATGATTAATGGCACTTTTAGAATTTGAAGAAACTACTCTGTGTATTTAATAATAATATTTTATGAATAAACTCAATGCATATTGTCGATAGAAGTATTTATCCTATATATAGTTAAAACTTGGTTTAACTACTTTGGTTAAAAATGTGAAACCAGTTAATTGGGTTGCTTCAAAAACTAATTGTCAGCGAAATATTTATCACATGACTGAGTAGCATATTAACCTTCCAGCGGGCGCGCGTAAGTGAGAGATACACTAGGGATGAATTTCGTTTTATACTTTCAGATCTGATGACACTGGGAAGGCCTGCCCTTAGCTATTTGTCCCCCTCCCTTTCACCTACTTTTAGTTGCAGTCGTCAGTTTGTGGCGTCTCTGCTGATCAGATGTTTGTATTTTAGAGATAAGCGCGACCGCTCAAGTCAGTTTTGGTCACATCTGATTCTGTATGATTTTGCAAATAAATCCGTATTGTTTTAGATTGGCGACAGCTGGCAAATGCACTTACGAAGGAAAATGTTGAAAAAAAAGCACCCACATCTCTGAAAAGTGAGCTAAAATGAAAGGTGCTAAAGAGAAAAGCCGAACTAGTCATTGAATTGGAAGATGTGTTCAGGAGAAAAATCTTGCCAAAAAGAAAAGCGGACAAATCACGACGTTCGTTTGTGAGATTTGCCAAAAAATTATATTTTTGGAGCACACTAAACACATTTTCTGAAATGGCAACGCTGCAATGAAATAACAATGAAACTATTTTCTTCCTTTTCATATCCAACTTTCAATTACTTTTTTTATACATAAATTGTGTGTAATTTTTTGCATTTCTCTATTTTATATGCAAATTGTTCTGTCAAAATATCGGTAATTTCATTTATATCATTTTTAAATCCATTCAGTTAACCTGTGGTCCTTTTATATTGCCATTGCAATCTATGTTAATATTGTTTCTGCTTCTTTTTAAATAAAAAATGTTTAAGATAATTGTAGTTATGAATCCTAAGCTACTTACAATATAATTTCAATAGTTACGCTTTTGAAAATTTACAATTGTCTATAGCGTATGTGAGAAATACGCGCGACCTTTCATGTTGGTATGACGGCTGCGCCCGATGGAAGGTTAATAGTGTGGCATTTAAGTTAACTCTCTTGTTTTCTCATTAGTCATTTTTGTTAACTCACTCTTTCGGAATGGTAGTTATTCTGAGTTCAAATGAGTTAGTGTAATTTTAGGCCAGATTTCTGAAAACTGCCGGGACATTCAAAGCCTTAAATGCTAGAAATGTTTCATCATTATCTCTTGTCTGAAATAATAAGTTATTTTCCATGAAATGCAATAAAGATTTAGTAAAATAATATCCATCTTCAAATAATAATACAAAGTACCAAGAATGGTATTTCAGTCCTATTACATTCAGCTATTACCTGCCCAATCGAGTGATTAAAACTACAATAGGAAGCTCGTGATTTATCCAGGTCGATTATTGATCTCATGAAGTTTAAAAATGAACTTGCAATTAAGAACTGTAATAATCTATAATTGTAGCAATCTTGTAATAATCTATAATCTTGTAATAATTTAGTTAGCAATCTTGTAATAATCTAGTTAGCAATCTTGTAATAATATATAATCTTCCAATAATCTAGTTAGCAATCTTGTAATAATAATTGTAGAATTCCATAACAATCTATAGCTGTAGCAATCTTGTCATATGAATTGTAATATTCTATCCAGTTATCTAAAAATTGTCTGCTACAGTCTGACCTGTATCTGATGTTCTACAATAATGATCTATCTTAAAATAATAATAAAAACTACCGAAACAGTATTCTAGCCATATTTCATTCCTGAAAATAAACAGGAACATTAAACTCGTGATTTATACCCGTTGATTATTGATCACATAAAAGTTTTAAAACGAACTCGCGCACGCGCAATTTATTAAAAACTGTCTGCTTCTGAAAATTATGCATCGGGAATGAAATCAATAAACCAGCGCGATAAATCAGATCCAAAAATAACATTTTCTTCTCAAAACAGAACGACTGAAGCCTTATTAAATTCTCGAGAGAATAAAATTCAATCATTTCAAATCAAAAGTGATAAAAATCAAGCTGAAAGTGTGACCGAAGTTGTTGTTTATTTTACTCTTCCCTTCTTTAATGGTTATTTGGAGATAGAACGGAAGCCGAGACATCCATAACACGCTGGGGGACAGCTGCCAGCGATCGCATGTTTGTCAAGCAGGTGTTCTTCATCAAAACAGAGGGGGCTTTCCCTCCCACACCCTGGAAGGAGGAAAGTGCGAAGGTTGGAACGCGCCGCTTGGTAGTTTCGCACCTCACGATATTTTATAGCGTTAATTGTTCCTTTCTCAAAGTTTCTTTAAGGTAACCGACTACGTTCGAAGGAAAAATTTAGAAACATTTGGCTTTTTTATTTTTATTTTTATATAACTATTTTTGGTTTTTAGATGTATTATCAATTATAAACACTATAAATATAAAAGCATTATTTGAGAATATAATACATTTTGAGAAATAGGAAAATTTGTTGTCGATTTTAGAGAAATTGAACCAAAACGGTGAACACTCTAAGCAAAATGGTAATGCAGCCATCCTATTTTTCTTTGTACACAAGTTAAAGAATATAAGGATGAATGAAAGGAACCAAAATCTAAGAAACGTTTCGAGATGCAAAGAAATGACGGGTAAAAATAGACGTATATATGCATTTTTTCCATCTATTCGCAACTTCAGTTTTCTAAAAACCCCTATAACAGAAAAGGTATTTCACCAACAATAAAAATTTTGGTTCATTTCATAGGCAATATTATTTCAAACACACGCTGAATTTTTTATGTGAATACCTCTACTCGTTTTTGAAATGCCATGTGAATGGAAGATAATTTTGATGAAAATTGAATTTAAAGATACAGCTGAAAAATAAATTTTGCTTAAAATTCCTCTGGATAATAGGTGAGACCTTCCTTTTCTAAGAAGAAACAAACAGTTTTGGGAAGAGAAAAGTCTGAGTGACAAGAAATAACACTTTTTTTAAAAAAAAACGCCAGTATGTTCGAGTATCAGTGTTTTTAACGTAGTCGGATACCCTAATGCACTTGAAATGAGTGTGTGCGATGTCAAGGTTTTAGTGTATATAATTTCCGTCTAATTTATTTATGTATCGATAAATGATTCATGTGGGTGAAAATGTTTATAAAATGACTAGCTAGTGCTCGGCTGCCTCTGAAGAAAGGATCTTTTAAAAGTCGCTTGGCATTTGAAACCATTGTCTTGTTTTATTAGGAATGAAAGGAAGTACATATTTTCTTGTCGGCAGTGAATTCATTCATTGAAATGGAGGGATATTTAAAGGAGAACAATAAATAACAATAATTATAGATTTTTTTAACTTTATTATACCACACTTTAGGGTTGGCACCATTTTTTGTTTGTTTGTTTTTCCATCTTCAGCAGAAACAAATAAGGGCCAGTAATAAGTATTCAAAGTTTTATCGCAATCCGATGAACGGTACGGCAGAGACATGCAGACAAACACTCATTTTTATTTATACCGACATGTAGCGAGAACCCTTGAATGTTTATTCCATTAAAGAATAACACAAAAGTAATTTCTCATCAGCTTCAATGTTCTCACAACTTTCATTTTCATAAACATTCTCCGCCGTTCACATGGGATCTCAAATACTATTAGAGGTATTTTACATAAAAATTGCAGCGTATGTTTTAAATGATGTGTGAAATGAAATGAACTAAAAGTTTTATTGTTGGCGAAATACTTTTACATTTATGGGTGTTTTGGGGAAAATTAAGTTGTGAATTTATGGAAAAAGGGCATATACGCGTACATTTTTCCCCATCACATCTTTGTAACTGAAAGATTTTCTTAGCTTTTGGTTCCTTTCATTCATCATTCTATTCTGTAACTTGAGGGCAAAGAAAAACAGGACTGCTGCATGACCATTTTCTGTAGAGTGCAAATCGTTTGGTTTCAATTTCCTTCAAATTTACTACACATGTTTCCATTTCTCAAAATATATTACATTTTCCTATAATTTACTGTATTTATAGTTTATAATCGACAATAAATCTAAAAACTCAAAATAGTTTTTAAAAAATCCTTTTTTTTTTCCAAAAATTTATCTTTAAAAGTAGTAGAATACCTTTAGGCAACCGACTACGTTCGAAGGAAAAATTTTGAACAATTGGATTTTTAAAAAAAGTATTTTTGGTTTTTCGATGTATTATCAATTATAAACACTAAAAATACAAAAACATTTATTTGAAAATGCAATATCTTTTGAGAAATAGGAAAAAGTGTAGTCAATAATAATGAAATTGAACCAAAACGGTGAACACTCTACACAAAATGGTAATGCAACAATCCTGTTTTTCTTTGCACACAAGTTATAGAATATGAAGGGGAACGAAATGAACCAACATCTAGGAAAATCTTTCAGATGCAAAGAAGTGATGGGTAAAAATATACATATATACATTTTTTCCATCGATTCCCAACTTAAACAATTATAAATGAAAAAGCATTTCACCAATAATAAAATTTAGTTCATTTCTTTGCCCCTATTAAGTAAAATATAAGTTGAAATTTTTATGTAAATTCCTCCATTAGTTGTTGAGACATCATGTGAACGGTAAAAAAGTTTTATGAACATTAAAATTGAAGTGAATGACAAATCTTAGTTGAAATATAGGTTTTTCTTAAAATTCCCATGGATGGCAGGCCTTTATTTTTCCTAAAAACAATAAACTGTTTTGGAAAGAGGAAAGTCTTAACTACAAGAAATAACAATGAAAAATGATTTGGTCGATAATCTATAGTCGCATACCTTAAATTTTTTTTTCAAGTAGGCTTGTTGTTGAAGAATCACATCAACAAAAAGCATTTATCTTATTTTTTCCTTATCAATCATTTGAAATATATAAAAAAGGTGAATGAATCGAGTTAAAAAATGTTAACCAATCGCGTTTGTCAAATCAACGAACTGCGAATCTGGAGTGCGTTGTCTTTTTTGAACTCTCGATCACGTTTTCTCGTGCGTTTAATTTCGGGAGAAAACATCCGTTGAAGTTCAGAAGTAATGCCTAGAAACCGGAGAGAGTTCCTGTCCGAAAGGAAATGGTGAAAGCAGGGGGTTTTTTTCTTTCCTTTGCAATTGTCTTCTTTCTGGTTTCTTCTGGAAAAGAGCGGATTTGTAATTGTCCCGGCAGTTTTTAAAGGACAGTATCTGAACCGGCGACTGTACTGTCCAAATGCCAGTACAACTGAAAGCGATAGTTCACAAAGATTTGTTTTCAGTGTATTCTTCTGAAGTATAGTAGATAGTACAGAATAGAAGTGTATTATTGTAGCTTTTGTAGTAGTATATCTGCATGTATAGTAAGTGTATGTACTAGTATTACAGTATATTATAGTTGTATTATAGTTTGATATAGTTGTAATATAGTTCATTATAGTAGTGGTATAGTGGCATTATAGTATATTATAGTAGTATTAAAGTATATTATCGCTGTAGTCGTATTAAAGTTGTATTATAGTGGTATAGTAATGAAGTATAGAATGCCAGTACAGTTGAAAACGATAGTTTCCGTATTTTTAGTAGTAGTAGTACTTTTCACAAATTTCAGCTTGAAATTAGTAAAAAATAATTTTTTTAAAAAGGGCCTTTAAAATTTTTTTAAAATATTTCTTTGCTAATAGTGATGGAAAGTTACCTTTTAGGTTCAAAAAGAATTTAAAAAATTTCTTCTAGCACTATAATAATTTTTCAAAATGCCGCAAAAAGCTGAAAATTTGTGAAAAAATTGAAAAATTATAAACTTTGTTAAAATCCTGAATTTATTGTTCCTATACTGTTACAAAAGATGATTTTAAATATGAATATATGCATTTAAATTGAAAAAAATTATTAATTACAAAGTATGGTAATAAAAAATATTTTTATATCCAATTTTGTGTTCCTTACTGATTACAACTGCAAAATGTTTGCTATTCTGGATGGTAGATAAAAGAATTTTAAAAACTAACTAACTAAAACTTTATCTTTTAAAATACTCCTACAGGTATCAATGACCGTTGAATTACATCATTCTATTCTTTTCGATTAAAATGTTAGCATTTTTATCTACGAAGACTGAAAATTGATTTCAGTTCAAAGTTGCATTTAATTAAAACTCACGCCGTATAGATCTGGGCCTATAAACTAGAATGTAAACATCTTCTTAAATAATATATTTTGTTGCATATGCTTTTTTTCTAAGTTCTTAAAATTATGAAATTTTGTCGTTAATACAAAATAAATTGGTTATTTGGCAACTAAATCTACTTAAAATGAGGAATTTTTTTACGGAAGATATTTTTTATATACATATATAAAGTGAAAAATGAACAATATAAAGAGTATCATATTGTCATATCAACAACTTAAAAATGTATATTTTCACATTTCATTACCTTAAGGTAAATTTCTTTAACAAATTTAAGATTTGCTTTTTAGATATGGTTTCATTTATAGCATAATTTATTGGAATAAAAGCTTATAGTTAATTCATTGAGAAAAAGTTTGTTAAATTATAATCTCAATTATGTTTTTAAAAAAATTTGTATTCTTCTAATAAATTATTCGTTTTGTATTCTTCTAATAAATTATTCATTTTGTATTCGTCTAATAAATTATTCATTTTGTATTCTTCTAATAAATTATTCATTTTATATTCTTCTAATAAATTATTCGTTTTGTATTCGTCTGATAAATTATTCATTATAAATTATTTTGTATTCTTCTATAAACTATTATAATTAAAATAAATTATTCTGCTACAAATAATACACTAGAATTTGATGATTTACCCTTTCATTTACTGACGGTACTCAAAAGTACCATTTAAATCTAACTCATATCTTTACTCTATGGCTGTTTTTGCTGATGGTATTCTAAAGAACACGGAGAATGTAACCCAAGTAACGCGAAGTGAATGTAAGCTAAAAGTAGGAATTAAAGATATTTAATGAACTAAATGAATTGAGATATTTCTATTAATTGCATTTTTTTTCTTGGCTTCTCCTAGATAATTTTGCAAAGGAAACTAAACGACTGGTGCAAAAATGACGTTGAAAAATTAACGGAAGCCTAATTCAGTCAATAAAAGATTTTAAAAACAGTCGCTATTCTATACAAATAAAAGTAATAGTACGTGATTCATATTCTATAAAAATCCCAGCTGGTTGATAATTTCCGTCAATGAAAGGTTAATAGGCAAGTTATTTTATTTCCAATTTTTTATATCCATATTATGAAGGCAAACGCTTAAGAGAAGTAGAAACAATAAAATAATACGCGAGTTTTTTTCTCTTTATTATTAATAGGTAGGAGGTGCATAAGAGCTGGCATCTTAAAAAGTAGTTGAATTGTCTCCTTGATTTATCCAGGAGCAAATGCATAGAAATCGACACAAGATTTGGAGATAACGAAAAAATTAATTCTAAATGTTCGCTAAATGGATTCTTAGAGCAGAACAGTTTCAAAGGAAGCCTTCGAAACTTGCTTATCCTTTATTTTCTTGTTTCAGCATTGTTATCGTGAAACAAAGAGAGATTTACAAGAGTGATGAATATTTACATTGGTTCATAATTGTGCTTTCTCTTATATAATATTGTTGTATGTTGAATAACTAGCTGGTACCCGGCGCTTTGCTGCCGCCGAAAAAAATAATATTAAAGGCAGTCATTTCCAATTCTTTATTGAAATAGGATGAACGGTACACAAAATACGAACATTCATTTTTATGCATTAAATTTGTGCATTCTTTTAGAAGACTTGGTGTTCTTTCAGAAGGGTCATGAAAGTAACTATTCGTTATATATCGTGATTCGTTTCATATTCGTTCAGTATTCTCAAGTGTTAGAAAATGGGATTAAAATATTGTCTTTTAAAATGAATTAAATATAGAAAATATATTTATACTATAAAATCTTCAGTATAGTTGAAAAGATAATTTTTTGAAAACTAAGATGGCGCAAAATTGTTTATACTGCAATAGTTTTGGCGATTATTGCTTTATAATAATTTAAATAAAATATAAGCTCCCAAGATTGGTCTCCTCGAAACTTTCTCGCATCTGTCATAAAGTTGTTACCTCTGAGAACGACTTGCATGACATCGGCGCAATTCATTCGAATGCCTTCAGTTTGGGAGTTTTAACGCTGAGAAGGACAATTAGGTTTTTATTGCCATTAAGTTACCCAAGTTCCATTAGGAAAGCTCATGTAAGCAAATAGACGTTTGTAGAAGAAACGAATAAGAATGGCGCTTTTAAAATTTGCGTCTACAAACTTCACCAAAGTTTGTGCTTAGAAAACTATACAAATAAAAATGAATGTTTGTCTGCATGTATCTTGTGCGATGCCTTACCGCTCATCCAATGGCAATAAAACTTTAAATACTTATTACTTACACATACGTGATGGTTACAGGCATAATACAATCATCTAATTCATGAATATGGAAATCTCCATCAGACAGAGCGGCGTGCCACGCCAGAAGTCGAGGCTGGGTTCGAATGGACTTGCAAGTCATCAGCTATCTACTTTTGTTTCTATCTGATGTAGTATTTTTTAGAGTCCTTTACATTGGCAGTTACTGAATATAATAATTGCTGAACCCACTTTTAGCAATTTCAAAGGAAATAAAGGTTTATCTTTGGGCAAGCATAGGGATGTAATGCTTAAATGCTCTTGCTATACTAAATATCGAAATAGAAATTGGATAATATGTCATTTTCAGGAAGCAATTAATAACAAAAAAAACTCAAGCATCAATAAATAAATATGCAAATGTTCGTTTTTTTATTTTTTTTTATTTGCTAAAATTTTAGAGCCTCAAATGGTTTCTTGTCTACGGTCCCTTTCATAGAGAAGACCTGATTTGATCCTTTTTAGCTTTGAGTCTTAACATATTCATTCTATGTACCTTCGTTTAACCTTTTCGTAGACACCAGGGAGCTTTAAAGGAAACAGAAAATGCGAAAGCTTACGGCAATGAAATGTGCGTTGAATAAGTAATTCGCGATTGACGGAGATTCGAATCCCAAAGGAACAACCGATGCCAGAAAAACTCGTCCTTCTGCTTAATGCTAGGAAAGAGTTTAGGAAAATCTTTAGATAATATAAGTTTGTATTATTTATTCTCAATGGTGCGTTTCCGTTGTTAGTATAAAATTCAAATAGTTTTTTATTGCTTTATGAAAGATTACAATGCATGCTACTCTACCACTGTCAAAAATTAAACAGCAAAATCTTTCTTATTTCTCCTGCAAAGTTCTTAGATAATTACTTTCAGAGATTAAAATAGAGTTCTCATGTAAATGTAAGTCATGCAAAGTTCTTAAATAATTATTTTCAGTGACTAATGTAAAGTTTTCATGTAAATGTAACTCATGTCATAATTACTTTCAGTGATTAATGTAATAATTACTTTATGGTAATTACTGAGAAATAAATGAGAGAATTACTTTCAGCGAGTTACGTAGAGTTCTCATGTAAATGCAACTCATGTCATAATTACTTTCAGTGATTAATGTAATAATTAATTTATGGTAATTACTGAGAAATAAATGAGAGAGTTACTTTCAGAGAGTAATGTAGAGTTGTTATGTAAATGCAACCCACGCAAAGTTCTTAGATAATTACTTTAATTTATTTTCAGTGTCTAGAATCTGACACACTCACTTCATAACGGAGGTTTAGTTAGTTTAGTTTAGTTATATTAACGTACATAATTGATATAATTAGATCTCAAAAAGGGCTACCATTTGCCATGTACCTAATTTCACAGATAAATAGATATCCATAATGTCAAAAACAGACAGACATAAGACCAAAAATGGGTTTTTTAACTGTTGGGGTAGCTGTAAAATGTAGACATGAATCAAAATCAAAAGTTCCATTTTTCGAATTCTGTCATCTACAATACTTTCTCTACAGCTCATTTTTAATTTAGTTACATTAACTTCCCTTTGTAAAGCATCACTAGAGCTATTTTGGACCGGAAACCGTCCTTTTGAACTGTGGACAGATGAGGAGGCCGACACTCGAGCTAGCACCCCCTTCTCCACACCACGTTTGGTCTGACGCATTTCATATGCAAGAGACGACGGTTCTTCTGTGTAATCGAGTCTCGACCCTGAAAACCTCCAGTTCCGAAGCAGAGACCTTAATACCAGGCTCCCACTGCCCTCATAATGGAGGATGAGAAACTTCTGGAGTGGTGGTAATTCTTGCCACTGTGCGCATATGAAAACTTGGGTTTCTGACTCCTCTTATGGAAGACGGGACATACTTCCTTAGCGATAGATTGTACCTTTGCCGGTGATGGCTCTTTGTACTCATCCACAGTTTCCGTGAATGTTGATGTCGTGGCGGCCCGGTGTTTCGGATTTCATTCGAATGCCTTCAGTCTGTGAGTTTCAATGCTGAGAAGCACATTGTGATTACCCTGACAATTAGGTTTTTAATACCACTAAGTTACCCAAGTTTCATTAGGAAAGCTCATGTTCACAAATAGGAATTTGTATAATAAAGAAATAAATATCAAGCTTTTAAAATTTGTGTTTACAAACTTCACCGAAATTTGGGCTTGAAAATCTTATGTAAATAAAAATGAATGTCTGTCTGTATGTCTCGTATGCGCTGACGCACCGCTCATCCGATTGCGATGAAACTTCGACTACTTATTACCTGCACATATGCGAAGGTTGCAGACAATCCTCTAAAGTTTAAAATATAAAAATATTTAATTATTAAATATAAAATTATTAATTATAAAAAAATTTAAACTTCTCAAATCTATTTACTGCATTTATTGACCATGAATTTAAATAACTTGCAAATAAAATACTTATTATTTGCACTTACAGGGTAGTTATAGTCATAGTAAAATCATCTAAAGTCTAAAAAAAAATATTTTCGGATCTATTGACCGTACCTATTAATCATGGATTGACCACCAAATAACCCGCCAAGGAGACGCAACAGATTCAGTAAAGATGCTAAATCCAAGCTTGCCGTTAATGTTTCGGAGGTATTGTACGCAAATGCAATGCAAGTCTTGCTCCGAAGTAATAGTTTTATGAGAGAGCGTGCGAGAAAGTTTAAGGGGAACCAATCCTATAAATTTGATATTTTAACTAAACATTTAATCAAATTTTAGAGTTTTTTGGAGTAACTTCCGAAAATATTGTAATACAAATGATTTTGCACACTCTTAGTATTTTTAATTATCTTTTCAACAATATTAACGATCTTATGGCAAAAATATATTATTTATGTTTGATCAATTTTAAAAGGAAATATTTTAATTATATATTTTAACTTTAACTTCAAAAAATATTTTGGTAGAAATAATTTTACATCATCTAAGTTTTCAAAAAATTATCTTTTCAAATATATTAAAGATTTTTTGGTATAAATATATTTTCTTCATTTTATCAATTTGAAAATAAAATATTTTAATCACATTTTTTAACATCACGAGATACAAAAAATAGTTTCTTTCATCACCATTCTGAAAGAATACCAAGCTTTACAATTCTAAAAGAATGCACAAATCTAATTCATAAAAATGAATGTTTATTGGTAGAAAATATTATAGTTAAATAATGTTGCCCCATTTTAGTGTTCAAAATATTATTTTTTTCAGATATATTAAAGATTTTACAGTATAAATAAACTTTCTACGTTTTATCTATTTTAAAATAAAATATTTTAAACACATTTTCTAATATTAAACTTGAGAGTACTTTTCGAATATTAAACGATGAAACTATATCAACGATTTTCTTGCATAAATTTGTTGTCTATGTTCCAACAGTTTGAAAAGAAAATATTTCAATCACATTCTCTAAAATTAAACTTGAGAATTCCGAACGAATAGGAAACGAAACACAATAAATAGTTTCTTTTGTCACCCTTCTGAAAGAACTCCAACACTTACAATTCTCATACAATATACAAATTTAATAAATATTTGTTTGTGAAATAGAATAAAAACTATTCATTCTTCTCCTTACTATATCACTCAATTTCAATGAGTGTTTTCATTGTCGACAACCAAATAAATATCCATCCTAAGTAATCAAGAGAATTATTTCAAATTCCAAACATATTTCCAAAATTATTTCTTCGGCGGCAGCAACCAGTTAGTAATTCAGAAATCCAATTGCTAAGCGGACAACAAGTCTCCATTTACTATCAAGATTCAAAAATAGTTATAGGAACCTTGAAGAAAATATCTTACCATCATTCATTGTTTCATTTTCGTACGGTTTTCTTCGCATTTGTTTCAAAACACAGAACTAGTTACAAATAGGGATGTGCAAAATTTGAATTTCTCTTACTTTAAAATATTTATTTTCAGAAATTACTTCATTCTTATATGTATTAGAGATCTTGTAGCAATCTTTTCTCATTTTCATTAGAAAGCAGCGTTCTTGTAATGAATCAAATTTAATGAAATGAACTTCAATTCAAAGCAATATGAAGAGAGAATATCCTAATTAATTCCATGAAAGAATAGTAAATATGTCATATAAAAAGGCGATTATAAAAGTTTCTAGTATACATATCGAAAGAAATCAAAGTAATAACATGTAATAGAAAATAATCCGTTTCAATTTATCCATTTGAAATGCAAAGTCCGATCATTTAAAGAAGTTGAAATGAAACATCTAAATTCTATGATATGTTTGTATTCAAAGCCATCTAGAAATACCATTCTGACAAATTCTTTAGTTGCGAATGCTTTAACATTTTTTATTTGAACAGAAGAGTCTTAACACTTTGTTTGGGGGTCCATTTCGCAGCAGAATTGTATCGGGAACGGGTGTTTGGTGCTTCAATTTAGTTATTCAGTTACATTTCAATCGATCAAAAACTATTTCATTTCTTAACCAACTTTTCTTTGTTTTTGCTAATTTGTAAAACTTTAATGGGGCATTCAGTTAGGCTTCACTCTTGGTGTCATTTAAATGTTACATTTATATCTCTATTGTAAATAGCCTATCCGGTCCTATATGTTAATGTCTTTTCTTTTAAAATTTTTCGCAGTAAATAAATTGATTGTTTTCATTTAAAAAATTCTTCTCATTAATCAGTAACCGTAGGCTCAATTTTCTCAAAACTTTCGCAGCAGAATTCTTCACCGTTACCACGATATCACAAAAACTAATAGAGGTACTTACGTAAAAATATTCAGAGTGTGTTCCAAATAATATGGGCAATGAAAGGAACCAAAGGTTTTATTGTTGGTCAGATACTTTTTCATTTATGGATGTTTTTAGAAAAATTAAATTGTGAATTTATGTAAAAGAATGCATACATACGTATATTTATACTCATAATTTATTTGCATTAAAAAATTTTAATTTTACTCATCAATTATACTCTATAATTTGTGTAGTCTAGTCACTATAATTTGTGTGTAACTAGTCACTAATCTGAATCGGCATTTTGTCCATTCCTACATAAATAATGAAATTTTCCTGGCTGAAAGTATCCGACTACGTTCGGAGGAAAATTTTTGAAAAATTGGATTTTTTTGAAAACCATTCATGGTTTTTAGATTTATTGTCAATTGCAAACACTATAAATACAAAAACAATTTTCTGAAAATGTAATATATTTTGAGAAATAGGAAATTTCAAAGTAAATTTTAATGTAACGGTTCACACTCTATAAAAAATTTTGATGCAGCAATTCTATTTTTCCTTGTACCCACGTTATAAAATACAATGATGAATGAAAATGAAACAAAGTCTAAGAAAAAGTCTGAGATGGAAAGAAGTTGAGGGTAAAAATATACGTATATATGCAATTTTTCCACCAATTCGCAACTTAATTTTTCTAAAAACACCTATAACAGAAAAGGCATTTCACCAACCATACAACTTTTGGTTCCTTTCATTGCCCACATTATTTGGAACACACGCTGAATTTTTTATGTAAATACCTCGATTAGTTTTTGAGATATCCTTTTAGAGGTGGAGAATTTTCCTGAAAATTAAAGTTTTGGGAAAATTGAAGTGAAAGACACATTTTAGCTGAAAAAAAAAAATGTGAACATTTTGAAAAAAATGAGAAACATTTTGAGATACAAAGAAGGTATGGGAAAAAATACGTTCTTATGCATTTTCCCCATCAATTCACAACAATATTTATAAAAACACTCGTAAATGGAAAAGCATTTGGCCAACAATAAAACTTTTGGTTCATTTTATTGCCTATATTATTTAAAACACACTCTGAAATTTTTATCTAAATACCTCTGTTAGTTTTCGGGATATGTCAACGGTTAAACGAAAATTAAAGTTTTGAGAAAATTTTAAAAAACAAATTTTTACTGAAAAAATAGGATTTATTTAAAATTCCCCTGGATGATAGGTTTTTCTTTTCCTAGAAAAGATAAACTGTTTTGGGAAGTCTGAACTGCAAGAAATAACAATAAGAAGAAAAATTCGCCAATGGGGTCGATAAGCAGTGTTTTTTAACGTCTATTGTAAATAGCCCGTCCTGTCCTACTAGTTAATGTCTCTTCTTTTAATTATTCTTCGCTGAAAATAATTTTTTTTATTTAAAAGCTTTTTCTGTTTAACCAGGAACCATTGACACTGTTCTAAATGGGCCCATCTATTCCTACATAAATAACGAAATTTTCCGTACTTAATTTTTAGAAATTTTAAGCTTTAGAAAAGAGAATCACAATTTCCGCTCTAAACCAGGTTCAGATAACTTTAAAAAGCCGTTAATAAATGCAGTCATTGAAAGTCTCCTTAGTTCTCTTTTAAAAGAAACGTGGCTCTCTGAAATATCGCTGTTAAATGAACGGCGGCTTAAAGTCTTACGAAGTGAGTTTAGAGGAGGGAATTTTCTCCTTGAAAAAAGCCTCTTTTTTTCTGGCATTGGAGGAATCTACGTGCCTCTGGACTCAAAATCAATCACTCTAATCAAGAGAGTTGTTTTTTTTTTCTCTAAATAACCCATCCCACATTAATTCAATGCATTGAAATCTGGAGGTAATAGTTTTTCCATCAATTTGTTTATGGCTATTGTAACGAACGTGTAGTTTTACTTTTCCCCGCTAATACTGTCATCTAAGGAAGAGAGATTTACCGTAATATGTATTGGATAGTGAATGGGTGTGACGTCAGAGGTCTTAGGACTTGGTGATCATTTGGCGACTTTGGCTACAAAATGGAAAGTACCAGAAACATTGAGAATATTCCCGATCAGTCCATTAGGAGCCGAGATACATACAGAATGCTCCTGACGGGTCCAGAAGGTTTAGCCCCACCTTCAGCCACCATATAAGGACCAGCCATCTGAAACGGTGGGTGAATCAAGCGAGAAGCAGTACAGTTGAATTAATCGGAAAAGGAGAAGACCTAATAGAGAAGTCTTGAACTGAGGAGTCCTGAACGGAAGACTGTTGTGTGGCATAAACTGACGAAGCCTGTGTCGCGTGTCGTCGTCGGGAACGGAGCTGTCCCGAACAGAGGAGGAGTCCCGTTGTGCGAAGTAGTGAGTCGGCAGCGAAGGCAAGAAGAGACAAAATAATAGTTTCAGCCTGCTACGGAGAGACCTACCTGAGAGTGGAAAAGAATCCCCTAAAGATTCCCTCTCCTGCCTTAAACCTTTCTGGTCCACAAATGTGGGTGTGGGCATCATCATCATCTTCTTACACCATACACACCCACTATACAAGGCTAAAAGAACCCAACTGATTTAAAGATAGGAAAATTCGTAACAATATTTTTTCACATTGTTGATTCATTCAATCGTAAATCTACAAAAAATTTACCAAATGCAATTATTTATGTAGCAAAATAAAGCCGTAAAAGTAAAAGCAATAAAAAGTCGGAAAAAGGAAAGGAGAAGGCCTGAAGAAGAATCGGGGAATCACGCCGAAGCTGAACTGAGCTGTGTGCCTTGCAGTCTGTTGAGGATGCAGCGTCGAGCCAGTGCTGTGGATATGATTACTACTTGTGAGCTACTGTGTGTTCGTCCCGTCTGTGAATAAACGCCTGTGTTGTGTCTTCTACTCAAGGACTGATCACTGTGTGTTCATCTCTTCTCACACCGTACACACCCACTATACAAGGTAAAACGAACCCGACGGATTAATATAGGAAATCCGTAACAATATTAAAAGAAATCGAGTCAGTAGGAATTTCTAAACTCTTAGGCAATTTTAAAATGATCAAAAAGTATAACTTTTATCTGCAATTCAAGAAATACTTTTTTTTTCTAAACGCATTGAATGCAAAGACATTTTTCAGAAATCTGGCCTAAAATGGCGCTAACTCATTTGAATTCATTTTGATAACTGTATTTTTGGTTCGTTTTCAAACCTTCCAGCGGGCGCAAGTAGGTGAGAAGAGATACACGAGAGATGAATTTCGTTTTATAACTTCTGATCTGGTGGCACTGGGAACTAACGCCTGTCTTCGGCTATTTGTCCCGTCTGCCTACTTTCCGAAAATGGGAGGGAAAATTTTCAGGAAAATGTGGGGTAAATTTTAATGAAATTGAACCAAAACGGTTGAATTTCTACAGGAAACTGTAATGCAGAATCTTACTTTTTCTTTGTGCACAAGTTATAGAATAGAATGGATTGAATGAACCAACATCTAAGAAAAATCTTGAGATGCAAAGAAGTGATGGGTAGAAATATATGTATATATGCATTTTTAGCATAAATTTACAACATTTTTCTAAAAACACCCATAAACGAAAAAGAATTTCTCTAACAATAAAAATATGAATTGAAGGAGAAATTCATTGCCCATATTATTCAAAACACATACTGCAAATCCTATGTGAATGCCTCTGTTAGTTTCTGAGATATCACGTTTACCGCAGAGAATGTTTATGAAAATGAAAGTTTTGAGAAAATTGAATTGAAGGAGAAATTTTAGTTGAAAACTGTTTGTGCGTGGATGATAGGTGAGGCCTTCCTTTTCCTAGATAAGATTAACTGTTTTGGAAAAGTCTTAAATGCCAGAAATAACAATTAAAAAAATTCACCAATGGGGTCGATAACCAGTGTTTTTAACGTAGTCGTAAGTACTAAACCAGAATGTATCGCTTTTGTGCCATAAAGAAACTAACTCAAAGCTGCCAACAGTAAGAAAAAAGCTTTCTCATAGATGTTGTATTAGTTGTAAAACCACGTAATACTGATTGCTTGACACTGATTGTAACTTGTACAACAGATAATCCCCGACCCAAAACATTCCCATTTGTACTACTGTTCATTCAGTTCCATACCCTTCAGAAAGAATAGCAAAAATGTATTCACCGTAAGGCCTTTAATGTATTTTATCATAACAGACTATAAATATATAAGAGACGAATTATATCATGAATTTGTAAATTTTTGTCACAATCATTTTTCAATTACAAGTCATGACATGATTCCACCATCAGATTTATGATTACCAAAGCTACTGATTTTCTGTATGTGTGAGTTCCAGAACAATGCTTTGTCAAATACATATTTTAATTTTTTTTGTGATAAAAAAAATATAATTCTTACATATATCTAACAAGCATCGTAATTGCTAACATAAATACGTGCTCTGCATATTCTGAATTTGATGTTTGCAAGGAAATTTTATGCCATTAAAATGCAAAATCAAAAATTAAGTGTGCAGTTTTATCAAACTAAATAGTAAGTTCATTACTTATTTGTTTTCACTCTTAACCTTCCAGCGGGTGCTAGAGATGATACACTAGAGATGAATTTCGTTTTATACCTTTAGATCGGGTGTCACTGGGAACGTCTGTCTTTGGCTATTTGTCCCCTTCCCTTCGGCCTACTTTCAGATGTCATCGCCAGTTTGTGGTGTCTCTGCCGATCAGATATTTGTATTTCAGAGATACTCGTGACCGTTCATGTCAGTTTTGGTCGCATCTGATTCTGTATGATTTTACCAATAAATAAGTGTTGTTTTCTACTGGTGACAGTTGACAAATGCACTTAAGAAAGAAAATGTTGAAAAACAGTACCACGTCTCTATAAAGGGAGCTAAAAGGAAAGGTGTTAAAGAGAAAAGCCGAACTAGGTATTGAAGAAGTGAAACTGTCAATTACAATTTCCTTTTTATACATAAATTCTGTATTTTTTGCACTTCTATATTTTATATGCAAATTATTCTGTCAAAATATCGACAATTTCATTTTCATTATTTTTAAATCAATTCAGTAAACCTGTGGTCTTTTTATATTGTTATTGCAATCTATGTTTGTATTTTTTCTGCTTCTTTTTAAGTAAAAAAATGTTTAAAATAATTATAGTTATTAATCCTAGGCTATTTACAGTGTAATTTTAGTAGTTACGCTTTTCAAAATGTACATTTTACTATAGCTTATATGGGAAATACGTGCGACCTTTCATGTTGGTATGACGGCCGCGCCTGCTGGAAGGTTAAGTAGCCTCTTAGCCGATGTAATTCCAAAGAATTGCACCGTTGCCCAGGGAACACCACGTGGAGGTGGGCTACTTTCGTTCCCCGATCACCCACACTCCATTGCTGCATCCGAAGATAGTTCTGATCTGAAAACTGCATCGGGCAGCAGACGACAGTTCTGACGTTAAACTGCATCCTTCTGCGACCGGTATCTCATTGGAATACCCAAGGCTAAACAGAAATGGTATATCTCAAAAGATTCTACCACTGGCACTCCGACAGGAGCCATCCGTGCAGGCAAACCCAGAGCTGAGCACAGCTTATAGGCCACGTAGGATTCTACAACAGTGATTTCAGACTTCTGGGAAGCAGATGGAGCCAATTTCGCTGGAAGTTCTAAGGCCTGGCATATCTATCCTAAATACCATGTAGGAGTGAACCACTGGAACGGATTCTTCTCTTGTTGCAGGTGGATCAGATGGTGTATCAACATCTTGATCCAAATCGGGATCGAAAATTAGATCTCCGATTGAGGGTAAGTGGGGGAACATGTAATATTTCAACAGTTTCAATATCGCCCATAGGACGATCCATCCAATGATGGCCGTAGCCTCATTGAAACAAAACGCACCAAGCATAGCTCAGCAAAAAAAAAAAAAATCACACAACGATCAGTTGCAAAAAGAGAAATGATTCTTAACAGAGCAGCAGAAGATGGATTCATTCTTTCATCTATTATATTGTTTGTATTTTGTGCGTCTGTTTAGCATTAAACAGTAATTTTTCTGCTAACAAAAAATGAGTGATTGTTGAAACCTTCTAAATCCAATAACAATGGAAGTTTAAGCAATGATTAATACTAAGTTAACAATGGAAGAAATCTAATAATCAAGCATAGATTACAAGAGGAGGGCAAAGAGGGGAGGAAATATTTAATTAAATTATCCGGATTTTAATTAATATATTTCTTTCAAATTCAAACTAGATTTTTCAAGAAGTTAAAATGAATGCTATTGATAGAGGTTGAAACTGAATAAAATTTATAAAAATATGTATTGCGTAAAATTAGAAAACATTATTTCCCTTTCACTTAACATGTTTCAAAATTCTGCTTTATTCTGTATGTGAGGCAAATTGTCATTTCATATGAGAAATGTAGCAATTAGTTAAGCAAGCGAAGTGGAATGTAAAAGAAAAGTGAAAGAAGAAGAGGGCAAAAATATGCTGAAAGATAAAACACACGCGAAACTAATCCATAAAAAAGAAAGAATTCAAGAAGCATTAATTTTCAAAATCGCTTACATGAGAGCTTAGTGCTTCGCGGAATAATGAAGAAAACCGAGTATCCATTTTGGACGCCCATTTGTATATCGAATGAAACTCAAAATTCACTATCAAATTATTTTAATAAGAAAATCAGTTATCAGATTTAATTATCTGAATCGCTGTTACAAAATTTACAAAGAGAGGTTTCCTTTTGGTAGACAAAGGTTAACCCCTTGACGGATCTGGTTCCAAATTCGAAAAATTATACTTCAAAAATTAAATATGTGCATCAGAACACCAGGCTTTACGATTCTAAAAGAATACACTAATCTACGATATAAAAATGACTACTTTTCTGTAGAATAGAATAAGAAAAATAGAATAAATAATAGTTATGCTTCTCCTTTATATATCCTTCTTTTCAATGAAGGCATTCATTGTCGACAAGAAAATAAAATATCATTTTAAATGAAACACGATCAATATTTGAAATTACAAACGATGCTTCCAAGATTACTTCTTCTGCGGCAGCAACACGTCGAATACCAGCTACTATTAAAATAAATATGCATCCAAGTCTAAGAGTGTTGTAGCAACAAATCATTTGTATTCGGAAAAAACATTTGTCATTCAATATGAATCATTCATTTAATTTTCTTTTACTTTGTGCTTTCAGTTTACTCTTTTTTTTTTCTTTTTTTTTTTTTTTTTTGATAACATAACTTGATTGATAAGTCAAAAATTCAGTCTTCCTGAAAAAATGATACGTGGAAAATGTTCATTTTTCCAGATCTCAAACTTTTTCTGCCGCATCCGATTTCAAATCGACACTCTTAGATATCAAATCGATATAAAACTTGAAAGTTTTAAAAGCAAGTCATGCATGCTAAGATCTTGGCGAAACTTGGCTTTCATTTTCAAAGAATTCTATTTCAACTTCAATATTCACACAAAGGTCCATCTGCGGTTAACTCAAGGGCCGCGATGGCCTGGTGATAAAGTCTCGGCTTCGGAACCGAAGGGTTTCAGGTTCGAGACTCGATTCCACCGAAGATCCGTCGTGTGAGGGGGTCTGTTGCACGTTAAATCTGTCAGGACAAACGTCCTCGGCGTGGTGTGGAGAGGGGGGTGCCAGTTCAGGTGTCGTCCTCGTCATCTGACCGTGGTTCAAAATTACGAGGTCCGTCCCAAAATAGCCCTCGTGTCTTTGAAACGGGACGTTAATATAACTAAACTAAACTAACTGCGGATAACTCAATCAATAATGGCAGCGGTGCATGATGGGAAAACTAAATCTGCTTTTTTGCGAGAAATTGTCGAAGATGACGCAAAAATGTTTGTGTCCTAAAGATGACACGCTTGTGTATTTTAGTTCTTCAATTCAACATTTATATATATATATATATATATAAGTAAATATTTCACGAAAAGATTTTATTTTCCAATTGGCTCAAAAGCTAAGAAGTAAATATAGAGCAGAAGTCGAGAACACTTCTATTCCAATGACAGAAATTCATGCTTCTGACGCACGGAAGAATTGTAGAGTTCGACAATCATGTAGAAGAAACAGATGTACAAATCATTGTACTCAATGTAATAGAAATGTTCGTGTTTCAAAAAAAGAGTTTATATGCAAAAAATGTTTCCCATGCATTTTTTGATCATAAACATTTCATTTCAATTCATTTTGAACTATTTTCATTGCAAAAAACTTCAATTTGCTTGTATGAGTCAAATGAGCTCACGTCAGCAAAAATAGGTGTATAATCGATGTCCGTAAATCGATTGTTAATGAGTTCAAGTAGACAATATTATAAGTATTTATTATTTATCATATATTTTTTGAATTTCAACAATAGAATGTATTAACTTTTTACAAAAACAATTGTGTTTTGAATAGTTGTATATAACTTAAGAAAATTATTTTAAAAAATTTAAATTATTTTTTATGATATTCAATAAATAAACAAATAAAAATCATTAGCCAAATTGTCAGCTAACCAATGGATAGTTGGGATTTGAGAACCCTTAGTCTGTATCAATAAAAATGAATGTATGTCTCTTATGCCTTCCTAAACCGTTCATCCGATGGCGATGTCAACTTATTGTTTGCACCTGCGGGGTGGTTACGGGCACAG
>JAPMOQ010066890.1:83468-94787 GCA_026543055.1 Argiope trifasciata | reverse complement strand
TTACGGGCACAGTACACTTGTCTAAAATAATAATAAATAAATAAAAAAATTTGAACCTCAATTGCATCTACTTACATTGGATTCATCTCCAAATAACTCGTCGTGGAGACAGTAAATTATGCATTAATGCTACATCTAAGTGAAAGGTTATATTTTGTAGCTATAGTACACAAATGTCCTATTGATCATTCTCAGATATAACTTTATTACAGATAATGCTAGAAAGTTTGGGGGAGACCAATCCTGAGGATTTTGAATTTTAATTAAATTTTAGCGTTTATCGCAGTAACTACTCAAAATATTGTAGTGCAAATAATTTTACATTATCTTAGTTTTTTTTAAATTATTTTTTCAATTATATTGAAGATTTTGTGGTATAAATATATTTTCTATGTTTAATCAGTTTGAATCGAAAATTTAATTACAAAAGAATTTTAATTAAATATTTAATAAAATTTTAGCGTTTTTTGCAATATCTTCTAGAAATTTTTGAGTAAAACATTTTGCACAGTCTTAAGCTTTAAAAAGTTATTCGTTCCACTATATCAACGACTTTATTGCATAAATATGTTTTCCTATGTGTAATCCATTTTAAAAGAAAATATTTTAATCCCATTTTCTAAACTTAAACTTGAGAACACTGAACGAATATGAAACGGATCACGAGATACAATAAATAGTTCTTTTCATTACTATTCCGAAAGAACGCCATGCATTACAATTCAAAAAGAAAAATACACAAATGTAATGTATAAATATGAATATTTGTTTGTTCGTAGTTTATGCACTGTCGTACCGTTCTTCCTATTTCGATGCAACATTGCCAAATTATTAATTGATTGCATTTAATATTATTATTTTCGGTGGCAGCAGCTAGTCTGTTCTTTTTCTAGAAATTTCCTTTTCCCCTTCGACAAAAATTATTTTACTTTCATTTGCATAACAAACACAAATTTGTGAGACGAAGAAATGAAAAACAAAACAGAATTGTAATCATCGAAAAGCAAACGAAGCATACTGTGGCAAAGTGCAGAAACCATACGTTGATGAATGAAATCATTAGAATGTTTTATTTCTATATCTTCTATGCATATGTATGAAATCTTTTATAGTAATTCCATTTCCAAGCCACATGTTGAAAGAGAAATAAATATAGGATGAAGTCTTTCATTTTATTTGTAGTAGAGAGATAACGGTTTGAAATTCTCCAAAATTTTGTCAATGGTGGTTTTTTCATATATTTACAATGGGGCAATATTGACAGAGTATTAAAAGCGCAAATATTTCCTACTTTTATTGGTATAATTCAAACGAGGCTTAATGAGAAGTCAAACACATTTTTCTGTGCGTTTGATGACGAAAGATGTTAAGTGTGTAATCTATATAAATAAAAATGATTGTTTGTCTGTATGCGCTGGCGTACCGATCATCCGATTGCGATGAAACTTCGACTCCTTATGACTTGCGGGAGGGTTATGGGTACAGTAAAATCATGTAATACATTCAGAATATTTTCGAATCTATTATATCCGTCTATTAACCATAGAATGACAGCTAAAGAACTCGCCAAGGAGACGCAACAGATTCAGTAAAGAAGTCTTTCTCAGAGGTCACAGTTTTATGAAAAAGGGCGAGAGAAAGTTTGAGGGGAATCAATCCAATAGGTTTGGAATATTAACGAAATATTTAATAAAATTTTAGCGGGGTTTTTTTTTTTTTTTTTTTGCAATATTTTCTAGAAAAGTTTTAGTACAAAAATATTGCACAGTTTTAACTTTAAAAAAGTTATTAATTCAACTATATCAACGACTTTATTGCATAAATATGCTTTCTATGTGTAATCCATTTTAAAAGGAAATATTTGAATCCCATTTTCTAATATTATACTCGATAATTCCGAACGAATGGGAAACGAGTCACAATACATAGTTTTTTTCATCATCATTCGGAAAGAACACCAAGTTTTACGATTCTGAAAGATTACACAAATCCGATATATAAAAATGAATATTTGTTTGGTCGTATTTTATATATTGCCGTACTGTTCTTCCTATTTCGATAAAACACTGCCAAAATATGGATTACTTATACTTAATATTACTTTATTAACGAGTGCAAGAATTTGAATACCCTACATAAAATTTTAAAGCATAAGGTATGCAATAAGTAGCTTTATACAGAAGAAATTTCTTAAAAACCAATTATATTAATATTCTTTAATAATTATATTTAATCCAAAAACAAAGTATCAGCCATATATTGTAAATCGTTCACAATCGCCATTCTCTACAGTGAATCTACATAGAAAAAATGACAGTTACAGTGAATTCATTCTATTCAGAATGCATAAAATTTTATGAAGGCATCCGACGACGCTAAAAACACTTTTTTGAATGGAGAATTTTTTAATGGTTATTTCTTCTAGTTCAGACTTTCCTCTTTCCAAAACAGTTCATCTTTTCTAGGAAATGGAAGGCTTCACCTATCATCCAAAAGAATTTTTTTTAAAATCATGTTTCTCATTTAACTTCGATTTTCTCAAAATTTCAATTTTCATCAAAATTCTCCCCCGTTAACACGATATCTCAAAAACTAACACAGGTATTTACATAAAAAGTTCAGCGTGCGTTTTAAATAACATGGGCAATGAAATGTGCCCAAAGTTTGATTGCCGGTGAAATACTTTTTCACTGGTGATTTCAGAAAATGGAGTTGTGAATGGATGGAAAAAAAGGCATATATGCGGATATTTTTACCAATAACCTTTGAATCTCGAACATTTACATAGATTTATGTTCATTTCCTTCATCATTCTATTCTATAACGTGTGCAAAGAAAAATAGGATGGCTGCATGACCCTTTTGTGTAGAGTGTTAACTCTTTTTGACTAAATTTCATTGAAATTTCCAACAAGTTTTCCTATTTTTCAACATATATTTTCAAATAACGTTTTTGGAATTTCTAGTGTTTATGATTGACAATGCATCTAAAAACCATCAATAATTATTTTAAAATCCGATTTTTCAAAAAGTTTCCTTCGAACGTAGTCGGTTACCTTAAATGAAAGACATTGAAAAGGATAATTTTCGATTAATTTTTTTAAACGATGTTTAAAGAGTAGGTGTTTGAAAATATAATTGCAAATTAACACATGCCAATGACTCACCTGTGCTTTACAAATAATATGTACCAAACCATCTATGTAGGTACCAAAGTATGCAAAGTAGGTACCAAAATGCCCATTCAGATCAGTGTCAATTGTTACGGATTAAAGAAAAGCTTTTAAATACAAAAGTTAAATTTATTTACAGCAAAGAAAAGAAAAGACATTAAAATTCAGACAGGACAGGCTATTCACTATAGAGACAAAAGTATCACATTTAGATGACACCAAGGGTGAAGTCTAACGAAATGCTTCACGGCAAAACTGTGTGCCCCCGTAGCGTATCAAATAATCATGATGTCGAAACGAATGACCCACTCTCTCTCTCTGTCTGTCTGTCGAACGAATGCCCACAACTCGCTTTTCTAAAACTTGATGTCAGGTGACTTAGACTTTGGACATATGGCGTTTAATAGAACCCATGGTGCCATCTATTACAGTAAAATAAAATTAAATATGGAACAGTACTGGTCGCTAATTAAATCTCTACATCCATGTCATTAGATGACACCTATTCTACTGCAGGGAAAAGATAGCAAAGAAGGGGTCATCTCATGAGATGGATGGTCCTGATATCAGGCGGGGGTAGTGGCAGTGAACGGGTTAACAAATTCCAAACATTGACATTCGTAAAAACAAATCACCGAACATGCTGAATAGCGTTAGTCTGCAAAGAAGAACATAGGTCCGCGGTGGCCTGGTGGTGAGGTCTCGGCTTCGGAACCGGAGGGTTCCAGGTTCGAGACTCGATTCCACCCTTGAACCGTCGTGTAAGGGGGTCTCTAGCACGTTGAGTCTGTCGGGCCAAACGTCCTCCCGCTGGTGTGGTGTGGAGAGGGTAGGTGACAGCTCAGGTGTCATCCTCGTCATCTGTCAGTGGTTCAAAAGGACGAGGTCCGTCCCCAAATAGCCCTCGTGTTGCTTTACAAAGGCTCGTGAATATAACTAAACTACAAATGAGATGTAGAGAAAGTATTATAGACGACAGAATACAATATTCGAACTTTTGATTTTCATTCATCTCTACATTTTACATCTACCCCAAGAGTTAAAAAAACATTTTTGACATTATGGATATCTATTTACCTGTGAAATCAGGTACACGGCAAATGGTAGTTAATTTTGAGATCTAATTACATCAATTACATCTTCCTCCCACTGGTGTGGTGTAAAGAAGGGGTTGCCAATTCAGGTGTCGTCCTCGTCATCTGACCGCGGTTCAGGATGACGAGATCAGTCCCAAAATATCCGAAGTATTGCTTCAAAACGGGACGTTAATATAACTGAACTAAGCTAAGCAAGGAAGAACATTAATCAGCCTTGTGTAAGGTATCCGACCCCATTGGCGATTTTTTAAAAAAGTGTTATTTCTTCTCATTCAGACTTTTCTCTATCCAAAACAGTTTGTTTTTTCTTAGGAATGGAAGGTCTCACCTATTATCCAGAGGAACTTAAAGCAACATTTATTTTTCGGCTGTGTCTTTAAATTAAATTTTCATAAAAACTATCCTCCATTCACATGGCATTTCAAAAACTAATAGAGGTATTGACGTAAACATTTCAGCGTGTGTTTGAAATAATATTGCCTATGAAATGAACCAAAATTTTTATTGTTGGTGAAATACCTTTTCTGTTATAGGGGTTTTTAGAAAACTGAAGTTGCGAATAGATGGAAAAAATGCATATATACGTCTATTTTTACCCGTCATTTCTTTGCATCTCGAAACGTTTCTTAGATTTTGGTTCCTTTCATTCATCCTTATATTCTACAACTTGTGCACGAAAAAAAATAGGATGGTTGCATTAAAACTTTGTGTGGAATGGTCAAATTTCACTAAAATTTACTACACATTTTTCTACTTCTCGAAATATATTATATTCTCTAATATTTGCTTTTTTATTTAGAGCTTTTATAATTGATAATACATCTAAAAAAATAGTTTTTTAAAAAATCAGATTGTTCAAAATTTTTCCTTTGAACGTAGTCGGTTACCTTAATCAATAATAGAACGAAATAATTTCATAAAAACTGTGTTCAAACAGGAACGGATATTTCAAAGGCTTCTTCCTCTTCAGATGCCAGCAGACAAAACAATCAATCATTAGAAACGGCTCACGTTTGGCGAATCGATCAGAGAATCGAGCGATCAAGAGCAAGTTCAATTTGTTGATCCTTTCTGATTCCGACTGATACTTCTTTCAAAATGGGATTTTAAATTATTCGTGGAATCATCTTCTAAGTGCACCAGATTTAAAGAGTGCTAAAAAAGGCAGCGAAAACCAATTTCTGATGTCCGTTTTTCAATTCCTATTACTTTTGCTGAACAAGAAATGACTAAGAAGCTTTCAGTTCATAAGTCCTTGGGAAAAAAATTTCAGGTTTTGTAAAAAATTTGAGATTGAGAAAGACAACTGCTTAAAAAATGTTTCTTCAACAAATTGAAATAATGATAAAATTCTAAAAAATTTAAAGACGGAAAAAGTCAAGGGAATGAATTCAGTATGAAAGAAATTGTATCCAGAAATTGCTGCTAAGTAACTAGTCTATATAAAAAAATGAAGTTTAGTTTAGTTATATGGGCGTCCCGTTTTAAAGCAACACGAGTTCTATTTGGGGACGGACCTCGTCCTTTTGAACCACAGTCAGATGACGAGGACGACACCTGAACTGGCACCCCCCTATCCATATCAGGGGGAGGGCGTTTGGCCTGACAGATTGAACGTGCAAGAGACCCCCTCACACGACGGTTCTTCGGTGAGATCGAGTCTCGAACCTGAAACCCTCCGGTTCCGAAGCCGAGACCTCACCAGCGGTATTATAGTATAATATACTATAATACCGCTATATTACTATTATAATATACTATATAACAACTATAACAAACTATAATAGAACTATAATATACTGTAATACTAGTACATACACTTACTATACATGCAGATATACTACTACACAAGCTACTATAATATACTTCTATTCTGTACCATCTACTATACTTCAGAAGAATACACTGAAAACAAATCTTTGTGAACTATCGCTTTCAGTTGTACTGGCATTTGAACAGTACAGTCGCCGGTGCAGCTACTGTCTTTTAAAAACTGCCAGGACAATTACAAATCCCTTCTTTTCCCAGACGAAACCAGAATTATATTGAATACTAATATATAAAAACATGATATTTGTTCGTATTTTATGTACTGTCGTACCGTTCATCCTATTTCGATAAAACACTGCCAAATATAGCTAGAAAATAAAATGAAATCATAAGTCAGGGGATAATGAGTCCCTTTCAACTGTCTTGAGATGAGTAAACGAATGCGCCTGAAACTAGCTCCCTCGTTAGAGCTCAGAAAAGTCTCATTCTCACCACACAGAGTTATGAGCCCCATTCATTCATTTTAATGGGCAGTCAGTGTCAGGTCTCCGCCCATTATGGGTCCAAATGGGCAGACGCCGATCGGGTTCAAATGACCCACACTCGGAACTGAGCTCTTGCGAAATGCTGGTTACGTCTGTAGCTGCTTTGGAAAAATCAAAATGGATACTAATGTCAAGGACGGTTTGAATTAATTACGTCTGCTTAATATCAGTTTATATAAATATAACCGCTGATAGTAAAAATAGTATCAAATTAATCAGGAGAAAGTTAATAAAAATGGTATTTTAAAACTTTAAAATATTAAGATATTCAAATAAAATTAATTAAATTCTTCACATAAATAATAAATTCAAATTAATTAAAAAATCTTTTTTCCTTATAATTTGCATTACTTTCAATGGAATTTTTTCATGTAAATGATATTTTTTTTAATATTAGTAATATTTTACTACAATAAGAAGTAGACTCATTTCTTTTCCTCAATGAAATTTTTTTAAATCTTTCTTTTTCAAAAAAATAAAGGGTCCACGCATTCAGGTGTACATGAACTGAATAACTCAATAAATAAACAATAAAAAACCAGAGTTTTATTTGATAATAGGTTCTTGACTGAAAATTTGACAACCAGAAGCCAGAGTGAAAAAGATTTCGTACAGATATCTACGTACCGTTTGAGAGCAACACGAGAGCTATTTGGGGACGGACCTCGCAAGGCTAAACAGTTATCATATGACGTCATCTGAGCTCCCCTCTACAGATTTCCACACCACAAAAGTAGAATGACGTATGGACCGATCGATTCAGTGCACCAAACCCGCTTACATTACAAGTTTGATTTTAAAAATGTGATTAAAATATTTTCTTTAAAAATTGATTAGTTTAAAAAACAAATTTATTCCATAAAATCGTCTATAGAGTTGAAAAGATAATTCTTGAAAATTAAGATGGGGCGAAATTATTTGTAATACAATATTTTTGGTGGTGACTGCGAAAAATGCTAAAATTGAATTAAAATTTAAATTCCCCAGGGTTGGTCTTCCCAGAACACTCTCGCATCATCTGTCATAAAATTGTTACTCTTGAGGAAGACTTGCACTGCATTTACGTACTATAGCTACAAATGCTTACGTACTATAGCGTACTATACAACATTTAACTATCTAATTTACAGGTGTTTTTAGAAAAATTAATCTTTGAATTTATGGGGGAAATGGATACATATGTATGTTTTTACCCTTTGCATCTCAAGAGGTTTCTTAGATTTGGGTTCATTTCATTCCTCGTTATATTCTGTAACTTGAGTAGAAAGAAAAATAGGAATGCTGCGTTACCATTTTGTGTAGAGTGCTTACGTTTTTCGGTGGAATCTTGTCTTGAACTTGAAATACTCCAGTTTCGAAATGTTTAATAGCTCCTGTTTTCATATTTTGCAAAAAAAAAAATAATAAAGTCAGCTTTAGTGGATGTGCAACCTTTTCTACAGCTCATTTCTTCTTTCATTTAGTTTTTCCTTTATTGATCGGTCCAAAAAAAATAATTCGGTGCCTCTATTTCAAGAGTAAACAAGAAAAACAGCAAACTGAAGAGAGCTTCATCACAAGCGAATGAATATTGTGAGTGATTGATGGTTCAAAAGCTTTAATGAAAGGCTTATTAAAGAGGTTTTCATCTGATTTCCTTTCCCTGTAGGCTGCGAGCCTCTTTTGTGACGAAAGCAGGCTGGGGGAGGAGCAATTCATAAAATCACTTCGACACTGAGGAAGGCACTGTGATGGACGAGCTGTATTGCCGTAATTTATTTTCTAATGGAATTCACTTCTTTCGAGAGATAATTTATGATTTTTGGAAAAAAGAGGAATAAAAAGTTTCCCAAATACACAAAATCTGCTGAGAAAAAAGTACTATTGATAAAAAGATTTTTTGTCGTGTGTTTTTTTATGTCATTAAATAATTTCTCCAAACTGTTACACTCAGTTACTATTTTGTCGTAGCTCAGAAACAAGTGTGAAAAAAAGAAAAATTCAAGAAGACAATATTTTATTGGTAAAAATTGAGGAAAATTAACAGTTTCATTTGATGATTACGCGTGTAAATAAACTTCAAATCATTCTAATAATTAAATATAAATAATATAGTTAGACATTAAAATTGAATTATTAATAATATTATTAATTACTAAATTGATTCCTAAAGTTGCTAACATTGGGGAAAAGAAATTTTATAAATTGTCATGTGCAAAAAAAATCTCAAATCATTTTACTTTATCTATATACGTATAATAAAGCTCAAAATGTGTGTGTGTGTTGGAGCTCTACAGGCCAGACCGTTGGACCTACAGCTACCATATTTGGTACATGTATATCTTGGAGGTAGGGAATGCGCAACTCGGATTACTTTTTTCTAAATTTTTGTTAAAAAGTGAATTCATTAAAAAGGAAGCGAAAGCTCGACGTTTTTCTGCTATAACTTCCGATAATATTATCGCACAAACATGATTTTTACATCAATTTAAAGATTTAACAAATTGAGCTTTATACTGGTATAAGTGTTTTAACTTATAATTTAATCTTCTATTTTTAACGAATTTTTAAAGAAATGTTTCAACTATATTTCTCAACAATATATTTCGAACAAAAAAATAAAATTTAATCTGCACGAGCACGTTACGAGTGAAAGGGAAAAAATTTATCTTTTATCAATATGTTGCCATCATATTGAAAAAAACACGAATTAAAAAAAAATAATTATTGCAAATTAAAGATATAAAAATGTAATTTTCAGCACTTGCCTGAATGAAATGAAATAAATATGAAATATGATTTTTTTTTCTAAAAAGAAAATGAAAAGAAAAAAATTCAATATTTTTTTATATCATTTACTAGAGATAAAACTTATTGTTCGCTTCATTTCCCCTATTAATTAAAACACACGCAGCAATTTTTATGTAAATGCCTCTATTAGATTTTGAAATATCATATTAATGGTGGAGAATGTTTATGAAAATAAAAGTTTTGACAAAATGGAAATGTAAGACAAATTTCAGCTGAAAAATCTGTGACCCTGGATGATGGGTCCGGCATTCCTTTTCCTAGAAAAGATGAGCTGTTTTGGAAAGAGGAAAGTCTGAACTACAAAAAATAACCATTAAAAAATCACCATTGTGGTCGATAAACCAGTGTTTTTAAACATAGTCAACACATAAACCTTAAATATTTGAAATGTCACACAAATAATTAAAAGCATTAATTGATTATTATTCTTTCCAAATTGAAACGAACCATTGTTAAATAGAAAAGATGTAAATACACTACAAAAAAATATTCAGTCACAAATGTTATTGGCTTATAAGTATTTGCTGTCTGTGGTTGTTAATGCGAAGCTAGTTTTTCTTTCGTACTCTGAAAATTCATGAAACATTTCCTTTGCCCGTTCATTATCGAAATGTCAGATACACTTGTTCTTTTGACGAGTAACCAATACCAAAACAGATAACCCAATGAAGAGGAAAAATGGGGGATATTGTAATTGAAAAATTGTTTTAAAAAATTAAATTTATTGAAATTAAAAAATTGTTTTGGTAGATGCAATATGATTTGTTGCGTTTCCAATTTTTTGAGAATCTTAAAAACCCTACAAATTTAATAAAGAAATATATGTATTTGAATTAAATCACGAAATTAAAACATTTTCATGATCAAATCTATAAAAATGTCGGCGTCCTGGCACAGAGGTAGCGTGTCTTCCTCATGATCTGGTCGTCCCGGTTCGGGCAGGGTTGTTTTGTGTTCTATCAGTGAGATGAATGAATGAGAGATGAATGCACAACCCCTGTAAAAAGGGGTTGTGCAAGCGAATGTGTGCATCATCTTCATATGAGCTAGAAGTCAGACTTCTGCCCTCTGGGTACTCAGGGGTCTTTACCT
Organism: Argiope trifasciata; assembly: GCA_026543055.1. Taxonomy (NCBI): domain Eukaryota; kingdom Metazoa; phylum Arthropoda; class Arachnida; order Araneae; family Araneidae; genus Argiope; species Argiope trifasciata. The sequence goes on along the minus strand of JAPMOQ010066890.1, from coordinate 84,321 downwards.
TCAGAAGCTACTGCACCCCCTTTCCGTGGAAACACGCACACCACATCATAATCAGTCCATATAAATAAAAATGCATGTTTGTCTGTATGTCTATTATGCCTTCCTAAACTGTTCATCCGATGGTGATGAAATTGGGTCAGCTTATTTCTTGCACCTTCGAGATGGTTAAAGGGCGAGTACAATTACCTGATTTTTTTTTTTTTTAAATCGAATCTCAACCGCATTTATTGATTAAGGATTCATCTCCAAATAACTTGCCGAGGAGACAATAGATTCTGTAGAGATGCTAAGTCCAAGTGGAAGGATAACGTTTTGCAGTTATAAAACGCAAATGTCACGCAAGTCATTCTTAGAGGGAGCAACTTTATGACAAACTATGCGAAAAAGTTTTTGGGGGAGACTAACTATCGGGGTTTTATATTTGAATTAAATGTTAACGTTTTTCGCAGTAACTTTCAAAAATATTACAGTACAAATAATTTTGCACCTTCTTAATTTTCAAAAATTATCTTTTCAACTAAATTAATTGATGGTACAAATATATTTTCTGTGTTTAATCGAGTTTAAATCCAAATATTTTAATCCCATTTTCTAACATTGAGTTTGAGAACTCCGAACGAATATGAAACGAATCACGAGATACACTAAATAGTTTCTGTAATTACCATTCTGAAAGCACACCAAGTTTTGCAATTCTAAAAGAAAACCCAAATCTAATTTTTAAAAATGAATGTTTGTTTTTTCGTATTTTATGCACTGTCGTAACGTTCATTCTATTCGATACAACATTGCCAAATGATGGGTTGATTGCACTTAATAATATTTTTTTGGCGGCAGCAACGCGCTAGGTACC
>JAPMOQ010066890.1:45844-63810 GCA_026543055.1 Argiope trifasciata | reverse complement strand
ATATATATATATACACACATAAATATACATACACATACATATATATATACACACATACATACACATACATATATATATACACACATACATACACATGCATAAATATATATATACATTCACACATATATATACATACATATACATACACATACATACACACACATATGTGTGTCCGTGTTTGTGTGTGTGTGTGTGTGCACATGCACATATATATACATACATACACGTATATATATATATATATATATATATACATATACATACATACACATATATTTATACGCATACATACATACACATATATTTATACGCATACATACATACATACACAAACATATATATACATATACATACATACATACACATGCATATATATATACACCCATCTGGTAACATCTTAATATGCCAGTAAGACCCACTAGACACAAGCGTACACTTTTGTCGAAAGGTTGTGACGCGACTTCCAACCCAAACATCGCAGGTCCGATCCTTGGAGGAATTCAATCTCCGCATTCGCACGATTTTGCCAATACACATCGCCACACATGGATAGATTTTGGAAATCAGAAAAACGAAATGAGACAGAAGTGTATCGTTTGTGGACGGAACATACCCGACCGACCGACTACTAGGCGACTGCGCAGTAGAATCGGAGAGCTCATCGTAACCGCTCGATCACTGGCGGCGAAATCGTAACCAACAGAATCCAGCTGAAAAGACTGGGGGCGCGGTAGCCTGGTTGGTAGAGCGTCCGTCTCGTAACCGAAAGGCCGCGTGTTCTGTCCTCGTCTCGGCCAAAGACCGCTGTGTTGGCTCATGGCAGTTGGGGCATATTAAATTGGTCGTGACTGCAAAGTCCTCCAAGTTCCCATAACAAAACGATACCTCTGGGGATACTGAATCAGGGATGAGTGGGTCTCTGATTCAGATCTCAATTATGACTTGCGGATGGATGAATGAATTCGAATGCCCCCTAAAAAGGGGGTTGTGTCGTGTGTGTTCGAGAAAAGTCGTTCTTTCACCTGAAAGGTGCTCGTCAACAATGAAATGTGCACACTTCTGCCTTCATTCGAAAGAGCTACTTCTCTTTCGGGCTTGGTATGACCAAGTGGCATTAGACCCACCACCAACAACAACAAGACCACTTGTGAAGAAAACCCCTAGAGGTCCTTTGAGCCAAAATCTTTTAGACCAGTATCTGAGTCTTTACGACCAGGCCGCAGTGGCCTGGTGGTAAAATCTCAGCCATCGGAGGGCTTCAGGTTCGAGACCCGATTCCACCTAAGAAGCGTCGTTTGAGGGGGTCTCTTGCACGTCAAATCTGTCAGGCCAAACGCCCTCCCACTGGTGTGGTGTGGAGAGGGGGGTACCAGCTCAGGTGTCATCTGACCTCGGTTCAAAATGACGAGGTCCGACTTAAAGTAGCCCTAGTCTTGCTTCAAAACGGGACGTTAATATAATTAAACTAAATTCCAAACTAACAGTATTCTTTATATAACTAAGCTAAACTAAAGCAAACCCGGGTATATGAGAGATCTCCCAATCAAAGCTGCTGAAATCCGAATAAAGCAGGTTACCTCACACAGGGACAAAGAGGTCAATCCTTCAAAACCACCTGCTTGCTCCGAGGTGCCCCAGCCACCAATAGACCGGCCCACAGTGGTGACAAGGTTCGGTTTGGTTTAGTTTAGTTATACTAATGCCACATTTTAGAGAAACACTAGGGCTATTTTGGGACAGATCTCGTCATACTGAACCGCGGCCATATGACGAGGACGACACCTGAGATGGCAACCCCTTCTTTACACCACACCAGTGGGAGGAAGATGTAATTGATGTAATTAGATCTCAAAAATAACTACCATTTGCCGTGTACCTAAGTTCACAGATCAATAGATATCCATAATGTCAAAGACAAGCAGACATAATGTCAAAAATGTTTTTTAACTGTTGGGGAGATGTAAAATGAACAGGTAATTCAAAATCAAAAGTTCGAATTTTCGAATTCTGTAGTCTACAGTACTTTCTCTTCATCTCATTTATAGTTTAGTTTAGTTATATTAACGTCCCATTTTGAAGTAACACGAGGGCTGTTTTGGAACGGACCTCGTCATATTGGATCAAGATCAGATGATGAGGACGACACCTGAGCTGGCAACGCCCCCCCCCTCTCCGCACCACACCAGCGGGAGGACGTTTGGCCTGATAGATTTAACGTGCAAGAGACCCCCTTACACGACGGTACTTCGGTGGAATCGAGTCTCTAACCTGAAACCCTCCGGTTCCGAAGCTGATACCTTACCACCAGGCCACCGCGGCCCATTGAAGATATAGCGTTGAACATTTAAGAATATCAACTCTTAAAAAGAGTGTCAACTGCGGTAATTTCTTAAAAATCACACATACGCACATTATATTATATGTATCTCTTAGGCTTAGGCTGCGCCAGACCCGCATACAATACATTTCTTCTGTGAAATAGGGCCTCAAACCTGCAAACCTCCGGTTCCGAAGCCTTAGAGACCTTACCACCAGGCCACCGCAGCCTCCAATGTGAACCTGGATCGTATCACAAGCCGTTTATTATACGCACAGACCTGTGAGCGACTGAGATGCTAGTTTTGGGACCTACCAGCATTGCACTGGACCGGAAATCAGGCATTGTCCAAAGATCAGCCAATCCAGAGGCGCGGGAAGATAAAGCTAAAGTTGGTGTCTTAGCTACTAGTGTGTTACTCCATTCATGGAGTGCCACCTCCAAACCACGAGAAGATCCAGACCATAGGTTCCCAACGTGGACGATAACGCCCCCTTGTGGGCGTTTGAAGCTTTCAGGGGGGTGGTAAAAGAGAAAATGAGGGGGCGTTGATAGGGCATGAAGGGGCGTAAACGAAATAGTGTACAATAATTTCAAGGAATGATTCCAGGACATTTTAAGCATGGACAGACCAGAACTGGGTTTGGGATCCTTTTTCCAATGTCAACACAGCAGGATCACCTCAGTTAGAAAAACTGACGACAAATGAGGATCTAAAAATTAAATTCAAGAATGGCTACCAAGAATTTTGACTGCAGAAGTCTATTTCGCTATTGCATTCAGGGTTATGGCCGATTGTTCAAAGACTTCTGATAGCATTTCCCTCTTCGTATCTAGCAGAACGTGGATCGAGTGCTGAGGCAACATTGGTAACGAAAAAGAGAAATCGGCTCCATATTACTGAACGCGGCCACTCACAATTGTTTTTAAGGGAAATCGAATTAACAAGCTCCTTAAAATGCATCGAATTCAGCCTTCTCACTATTTCAGTTTGAAATTCGATGTCTTTAAATTTTAATAAAAATACTTTTTAATATAATGAAGTATGCGTTTTGATTGACCTCTTATGATTTTTATTGATTTATTATGAATTAATTCGTATCATCAAAATACCTGCCTGTCTTTTATTCCCCTTTTTTTAAATAAACAAGAAATTCAATTGGGTTTCCAACAATATTCTATTAGAATTTTTTTTTTATTCTTGTTTTCCCCATGCATTATGTACGCTACTATTTATATGGAGGGGGGGGGGCGTTATTGAAATATTCATTCGAAAAGGGGCGCCAGTTCAAAAACGGTTGGGAGCCGCTGAGCCAGACCATGTTTGTGGCCTTACACTTGGGAAATCAGAGAATTTTATGGTGGTGGTGGTAGTGGTTGTTCTAATGCCACTTGGTCGTACCAGGCCCGAATGAGAAGTAGCTCTTTCGAATGAAGGCAGAGGTGTGCGCCTTTGGCTCGTTGCACACACAGCGTTTTTTTTTTTTTTTCTTCTGTCAGCATTTTGCCTAGACCACTAACAGAAATCAAATGTTTACACACACGGCGTTTAAATTCCGACTCCGTCATAAGAGTCGGTATCATTTCATCAACAAATAAATCTACTTTAACCGTGTTATTTAAATTAAGGACTGCTTAAGGATCATTTGAAATGAATAGAGTGCAAATTCTATCATTTGTCGAATGAAGAGGAAAAATGGACTTATTTCGATTGATTCAATGAATGGTAAAAAAGGATTCGGGATCTCGCTCCGATCAAAGGCGGATGGACCGAATCTTTCTTTGTCCACCTAGTGTGTAAACTTTAATATAATTCAATACTCTACTGTTTTTATGTTAGCATAGGGGAAATAAGCGATCAGGAAAAAGACCTGTGTGTGCAACCAGCCTTTCATTGTGAACGAGCACCGTTCAGGTGAAAGGACGACTTTGCTCGAACACAACCCTTTTTAGGGGTCGATCGAACTCATTCCTCCATCCGCAAGTCAAAATTGAGATCCCAATCAGACAGCTATTTAAAGATTATAAGAACCTGGAGGACTTTGCAGTGCCCCAACTGCCAAAAAAAATAACTTTAAATAATAATTTTGGGAGAAATTATGGAGAATTATTTCTAAATTTATTATTTTTTTGGGAGAATTATTTCTAAATTCTGATGTTTAGTAAATAATCATAAAATAAGCTGAAATTTATAAATAAATTTTGCCAGCTGAAAAAAAGAAGAAAAACTTATTTTCTCAAACATTTTTTTATAAGTGAATGTAAATAAAAGAATATTAAATAAATTTTAATATAAATAAATTAATAATTAATTAATTAATTAATAATTAAATTTTGTAATTAAATTAATAAGTAATAATTAAATTATGTAATTAAATTAATAATTAAATTAAGTAAATAAATTAATACTTGAATAAATTGAATAAAGTAATAATTAGTAATTAATTTAATTAATAATTAATAATTAAATAAATTAATATAAATAAATTTTATAAGTAGATATAAGTAAAATATAAATATCTTAAGGCTGTTAGTTTGAAGGCTATCTTACACCAAAATATAAATAATTTGAAAATAATTTTGTTATTGTAATCAGTTGAGCACCAGTAAAAATATCAAATAACAACGATTAATTCTAGAACCGAACAATTAAATCAATCTCATCGATACTTTTAAAATTTTGTTTCCATTTTTCAAAAAGATATTTCATCAAAGCATTGTTCGCAGATAAAAAAAAATATATATTTGTATTTAATTAAATAATGTCTTATTCAGTCGTATATTAAATACCATATAAATTCACATTTTATTCAAAATTTTATTTATTTGATTTTATTTGTATTATTTTTGCAACTGTCCTCAACCGTTCCAAACAAAACTTCGATTGAATCATAAGCGATGTAGAATTTGCTGATTGCATCGATCCTCCCTTCCTTACGCTCATTGCAAATAATATATTATTTAAAATTAAAATTTGAGAATAAAATATAAAATGTACTTCTATATTTTAAAAAATACATAACTTTTTTATTAAGTACTTAAATGTAAAATAAGAATTATTAATAAAAATAAATTATACCTTGAAATGTACTGAAAAAACGAGAACTCTTATGTAACAATAGGAAATTAAAATTTCAGTTGTTCATAGCTTATTAATCATTTATTCAAAATTATAAAATGTTATATATAGTCTAAAGAATATTATTATTCAATTAAAGAATTCATATTAAAGAATTCAAAAATATATTTGTTATTGATTGCTGATGCTTGAAAAAAAATTGAGTTTGTGTAATTCTAAATATAAAGTTGCAGCAAAAATATTTCATATACTTTTAGATACTATTTTCCCATAGTAATAGGAATTTATAATTTTATTAAAAGATAATTAACTTCGAAATACTGCGTTGTGGTCGAATATCTTTTTAAAGGATTGTACATCTAATTTAACCCTTTATTGACTGACGGTAATTGAAAGTAGCATTTAAATCTACCTTATATCTTTGCTATTTGACTGTTTTTGCTGATAGACATATAGTAAAGAATGCTGTTAGTCATATAGTAAAGTAATGCTGATAGTCGTATAGTAAAATTAGGCTGATTGTCATATGGCAAAGTAATGCTGTTAGTCATTTAGTAATATTTTAAAGAACACGGAGAATGCAACCCAAATGACATGAAATTAATGTAAGCTATAAGTAGGAAACAATTAATGAATATTTAAAGAATAACTAAATTAATTAGGATATTCCGGTTAATTGCATCTTTTTCTTGTGTTCTCTGGGATGATTCTGCAAAGGGGGACCAAACGACTGGTGCAGAAATGAAGTTGAAAAATCGATGGCAACATCATTCGGTCAACAAAGGGTTAATGTTATGTTAAAGAAAAATGTGACGTAAGCTCAAGATTGTGGGTTGTTTGAATTAAATAAACCATCGATTCTTGGTATCAACAGTTGCGTGGATCTCTCTTAAATGTGTCCAACTTTATTTGAGTCAGTTCTGTGCGTTGGTTTTCATTTTTTCGAAATCTGATTTCTATTCAGTGCTAGCGGGTATTGTTTCTTCTTAAGCCTTATCATACAGCTTTCCTCCATATAGGTAAATTTAATAAATGATCGAAATAAAGAAATTTATATACAGTAAAAGCTCCTTATTCGCGCTTCCTTCATTCGCGTTTTCACTATTCGCGGATTAAAAAAATGCGACCCAATTCTTATATTCGCTGCTCAAAATTTCTTTATTCGCAGATCTAATGAGTACATGCATCATAATAAAAGGATTCCAATCCAATATCCTTTGTAAATGCTGTCCAATGGACTAATAAAAAAAAGTAAAATAGATCTTATTACAACTGTGTCTAAAGTATGATATCGCCGGAGACTGAAACCGACTTGTAGGAAATGTTCAATTCACAACCCATTGCAGAAGAGGCTTCCACAAGTACTGCAAAAGTGGTATTTCATTTGAAAAATCTGAGTGAATGGCAAATGAGCTGTGCGATTTCTTTATGAACGTCTAAGGAACGAAGTCTTATTTTTAAGAGGCAAATTGCTAGTGCGACTGCTGCGTATCCGTCTGAATGGAATTAGCTTTTGAAATCTTCCAAGCAAGAGTAAATGACAAAATTCTTCAAACCATTGCCCAAGCCTAAAAATAATTAATCAAAATGTTCAAAAACTTCAATTAAATGAATATTTTTTTACCTAAGAACGATCCCCTACAATCCTTTGATCATTTATTAAATTTACCTATCTGAAGGAAAGCTGTATGATAAGGCTTAAGAAGAAACAATACCCGCTTGCACTGAATAGAAATCAGAAGGCGAAAAAATTAAAACCAACGCACAGAACTTACTCAAATAAAGTTGGACATATTTTAAGACAGATCCACACAACTACTAGAACGTCCGAGATTTTGATTACCCTCATAGGTCCGCTAGTGTCTTCCGACACTGCTTTGTAAATTACAGTAAAAGCTCTTTATTGGCAGGGTATATGTTCCATAAATATGCCGCGAAGACAGAAACCGTGAATACGAAGGGTCATTTATAGGGAATACGTTCCGAGGTGACAAAATTTTTAAAAAATCAATTTAATTGAAGTTTTTAACATTTTGATTCATTATCTTAAGGCTAGGGCAATGGCTTGAAGAATTTTGTCATTTTCCCTTGCTCGGCAGTTTTTAAAAGCTCCTTCCATTCAGACCGACACACAGCAGTCGCAGTAGCAATTTGCTTCTTAAAAATAAGACTTCGTTCCATAGACGGATCAATGTTCACAAAGAAATCGCAAAGCTCATTTGCCATTCACTAAGATTTTTCAAATGAAATGTCATGTTCTACCTTATTCCTTATTCGTTCATTCTACAAATATACTTCATTCATCGATTAATAAGGTTGCTTTCCTTCTGTTTGTTTACATTCTCAAAAACACAGATCCCGGTGAAGGCGGCTGATGTCCTCGGCGATATCCTTGAACAACATACTTTAGGCAAAGTTGTGATGAGATCTATTTTACTTTTTCCATTAGTCCATTGGACGGTATTTACAAAGGATGTTGGGTTGGAATCCTTTTATTTATTTTATTATGTGCTTATTAGGTCCGCGAATAAAGAAATGTAATATAGAAATTGGGTTGCATTTTTTGAATCCGCGAATAGTAAATACGCGAATGAAGGAAGCACGAACGAGGAGCTTTTACTGTATATAAAATAATTGCAATAACTAAATAATTTCAACAGAGTTTAGTTTTAAAACTTTTTAACATAATTTCAATTGATTATCATATTATTTTCATGACCCTTTATATCATAAAAAAACTGTAACCAAACAAATTACTTAATCTTGTAAAATGAAACAAGGCAATAATATTCGTAAATTTTAGTCTAAAAAACAAAATTACATTTTTATAAGTTTAATTTGCCGTAATTATTTATTTTTTAATTTCATTTTTTTGTCAATCTGTTGGCAACGTATTGATAAAAGATAATTTTTTTTCCTTTCGCTCGTAACATGCTCTTACAGATTAAATTGTATTGTTTTATCCGACATATATTGTTGAAAAATATAGTTAAAATATTTCGTTAAAAATTCAATAAAAATAGAAGTTTAAGGTATTTGTTAAAATACTGATACCATTAGAAAGCTAATTTTTTTATCTTTAATTTGATGTAAAAATCATCTTTGTGCGATAATACTTTCGGAAGTTATAAAGAAAAAAATTTAAATGTGGCTTCATTTTTAATTAATTCAAATTCTAATATAAAAATTCGAAAAACGGGCTCGGAGGTGCACATCCAAGGTATCCATGTACCAAATGTGGTAGCTGTAGATCCAACGGTCTGGGCTGTAGAGCACCAAAACTCACACGTGCATTGAGTTTATTATAAGTATAGATTGATACCAAGAATCGACGGTTTAATTAATACAAAAATCCACAATCTTTCTTTAAAAATCACAATCCTCCATTCAATTACATTTCTTTATTTTGATCATTTATTAAAAGTACCTATTGGAAAGAAAGCTATCTAATAAAACTTAAAGAGAAACAATACCCTCTTACAGACATTAATTGTAATTCTCTACTGAGTGAGTTTAAAAAGTTGAAACCAGAGTGTTAGTACCAAAAGCTTATTATTAAGCTTATTATTTCCTTACAGAAATTAATTTTAATTCTCTATTCATTGAGCTTAAAAAATTCAAACAAAACAAAGCTAATTATTAAGCTTATTATTTCCTTACAGAAATGAATTTTAATTCCCTATTGATTGAGCTTAAAAATTTCAAACAAAATACCTAAAGCTTATTATTAAGCTCGTTATTTCCTTACAGAAATGAATTTTAATTCTCTATTGATTAAGCTTAAAAATTTCAAACAAAATACCTAAAGCTTATTATTTCCTTACAAAAATTAATTTTAATTCTCTATTGATTGAGCTTAAAAAGTTCCAACAGAAGTGTTAGTACCTAAAGCTTATTACTTCCTTACAGAAATTAATTTTAATTTTCTACTGATTGAGTTTAAAAAGTTTAAACAAAAATGTTAATACCTAAAGATTATTATTTCCTCACAGAAATTAATTTAAATTCTCAATTGATTGAATTTAAAAAGTTCAAACAAAATACCTAAAGCTTATTATTAACTAGAAAGGAATGAAACGAGTTGAATGAAAGGGAAACTTACAGAATGTGTGGGAGAAAGCGCCTCGAAGAGCTCCGGGGTCTCTTCTAGTTTCAGATGATTATAAAAGAGAAGTATAGTTTCTTTAATAAGTATTCCACTCGTGTTATAAAAGCGCCAAGAATCGCCAAAAGAAAAGAAAAATGTCTCCTTTCAAGGTCAGGATAAGGGGTTACCACCCTTTCACGCCACTTTCTCTTCGGTCTTCCTGTTCAAGTGAAATTCTTGCTTGCTATCATTTTTTTTTCATTTAATTTAATAATGTTTCGTGCAGGATTGCTACCAATGCATGGCTTTAAATTAAAGTATCCAACTAGTTTAGAAAGAAAAATTTTGAGAAATTCAATTTTTTAGAAAGTATTTAAAACTACGGTTTTTAGATGTATGGTCAATTATAATACGAAATATTATAAAGGCAGCAAAACTCTTTTGAAAATTTAATACATTTTGAGAAATAAGAAAATTTGCAGTAAATTTTAATGAAATTCAACCAAAACGGTTAACATTCTACTCAAAATGATAATAAAGCAATCCCAGTTTTCTTTGTACACAAGTTATAGAGTATAATTGATGAATGAAATAAATTAAAATCTAAGAAAATTTTTGAAATGAAAATAAATTATGAGTACAAATATACGTAACTATGCATTACTTTCCATAAGGTTGCAATTAATTTTTTTCTAAAAACACCTGTAAATGAAATTGTATTTCACCAACAAAAAAAAGTTTTGGTTCATTTCATTTCCCTTATTACTTAGAACACACTCTGAAATGTTTATGTCAATACCTCTATAAGTTTTTGAGATGTCGTGTTAACGGTGGAGAATTTTTATGAAAATTTAAGTTTTGAAAAAATTTAAGTGAAAGACAAATTTTGGCTGAAAAGTATGTGAGCCTGGATGATAGGTCAAGCCTTGTTTTTTCCTAGAAAAGAGAAAGAGTTTTGGAAAGAGGAAAGTATGAACTACAAGAAATGTAAAAAACTCACCAATGTGGTCGATAACTAGTTTTTTTAACGTCGTGGAATACCTTAAAACTATTTTAAAACATAGTTTATATTTCTTTTTTGAATAATACGGTATTATTAAATATTTTAAACTGAACGAATGTCACTTGAATTTTTAAATTCTCGACTCGTTGCATACATATGTAAGTCTTGCTGTGCAATGGTTGTGAAATTGCATTTATCCAGTGCAAATAGAAAGTCTCGAAATCTCCTGAATTAAAAAATAGGATTTTTGAAATGCGTTTGTAGAAATAAGACACATTTCTGAAAATGCTTTGTTAGTTAAAAAATTATATTAGTTAATAAAATAGTTAAATACTAATAGTTAAAAATTAGTTAATTGGTTAATGAAATAGTTAATACTTCTTGATTCGTATCATATTCGTTCGGAATTTTCAAATTTATTAATAGAAAATGCGATTAAAATATTTTCTTTTAAAATTGATTAACACAGAAAATATTCTTATACCATCAAATCGTTAATACAGTTGAAAAGATAATTTTTTGAAAACTAAGATGGTGCAAAATTATTTGAACCATAATATTTTCGGAAGTGACTGCAAAAACGTAAGAATTTTATTAAATATTTAATTAAACTTTCAAATATATCGAATAGCAAAAGAGACATACTGACAAACATTCATTTTTATTTATAGAGATTGCATATTAGATCATTTTACTCTGACTATAACCATCCCGTAACTGTAAGTAATAAATAGGCAAAGTTTTATCGAAATCGGTTGAGCGGTCGGCAGCCCACAAGGGACAGACAGAAAAACATGCATTTTTATTTATATAGATTATTACGTTTTCTTTTACTAGCTTATCATTTCAATGAACTTTGCTCTACTTATTTTATAATAGAAAAGTTAGTTAAAGGGTTAATTTTTATAGAAGAAATATAATGGATAAATAATTTTATGGAAATCATAGTCAATTTTTTTATTCACTTTTTAATGATCTATTTTTTTTTTTAATTTCGTACAGCTTTGGATTTCGGATGGCAGTTCACTTATTATTTTAAAAGCTTAATAATGAGGCTTAATAAGCTTAATTATCTAATTAAAAATATTCGAGATACCGTAATTATAAATATAATAAATTGAAAAAATTGAAAAGAAAGAAAGAAAAAAATTGATTTTCAGCACTCTAATAAAAGTGCAGTTTCAAAAAACTTTTTTCATTTAATTTTTGATTTAACTGTTCAAAAAATGTTTTAATTAATGACTTTTCTTTGTTTCCTTGAGATATTTTTAAATGTTCTTTTTATTTATTTAATTTCTTGTGTATTTTCAATTCCTCTTCTCTTACATTTGATATAAAATTAGTGATAATTAACTATTTTAATCAAGTGGTGAGATCAAAAAGTGTTGTTACTAAAATGTTAGTAACTATGTGGAGTCATATAAGTGAAGATTTCTAATTTCTGTCAGCCAAGAGGCTTGTAAAACTGCCAAATATGGTTGAAAAAAGTACAAATACAATCGGGAAAAAAAAATGGACAGGCCTTTCATTTCGAATTCTACTCGTGTATCTTTCGAAAGCTAGTAGCCTGCATTGAAAAATGTTGCATTCCAACTCATATCTGCTGTTTTATAATTTTCGTTCGAGGTTTTCCGCGCAAAATGAACTTATGCTTTCCTATGCAATTCAAGGTTGTCTCAGAGCGAAGTGACGAAACTTGAGCAGCGGAAAGTAACTCATCACATGAAAGCGTCCCTTTCTTTTTCAATGCTGCTCGCGACTAGAATGTGAAATGTCGTTGCGCAACGGCTGCGAGATCGCCTCGGTACCTTCTTGCTCAATTAATACACGTCTCTTCTAGCAGAAAGGAAGGGCGACATATTCGTTACTATTTCTCCGCCATTTTTACTGCATTTGCTACATTGACAATGTAATACAATGCTCAAGGTTACGATAGAGGGAGTTTGTCCTTAAATCAAGTGGTGTTTTAAAAGGGGAATGGAGAGAAGAAATAGAACCGCAATAGTTCGACAGATGGTACATGTCCAAAAAAGGAAGAGTCGCTTTCGACTTTATTCCTAATTCAGAAATTAAAAAAAGAAGATACCATCCACTTATAATATCTGGACATGGGAGATTTCCTGCTCATTTCCAAAGATTGGGTAGAAAATAAATGCATTAGTGGAGAAGTGGGTTTGGTTTACCACTATTCAATGGAAATGTATGGAGATCTCAGAGTGAAGGAAGGACTTGGAGATGGTCAATAAGGACTGAAGTACAGCACTGATGATCATCTCAAAACCCTGAAGAATGGGATGTCAAAGATGGACAGTTTCATTCCAACTGTCTGAGAGTGGAGAAAGACGGCTATAGACTACCCCGAAAGGAATGTTAGTTTAACTAATCGGTCCATGTGAGGTTGGGCAATACTTATTCAGCAGTCGACCCCAACACATCCTGTTGATACTGCTACGTTCAGTGGTGGCGGGGAGGTTGGCTGTATGCAAGAAAAAGAAGGTAGAGAGAGTTTATGCTTTTGGCGTTATAAGATATCCAACTACGTTAAAAATGTTGGTTATCAACCACATTGGCGAATTTTTTTATAACCATTTCTTGTAGTTTAGACTTTTCTCTTTCCAAAACAATTCCTCTTTTCTTGGAAAAGGAAGGATTGACCTATCATCGAGGGTCACAGATTTTTTCAGCTAAAAATTATTTTTAATTTCAAGTTTCTCAGAATTTAAATTTTCATAAAAATTCTCCACCGGTAACATGATATCTCGAAAACTAATAGAAGGTAGTTACATAAAAATTTCAGCTTGTGCTCTAAATAATATGGCCAATGATGAAATAAGCCAAAAGTTTTATGGGTGGTGAAATACTTTTTATATTTGTAGATGTTTTTAGAAAAATAAAGTTGTGAATTGATGGAAAAAATGCATATATACGCATATTTCTACCCCTAACTAATTTGCATTTGAAATGTTTTATTCAATTTCGGCTCATTTCATTCATCTTCATATTCTATAACTTGTGTGCAAAGAAAAATAATATTGTATGTAATATTGTATAAAATGTTTGTAATTGTAATGTTTCATGCAGAAAATTACTATTCTGAGAACTAGAATTGTCTTCATTCCCATCTTCTCGCCATTTTTTACAGTATTCTGCAGTTCTTACATTGCCAGTGTACTAAAATGATCAAGGTTGTGATTTTCCGATGCATTCTGATGATGATTAGGTGAGCCGAAAGTGGTGAAAAGCTTATATTTACAATTTTAAAAAAAGAGATTTGAATGATAGAAAAATAGAATAGGCTATGCTTTAGAAAGTTTATGCTTTTGGCATTTTAACCGAGCAAAAAGGCATTCAAATACAATTCTAGTTGTTAGAATTGTAATGTTTATCGCGAAAAATTACAAATTACTTCGTTTCCCTCTTCTTCTTCTTGCATACAGCCGACCCCCCCCCGCCACCACTGAGCGTTTCAGTATCAACAGGATGTGTTGGGGTCGACTGCTGAATAAGTAGGGTCCAACTTCACATGGACCGATCCGTCAGACTAACATTCCTTTCGGGGGTATTAACAGCCGTCTTTCTCCCCATCTGCACGCTCTCAGACAGTTGGAATGAAACTGTCCATCATCGACATCCTATCCTCCAGGGTTTCGAGATGACCATCAGTGCTGTACTTCAATCATTATTGACCATCTTCAGGTAATTTCTTCACTCTGAGATCTCCGTACATTCCATTGAATAGTGGTAAACCGTACTTCGTTTCCATCTACAAGCCATTTTTACAGAATTCTGAAGCTCCCACATAGACAATGTATTAAAATTCTCAAGGTTATGGTTTATGCTTTTGGCGTTTTAAACAAGCAAACTTCGGAGTTTATGTTTTGTGAAGAAAATTAATGTTACATCTGAGTTCATTCCATCGCTTCATCTTAAAAGATACAATTTTGGAGCCATACATTACGTGTTAACCGTTCCCGTGATGGGTGTTCCGGGTTTGAGTCCCGGTTCGGGCAGGGTTGTGTTGTTGTTGTTGTATCCCATGATTCTTGCCATTGCCCGCTGATCGCTAATTTCAAGCCTAAATAAGCATCTAAAGTCTAATTAAGCCTGAATTTCTTTGCGATGAAAGAAATGACTGCTATAAATTTGTTTAAAATTAATTTTGATATAATTACTATAGTTAGAGATAAAAATAGTGCGAAATTAAACTGATATCATTAGAAAATATTTTTTTTTTTTCGTTATAAAATGCAATTTAGGAAAAGCATTAAAATCTGGAATTTTTTTTAATTAAAAAATTGTACTTGAAATTCTGAAAAAATCTTTACTTCGCACCTAGAAAATAAAAATGAACCACTTGCAAAATATGACAACCAGTTCTGCATTATCAGGAGCTGCTTATGCATCTAGTGAGTAAAATTCTTGAAAACATGAATAATTTATGGAAAATATTTTAGCCTATAAAATATCACGTTTTTTAAGACAAAAATGAAACTTTCGAGTATTGATATCTGCAGTAGAATGCGACACCCGTGTTACTTCTATTAAACTTTCAATCAACTGATCTTTTTTGTTGAATTTTACACTTGCTAACGAATGCTGGTGTCATTAAAATTCAAAAACAATATGAATATGTTCATTGCTTATGCTTGAAATTATTCATTTTTTTCCCTATTACCTCTACAAAAAATCAATGAAATAGTTACTATAATTTGAGATAAAAATTGTGCGAAATAAAACTATGATTAAAAAGTTTTTTTTTTTTAGTTTTGTTCCATAAAAACTATCCTTTTTTCGTTATAAAACGATATTTAGGAAAAAAATTAAAATTTAGGAACATTTTAAAATTAAAAAATTATACTTGAAATTCTGAACAATTCTTTACAGAAATATAAAAATTATAATCAAAAGTTATAATCAAAATTCTAAAACAATGTAAATGTGTTTATTACTTATGCTTGAAATTATTCATTTTTTCTCTATTACCTCTACAAATAATTTTGAAATAATTACTATAATTAGAATAAAAATTATCATGTCATTAAATGATGATCATAAAAAATCAATGTTTTCAAATCAAATTTATCTTTTATGAATTTGGTATGACGTAAAGTGAAAGCTCATAACATTAAAAAAATAAAACATTTGTATACTTTCCCCTTGAATATATGCATCAAAGTATATACAGTGGGCCCCAAAATTGAGTATACACTTCGAAAGTCTGAAATATTTTATGAAGAATACGCCAAATTTTACTGCGAAATAATGAATTTTTCTGTGACGATCCTCCAATCCTGTCTCTTCTGCTTTGTGAGCAAATTAAGTAGTTTTCTTTTTTCCGAAAAAGAAATAAATATGAACATTTCGCGAAAAACTATATCACAAAATTGTGTATGCACTTAATGAAATTGTCAGTTTACTACCACTTTTTTAAAAATTGAATTCTTTAAACTATAATTGCCATTGTACATGACAAATGTAAACTTTTTAATAGTTTTTCACAGACATAATTAACTCTTTTGCAATCTTAAAATCGTGAAATGAGCTCTAGGAAGGAAACTTCTGAAAGTGAACGTTGTTTAGTCATTAAGTGGTCAGAAAATGGCAAATCTCACCGAGAAATTGCTTCGTTAATTGGGAAAAAGTCTTGGTTGTGTTCAAAAAATAATTCAGAAGTATCGAAAAATTGGATCTGTGGCCAATATTCCAGGAAGAAAACGTAAGGAAATTTTAAGCGCTACTGAAAAGAGGAAGATTATACGTTCCGTAAAGAAAAATCCGAAATTAAGAGTCCCAAAACTAGCATCGTCGATGTCCTCAGAGATTGGAAGAACCGTTTCAGCTGAAACTGTTAGACGTGTTCTTCATAATGCAGGATTTCATGGCCGTACTCCAAGACGAAAACCTCTCATCAGTCACACCAATAGAAAAAAAGGCTTTCATTCGCAAAAAATCATATTTCAAAACCGCAATCATTCTGGAACACTGTTCTGTTCTCCTATGTGAGCAAATTTAATCTGTACGAAAGTGACGGACGATGTAAAGTATGGAGACATGTTGGGAAAGAAGTAGACCCTGCGAAAACCATAAAGACGATTAAGTATGGAGGTGGATCCGGCCTCGTTTGCGGCTGTATGGTAGCAGGAGTAGGAGAGCTTGTCTTTATTGATGGCATTACGGACAGAATGGTATATCTTGACATCTTAAAGGATAATTTACATAAAAGTGCCAACAAAGTAGGACTTGGGTCAAACTTCGTCTTCCAGCAAAACAATGATCCAAAGCATTCGGCGAAGATAGTCAAGTTATATTTGTTGTACCATTGCACGCAACAACTACACACTCCACCACAATCTCCAGATCTAAATGTTATAGAAAATTTATGGGCTCAGTTGGAAAAGTCCTACCGTGAACATGATGTGACAAGTAAAGAGGATCTAAAGAAGGTCTTACGAGAAGAGTGGGCAAAAATTTCAGTTGAAACAACAAAAAAGCTGGTGGAATCCTTGTCTAAAAGATTACGAGATGTGATCCAGGCAAAAGGATATGCAACGAAATGTTAATTTGCTTTTATTATGAAAATTAATAATGATATATAGTTAATTTGTGGTGTAGTTTCCTATCCAAGTCTCATATTTTTTTTTAATTAATTCGATTTCGTAATTTTTTTTGTACACATTGGAAGAGGAGGGACATTTGTATTAACAGTAAAACACACGATTTCCTTTCTGCAAAATATAGGTCGTTAGATAAAAACATACCTTACACGTCCAGCTGTACACTCAGTTTTCAGGCTCACTGTATATATCCTCATAAGTGCATGACAACAATTTTTATAGAAAGATTAACCAGCAAAATTTTACATATTGTAATTTTAAGGATGATTTACCGAGAAATTTTTGAACGAAAATATCGCATTTCATCTTTGCACAACAGGAGTAGTTAAAGATAATCAAAAAATAATGTTTAAAGGTAATCAAAAAATAATGGCTCATGATAATCAAAAAATAATGGTTTATGATAATCAAAAAATAATGGTTCATGATATTCAAAAAATAATGGCTCAAGATAATCAAAAAATAATGGCTCAAGATATTCAAAAAATAACGGCCCAAGATATTCAAAAAATAAGGGTTCAAGATATTCAAAAAATAATGGTTCAAAGATAATAAAAAAATAATGGCTCAAGATATTTAAAACATAATGGCTCAAGATAATAAAAAAATAATGGTTCAAGATATTCAAAAAATAATGGTTCAAGATATTCAAAAAATAATGGTTCAAGATAATCCAAAAATAATGGGTCATAATATTCAAAAAATAATGGCTCAAGATTATCAAAAAATAATGGCTCAAAATCATCAAACAATAAAGGCTCAAGATAATCAAAAAATAATGGTTCAAGATATTCAAAAAATAAGGGTTCAAGATATTAAAAAAAATAATGGTTCAAGATAATCAAAAAATAATGGTTCAAGATAAT
>JAPMOQ010066890.1:31563-45834 GCA_026543055.1 Argiope trifasciata | reverse complement strand
AAAAAATAATGGTTCAAGATAATCAAAAAATAATGGTTCAAGATAATAAAATAATAACGGTTCAAGATTTACAACTGATTGAATTTTCAGTTATTAAATATCTATGAGAATTGCAAATACAAACCTACCAAATAATAAAAATCAGAATATGACTTCGAAGCAAGACAGCCACACTGTAGTCCATAGAGTGCTCATGTGATTTGGCGGTCAAATGTTCCTTGCAAACATAAGTAAAACAAATAAAACAATCCTTATCTGCAACGACTTGTTTGCCAGCCAAGACTGTGGTTTGTACTTGTTTATGCGCAGATTATCTTAGCATTTCAATTAAGTGAAATAACAAGTAAATCTTCGCAGTTATTTTAAGGAACATAGTTTTTATTGCTAATTGTTATGTAAAATAGAAAAAAAATAAGAAGACTTTTTTTAAATACTAACTGATACCGGAGGCATTGCCGTAGCCGAAAAAATATCAAGTGCAATCAATCCATAATTTGTCAATGTTTTATCGAAATAGGATGAACGGTACGACAGTATGGAAAATACGAATAAACAGATATTCATTTTTCTGTATAAGATTTATGTATTCTTTTAGAGTTTTAAAATTGGCGTTCTTTCAGACCGGTAGTGAAAGAAACTTAATTAGCACACAGGAAACTTCAAAATTATCATAAAATTTTACTATCAAAATATTTATAAAATGTGTGAAAGAAAATGCCTGTATGTCTCTTATGCGCTGCTGTACCGCTCATCCGATGGCGATGAATCTTTGAATACTTATTTCTTGCACTTGCGGATGGTTATGGGGATAGTAAAATGATCAAATGCATAAAAATTATTTTTGGATCTATTTACCGCATCTGCTAACCAAGGATTATTGTCAAATGAACTGGCGATACAACAGTTTTTTTAGCATAACCAGTTGTATGCTGGATGTTACGAGTCGGCAGCCAAGAAATTTATTTGTTTCTGCTGAAGACGGAAAAAAATATTGCCTACAATAAAGCTCTTGAATAATAAAATAAAAAAAAGAATACAATAATAATGAGTTCTCTTTTTAATATCATTCCACTTCAATGAATGCATTCATCAACGATATCACACCTGATTGAACAAGATAACGATTTCAGATTCCAAACGATATGTATATATGAAGTGAGAGAGATTTTCTGTTGAGTTAATTTTAAAAAGAAAATATATTAATCCCATTTTTCAAAATTAAATTTGATAACTCTGCACGTATGAAACGATGTTGCCACTTGGTAATATCAACCGATTCATAACAATAACTGAACTAGGAGAAATAAACTTATACTTTTATCTTTTCAAGAAAAAAATAGATAAAATGTTATTTCAGGTTTAGACATAATGTCTCAAAAATGCTATTAAAATCGATTTGTTGCTACTTATTGACAATCATTTTTTAACTGTTGTTTAGCTTAGTTGTATTATATCATAGCACACCTCCGCCTTCATTCGAAAGAGTTGCTCTCATTCGGGCTTGATATGACCAAGAGGCATTAGACCCACCATAATTGTTGTAACAATTAGTTTAACCTTCCAGCTGGAGGGCGTATGTGAGAGATATACTAGAGATGAATTTCGTTTTATACCTTCAGATCTAGTGCCGCTGGGAACGCCTGTCCGCGGCTATTTGTCCCCCTCCCTCTGACCTGCTTTCAGTTGCCGTCATCAGTATGTGGCGTCTCTGCCCATCAGATATTTGTGTTTTAGAGATACGCGCGACCGTTCGTGTAAGTTTTGCTCACATCTGACTCTGTTTGGTTTTGCAAACAAATCCCTATTGTTTTAGACTGGCGATAGTTAACAAATGCACTTACGCAGGAAAATGTTCAATAAAAGCACCCAAGTCTCAACAAAGTGGGATAAAATGAAAGGTACTAAAGAGAAAAGCTGAACTAGGTATGGAAGAAATGGAAGATGCGACGTCAGGGAAAAAACTTTGCCAAAAAGAAAAGCGGACAGGAATCACGAGGTTCGGCTGTGAGATTTGGCAGAAATGTATATGTTTGGGGCACACTAAACATATTTGCTCAAATGGCAACGCTGCAATAACATAACAATGAAACTAGTTTCTTCCTTTTTATATCTAACTTTCTATTAATTTTTGCTTTTTATACATAAATTCTGTATTTTTGCACTTCTGTATTGTATATGCAAATGGTTCTGTCAAAATATTGGCCATTTCATGTATATTATTTTCAAATCCATTCAGTTAACCTATGGTCATTTTATATTGTTCTTGCAATCGATATTTATATTGTTTCTGCTTCTTTTAAAATAACAAATGTTTAAATTGATTGTAGTTATGAATCCTAAGCTATTTACAATGTAATTTGAATGATTACGCTTTTGAAAATTTACAATTTACTATGGTGTATGTGGGAAATACGCGCGCGCTTTCATCTTGGTATGACGGCCGCTTCCGCTGGAAGGTTAACACCCTGTCTCTTTTCTGTTTGTATATTTCCTATGAAACGATGCAATCTGAAGAAGTTTTGTAAGAGTAACTGATAACTCAGCGAAGTACTTTTTGTCATATTACCTTATCAGTTGTCATTATCACTGAAAATGAGAGGTTGATTGTTTTCTGACAAATATTTGGACAAAATGCACTCAATTGTAGATGCAGATAATCTTTTGTTCAACTTATAGACGCGATATTTCATCTGATAATTATGAGAGAAAAAGATTCAATCGAAATGATTGCTAGATTCAGTGGGAGCCATTTTGGTTTTGGATGTCCTGTTTGTTCCGGTTTCATTATTTTGTGGCTTGATAAAGGCTTTTATCAATTGAGTTCGCCAGAACATACTTTCTGATCTCATTTTATTTTTCTGAAATGCAGTCAAAATTATTAAAATGACTCTTATCATTTTCTAAATGAAGATGAATGTTTGTCTCTCGGGATCGGCCGCACCACTCCTCCGATTGCGATGCGCAATCGGTAGTTCTTAGTTTTCTTATTCTTAGTTTTCAAAAAATTATCTTTTCAACTGCATTAAAGATTTCATGACATAAATATATTTTCTGTGTTCAATCCATTTCAAAAGAAAATATTTTAATCACATATTCAGACATTAAACTTGAGAATTCCGGATGAATATGAAACGAATCACGAGATACAATAAATATTCTGAAAAAACACCAAACATTACAACTCTAAAAGAACACACAAATCTAATATACAAAAATGAATATTTGTTAGTGGAATAGAATAAACAACATTAATGCTTCTCCTTTCTTCCATTTCAATGAGTTTATTCATTGCCGTCAAGAAAATAACTATCCTTCTTAATGAAACAAGGTAACTGTTTCAAATTCCAACGATATTTCCTAAATTATTTCTTCTGCGGCAGCAACACGCCAAGTAGCAACTGGTTTTCTATATAACGCAGCAATGCTCACCATATAAAGGCAAATAAAAAGTTGTATTTATATATATAAAATAACACAGGCAGAATAGAGTTTATTTCTGACTTTCTCTTACGGATAAATAATTTATTTAACCATATTTAATAAATTTCTGATATAGTTAAATGGTTAGCTCAAATAAATTAGATTTTCCAATTCATTTTTAAGGAAGGCATCCGTAAGTTCGTTATATTCTTCTTTCAAGAAATTTGTCCCTAGTTTGTGTAAGAAAATAGAGTTGCTTCAAAACGGGACGTTAATATAACTAAACTAAACCCCGACTGTAATCATTAGCGATCCATTTCCCACATTTATTCCCTTCATTGATGATAAGACACGAATTACCATTTCAGAACTTAAAACTCTAGAAGAATGTAACTACTCAAACGTTGCAGCGTAGAATCGAATACTTCTAAATGTACTAGCCGCTTTTGGGGACCATCTGGTTCGCCATGAGTAATGCATTCTAAAAATTTTCATTTAAATCACATATTCATTAGTCTTGAAGTAACTCCGGGCATTGATTGGCCTGAAATTAATATTTTCTTTAAGATGATGGACGGAAAGTTCTAAAAGAACGCGTTTTCCAAATATTATTCTTTCATTTTATAAATCAGTCAGTTTTAATGATTGATTTAGAAGACTGATTGATTTAGCAATTTTTATTTAAAATATCAATGAAAATATTTTGTAAAATAGGGCTCACAGAACAAAGTATGAAGAAATCTAAAACTCATTATTCATAAATGCATTGCTTGACTCAAGCCACATAAAATGCAATTATTTGCTTCATTTAGATCAAAACAATGGTATTAAACAATATATATGACTATTGATAGTATTTTACAAATTAGCCATTGGACCGGAATTTGAATGCATATCCTGTATAAATTCAATCCTGTATAAATAAAGATAATTTATTCAATTAATGATTTAAATATTGCAAATGATCATAGAATCCTTTGCTTTGCGTTTATTTTCTTAGACAATATCCCATTTTACATTTATTTTATTTTATCCAGTCACGTGCTGAAAGTTACATTTTTGTAGGTTTAATTTGCAATTATAATTGATTTTTTTTTTAATTTGAACTTCCGTTAAATGGATGGCAACACAGTGATAAAACCTCATTTTTTCCTTTTGACTTGCTCTTGCAGATTAAATTTTATTGTTTTGACCGATTAAATTTTATTGTTTTGTTTAAAAACATGGTTAAAATATTCTTTTAAATATTCATTAAGAATAAAAGCTTAATTTATACATTAAAACACTGACACCATTAGAAAGTTAATTTTTTTATCTCTAAATTTATGTAAAAATCATGTTTGTGCGATACTATTTTCGGAAGTTATGGCGGAAAAACGTCTAAATTTCGCTTCAATTTTAATGAATTCAAATTCTGATTGAAAATTCGAAAAAAGGGCTCCGAGGTGCACCTCCAAGGTATGCATGTACCAAATGTGGTAGCTGTAAGTCCAACGGTCTGGCCTGTAGAGAGCTAACAGATACACATTGGGCTTTATTATAAGTATAGATATAGATAACAAAACTAAACTAAATCAAAACACTTTATTTTTGAAAAAAAAATGATACAGCAGTTCACTAAATAAATATGAGACAGTTATTAAAACATGTACAACATTTCTATATTGTGGGATTGTATTCAGTTCTCTTTTGTTTTTTTCATGCCTTTGTCGTTGCACCGGAAGCTTCTCGTCTGCTTTTCACTTCGGGGGATCGTGGTGGGGTGTAGGCGTCCGAGAGCTCACTGTCCGAGGACTTCCCCGGAAATCGTCCGCCCCCAACCACGAAGGAAGTGATGCTGCAGTTGAGGAAGTCGTCTGGAGTAGTAGCATCGGGAACCGATTTCTGTGTCTCCATGGTAACGCCTGGGGTGATGGGCTTGTTGAAAATGAAGTTGGGTATGTCCAGAAGGCTCTTCACCTGGAAACGATAGTTAAAATCAATTAACTTTTGCAGATACAGGCAGCTTATGTATATCCTTCCAGCGGGCGCGGCCGTCATATCAACATGAAAGGTCGCGCGTATTTCCCCCATACGCTAGAGTAAAATGTGCATTTTCTAAAGCGTAGCAACTAAAATTATGATTTAAATAATTTAATATTAATAATTGCAATCACTTTATACATTTTTTACTTAAAAAGAAGCAGAAACAATACAAACATAGATTGCAATAACAATACAAAATGAACAAAGGTCAACTGAATGGATTTAAAAATAATACAAATGAAATGGTCGATATTTTGACAGAACCATTTGCATATTAAATATAGAAGTGCAAAAGATAATGCAGAATTTGTGTATAAAAAGAAAAAAATAATCAAAAGAGATATGAAAAGGAAGAAAATAGTTTCATTGTTATTTCATTGCAGCGTTGCCATTTGAGCAAATATGTTTAGTGTGCTCCAAACATATAAATTTCTGTCAAATCTCACTACCGAACTTCATGATTCTAGTCCACTTTTTTTTAGCAAAGTTTTTTCCCTGACGTCGCCATTTCCACTTCTTCAGTACCTAGTTCGGCTTTTCTCTTTAGCACCTTTCGATTTAGCACACTTTTTAGAGATGTGGGTGTTTTTTTTCAACATTTTCCTTCGTAAGTGCCTTTGCCAGCTGTCGCCAGTCAAAAATAACACAGATTTATTTGTAAAATCATGCAAGATCAGATGTGACCAAAACTGACGTGAATGGTCGAGCGTATCTCTCAAATACAGATATCTGATCGGCAGAAACCTATTAACGCCACAAACGTACGACAACAACTGAAAGTAAGCTGAAGATAGGGGGACCAATGGCCAAAAACAGGCGTTCCCAGTGCCACCCGATCTGAAGGTATAAAACGAAATTCATCTCTAGTGTATCTTTCACATTTGCGCGCGCTGAAAGGATATAAATAAAAATGATTGTTTGTCTGTGTTTCTGTTACGCCTTCCTAAACCGTTCATCAAATTGCAATCAAACTTTGGTAACTTATTACTTGCACCTACGGGATGGTTATAGGGAGATAAGAATGATCTAAAATTTTTAAAAAATCGAATCTCAACCTCATCTATTGACCAATTCATCTCCAAATAGCTCGCCGAGGAGACAATAGATTCTGTAGAAATGCGCAATCCAAGTGAAAAGTTCATATTGCATATCTATAGAACGCAAATGCCATGCAAGTCATTAGAGGTAACAACTTTATGACAGATGATGTGAGAAAGTTATGGGGAGACCCACCCTGGAGGTTTTATATTTGAATTACATGTTAGCGTTTTCCGCAGTAACCTCCAAAAAATATTGCAGTAAAAATCCTTTTGCACCATCTTCCTTTTCAAAAATTATCTTTTCACCTACATAAACCATTTTATGGTAGAAATTTATTTTTTATGTTTAACCGATTTTAAAGGAAACTATTTTAATCCGTATTTTCTAAAATTAAACTTAAGAATTCTAAACGCATATAAAACGGGTCAGGAGATACGATAAATAGTTTCTTTCATGACCATTCAGAATGAACACCAAGTTTTACTATTCTAAAAGGACCTCAAATCTAATGTATAAAAATGAATATTTGTTTGCCCTTATTTTATGTACCTCTAAACATATTTATACCATAAAATTCGTCAATAGAGTTGAAACGATAATTTTTTGAAAAATAAGATGGGGCAACTTTATTTTTACTACAATATTTTTGGTAGTTACTGCAGAAAACGCTAACATGTAATTCAAATTTTAATACCCGGGGTGGGTCTCCCGAAACCCTTCTTTCATAATATGTCCTAAAGTTGTTACCTTTGAGAATGATTTGCATGGCATTTGCGTACTATAGCTATGCAATATGAACCTTTCACTTGGATTTATCATTTCTACAGAACCCATGGTCAGTCCTCGGCGAGTTATTTGCAGATGAATCCTTTATGAATAGATGCGGTTAAGATGGCGAATTTTTAAAAAAATATTTAAATAATCGCACTCTCCCTACAACCGTCCCGCAGGTATAAATAACAAGCTGATCGGATACCCGGTTTAGGAAGTCATAAGAGACACACAGACAAACATTCATTTTTATCAACATAGATTTTACAAATATCCCACAAACGAATGTAATAAATAAAACAGTGATTTATTACTTTTTAATTGCAGTGCGTTAAACAAGCATCTCACGCGCTGGTTAACACGTGACCGAAAACGTTATATAATGTTTATGTTGTATAAGTTAATAAATATTGTATTTCTGTCGCCGTTGAATGATTCTAGAGACTGCTTCAGGCTCAAAACAAGCTCTGAATACTTATTGTTGGTTTTTGAATCTTGAGATTAAGAGTATAGTTACGTAAACTGACCTTTTTTTCTTTTTTTTTCACAGTGGTCATTTTTTACAGCGATTAGCAGACAGGTTTTCCTCCGTTTTACAAATTAGTTTGCAACACATTTCGCAAGCCGGCTGTTTTAAGGCTTCGTTCAAAACACTGGTTATCGACCGCATTGGCGAATTTTTTAAAAGTGTCATGTCTTGTCGTTCAGACTTTTCTCTTCCCAAACAGTTCATCTTTTCTAGGAAAAGGAAGACCTATCATCCAGAATCGCATGGTTTTCGGCTAAAATTTGTCTTTCTCAAAAATTTCATTTTCATAAAAATTCTCCGCCGTTAACACGATATCTCAAAAACTAATTAAGGTATTTACATAAACATCTCAGCGTGTATTTTAAATAATATTGGCAATGAAAGGAACCAAAGGTTTTATTGTTGGGGAAATACTTTTTCATCTTTTTTTATTTTTAATTGGGGAAATACTTTATGGGTGTTTTGTAGAAGAATTAAATTATGAATGGATGGAAAAAATACATATATGCGTTATTTTTGCCCATCACTTCTTTGCATCTCAAAATTATTTTGCACAAGCCAATCAATGAATGCAGAAAACATTACAAAGTATCAAATATTATACAAATAATTTGTCATTATCAATAGAATATTATTAAGGTATCCGACAACGTTAAAACAGCTGGTATTCGACCCCATTGGCGATTTTTTTAAAAGTGTTATTTTTTGTAATTCGGTCTCTCCTCTGTTCTTTTCTGGGAAAAGGAAAGCCTCGCCTATCATCCAGAGTCACAGATTTTTTTAACTAAAATTTGTCTTTAATTTCAATTTTCTCAAAAATTTTATTTTCATAATAATTTTTCTCCGTCTTTCATTTTCTTTAAAGTTTTCCAGCGTTAACATGATACTCACAAAAACTAAGAAAAGTATTTAGATAAAAAATTCAGCGTGTGGTTTAAAGTGATAACGTTTCAACATTGTCTTTAACTTCAATCTCGTCAAAACTAACTTTCATCAAAATTCCCCACCGTTCACATGATATCTGAAAAAACTAATTGAGGCATTTACATAAGAATTTCAGCGCGTGTTTCAAATAATATGCGCAATGAAATGAACCAAAAGTTTTATTGTTGGTGAAATGCTTTTTTCTTTTATGGGTGTTTTTAGAAGAATTAAATGATGAATTTGTGCTAAAAACGCGCATATTTCTACTCATATCACTTCTGTGCAACCCAAGATCTTTTCTTAGATTTTGGTTCCTTTCATTCATCATCGTATTCCATAACTCGTGTGCAATGAAAAATAGGATTCCTGCATCACCATTTTGTGTAGAGTGAGAACCGTTTTGGTTCAATTCCATTACAATTTACAACACATTTTCCGGTTTCTCGAAATACATCCTTTTTTCAAATAATTGTGTTGTGTTTATAGTATTTTGTAATACAATTGGCAATACATTTAAAAACCATAGTTTTAACTAATTTTTAAAAAATCAATTTAAAAAAAAAATTTCCTTCGAACGTAGTCATTCCCATTTCCGCGAATTGATTCCAAACGTTTGATTAATTCCAAAAGTCTTCTAAGAAAGCAGCTACCTTGCAAGAAAAAAAAAATAACAAGTTTCCTATTTTTAGCGGGTATTTTTGCGATTTTGCGTTTAAGTCACGTTTGTCCTTCGTGTTGCAAAGACAAGAGTTTTGTTGCGTAACGCAGCAGCGGGAGATACCCCATCTATTGGTGCTCGCGTGTCGGGGACAAAACAGCACTAATTTAAAGAGGCAATAAGCACTAAGTAAATTTTCTATAATTTTAAGGTAAAGACGACGTTAGGAAGTAAAATTTTGAAAAATTGGTATTTCTTAAAAACTATTTATGGTTTTCAGATGCATTTTCAATTATAAACACCAGAAATACAAAAACATTATTTGAGAATATAATATATTTTGAGGGAGGGAAAATTGGTAGTCGATTTTAGTGAAATTCAACCAAAACGGTTTACACTCTACACAAAATTGTAATCTAGCAATATTATTTTTCTTTGTACACGAGTTATGGAATACAAGGATGAATGAAAGGAACCAAAATCTAAGAAACATTTTGACATGCAAAGGAGTGATGGATAAAAATAGACGTATGCATGCATTTTTCCATAAATTTGCAGCTTAATTTTTCGAAAAACACCTATAAAGGAAAAAGTAATTGGTTCATTTCGTTGCCTATTTTATTTAAAACACAATCTGAAATTTTTATTCAAACACCTCTATTAGTTTTTGTGATAACTGTTAAATTTACAACTTAAATACAAAAAAGATATTTGAAAATATAATATATTTTGAGAAATAGTAAAATGTGTAGTAAATTTCAATGAAATTTAAGCAAAGACGGTTCTCATTCTACACAAAATTGTGATGCAGCCATCCTATTTTTCATTGCACACGAGTTATGGAATACGATGATGAATGAAAGGAACCAAAATCTAAAGAAGATGCAAAGAAGTGATGGGTAAAAATATGCGTGATATTTGCATTTTTTCCATAAATTCACTACTTAATTTTTTTAAACACCTACAAATGAAAAAGCATTTCACCAACCATAAAACTTTTGGTTCATTTCATTGCCCACATCATTTAAAACACGCGCTGAAATGCTTCAGTAACTACCTCAATAAATTTTTGAGTTATCATGTGAACGGTGGAGAATTTTTATCAAAATGAAAGTTTTGAGAAAATGGAAGTGAAAGACAAATTTTAACCTGAAAAAAAATGTGTCACCCTGTATGATAAGGCCGTGCTTTTCCTTTTAAACACAAACTGTTTTGAAAAGAGAAAAGTCTGAACTACACAAAATAACAATAAGAAGAAAAAATTGCCAATGTGGTCGATAAACACTGTTTTTAATGTAATCGGATACTTTAAAGAAGCAATAAGCACTAAACACATGTTCCATAATTTAAAAAAATGTTTTTTTTTTAAATATTTTACACTCAGATAACGGCAAATTTATCTTTCATTTGAGGAAAAAAAATCACTTGATCAGCTGAGATCTTTAATATCTTGAATATAAAAGTAACGTTTTACATCCCTTTTTTGGAACTTCACAACTGAAATAAGGAATAGTTCAGGGTTGCAAACACAGAGAGACAAGCATTTAAAGTATCCGATTAAGGCGAAAACACTGACTGTCGACCACATTGACAATTACTTTCATTATTGTTAGTTCTTGTCATTCAGACTTTTTTTCTTTCCAAAATGGTTTATCTTTTCTGGGAAAAAGAAGGCCTCACCGAGCATGCAGGGTGACACATATTTATGCACCTGAAATTTCTCTTCCACTTTAGTTTGTCTAAAACTTTCATTTTTATAAACATTCTCCACCGTTAATAGGATATCCCAAAAACTAATAGAGGTTCTTACATAAACATTTCAGCGCGTGTTTTAAATGATGTGGACAATGAAACGAACCAAGAGTTTTATTGATGGCGAAATTCTTTTCAAAAAAATCAAGTTGTACATTTATGGAGAAAAATGCATATAGACGCGTATGTTTACCCATCACTTCTTTGCATCTCAAAATATTGGGTTGTTCGGAAAGTCATTTCGTATTTTTTTGTCAAAATGAAAAGAAATTTTCGTTTAATGAATAAATTATTTATTAAATTATAAAATTGCCATTCTGGTCTAATACCTTTTGCCATATTTTTGGTAGTAACATGATTACACGCTCATAAAAGTTTTGGTCTTTGCTGTAAAAAAAAACTGATCGAGGTGGTTTTTGGCCTCCTCATTTGAAGGAAAAATTTTGCAAATCAGTTCTGGTACTGATGTACTGTTAACACATCTTCTCCACACATCTTGGCTAATTTATTTCTGGCTTGAACAGCATTTTTACCTTTTATATAGCAAAAAAGAAAAAAAATGACGAAAATGCTGTTTATTGCTCTCCATATTTAAAAGGGCACCATCCAAAAACTACTGCGAAGAATCAGCTGCACTTTTTCACACTCAAGCCTTGCTATATCAGCTCTTAAAACATAAAATGATTTTGCGGTTTAAGTATGAAATTGGGTGCGAAAAATGCAATTAAATCCTTTGTCAGGAAAAAACGAAATTACTTTCCGAACGACCCAATATTTCTTAGATTTTGGTTCATTTCATTCATCATTGTATTCCATAACTTGCGCACAAATAAAAACAGGATTGCTGCATTACCATTTTATGTAGAGTGCTAACCGTTTGGGTTCAATTGCATTCAAATGTACTACATATTTTCCTATTTCTCAAAATATGTTATTTTTCAAAACAATTTTGTTGTATTTATAGTACTTTGTATTATAATTGACATCTAAAAAACCATAGCTTTAAATAGATTTTAAAAATAGATATCATTTAAAAAAGGATATAAACAATCCCTGTTTCCATTATACATTGCTGATACTGAAAAAAAATGCTTACAAAATATTGTAAAATAGGATTTTTCTGCGATAACAATATCTTATAACCTGGGCCGCCATGGCCTGGTGGTAAGGACTCGGCTTCGGAACTGAACTCCACTGAACGACCGTCGTGTGAGGGGGTCTATTGTGTTAAATCTGTCAGGCCAAACGTCCTCCCACTTGTGTAGCGTATAGAGAGGTGTGGCAGCTCAGGTGACGTCCTCGTCATCTGACCGCGGTTCAAAAGGACGAGGTCAGTCCCAAAATAGCACTCGTGTAGCTTCAAAACGGGACATTAATATACCTAAACTAAACTTATGACCTTCTAGCAGACAGTATACTAGAATAATAGTAAACAATAAAACTGCGCGTAAGAAAATGATAAATGCCCCGACACCTTGCGTGTGCCTTATACCCGGAGGTATTGAAGAATATTTCAATGACTTTTAAATCGGGTCATAAACATTTAAAAATCTACTGTACATTGTTTAAAAATTTCGACTGGGTTTGTTTATTGTAGTTATTTTATTTTAACATTCCTTTATAAAGCTACACTAGGGCTGTTTTGGGACTGACCTGGTAATTATGAACCACGTTTAGATGTCGAGGAAGAACACCTGAAACGGCACCCCCTCTCCACACCACACCAGCGGGTGGACGTTTGGCCCTGATGGATTTAACGTGAAAGAGCCCACCTCATACGGCGGTTCTTCTGTGGAATCGGGCCTCGAACCTAACACCCACAGGTTCCAAAGCGTAGACCTTAGCCACCAGACCACCACAGCCCGCATATTCCGATTGAGAAGAATCTACCTCACCTGTCTGGGAGGGACTTTGTAGTAGTCTTCCATGGTGGCGCTGGAGTCGGCCACCAGCCACTCCCCTATCTCCTCGAGCTCCTTCTGGTACTTGCCCCCCTCCTGCCTGCTATGTTGCGTCAGGATCTGGTGGATGGTGGCGGCGACGGCCTGAAGCAGGGACACCGCCTCCCGGCAGAAGATCAGTAGGTCGCCGCGGCCGGTGGAACTGTCACTGAAAACGGAAAAAAATAACATTGAAGCTGGGTCGTCTTGCGCCAATGGGGAGGTTGAATTGTCGCCAAGGATTGAAATCGCGACCTTCCGTCACTTCCTTCTACAACGAAATGTACTGTATCGGTAAAAAAATGAATCGAGATTTTGACGTGTCTCTACGATAAATAGAGTTACGAATGTGACAAACCTGTGATGCTGCTTGCCAGCATGATGGGCTCCATCGCCGGAAAGAATGATTTACAGTATCCTGTACTGGATGCTCTTAGAAATGATCCCTGCGCTTGGCAAAGAATTTGGAAACTTTTCGACGAATTTGGCGACATTGGTTCCAAATGAATCATTCTCGAAAACTTAGAGAATTTTCCCTATTCTTCCATTAGGAACCGAGATAAGTCCAGATGCGCCCTGATGGGTCGATACATTTCTAGCAACGCCTCCTGGGAACTATAAAAGTACGGCTGTTAGTCGGAATCGACGATAGATTTATGAACTACCCTGACTCCTCACGGCATCACGACTACTCACTCCCGTCAATTGTAACAACCAATAGCATCACGCCCTTCAATCTCTCAACGCTGCTCAACCAATCACATTCATAACTTCACCAGCTTCCTTCGTGCAAACGAACCAAATTCATACACTGTAATTTCTCCTATTTCATGGCAAAATATTAAACGTTTATGCTCTATCAGTCACAGTCATTAAGGGGATAATCCTCCACCGAGGTTAGGTACCCCGATAAACATGTCGTCGAAGTCGGAATCGACGTTAGATAACGAATCCTCCAGAGGAGAAGACAAGAAGCCGAGCAAGTGCTGTGTGCCTTGTAGTCTGTTGAGGAAGCAGCGTCGAGTACAGTAGCCACTTGTGAGCTACTTTCGTTATTGTGTGTTCGTCTCGGCTCTAAATAAACGTCGTCCCTGTGTTGTTAATATCTGTCGTATTTGTGCTTCTACCTGAAAATAAACGTCGTCTGTGCTGTGTCTTCTACTAAAGGACCGATCATTTTGTGTTCATCTCTTCTCACACCGTACACAACC
>JAPMOQ010066884.1:1033-14688 GCA_026543055.1 Argiope trifasciata | reverse complement strand
ATGATGAAATTTTGTTATTATAAATTGTTTAAAGTTTATTTCTATTCATTTAATATAATTAAGTATATCTCTCTAACCTGTAAAAACGAGGAATTCTCGAAAAAGTAAAACCATAAAAATAATTCCAAAAATTCTTTAAAAAAATGTTTTAATTTTGCAATCGGAGGAAAAGCGCAAATGCTGTTTAATTCCAGCCAAATGCATGAATATGTAATCAACCATAAAAGCATTTAATAATTAAAAAATGTTCAAAATTCATCAAAAATTAAACTATTTCGGACAACGAAACTAAAAACTTTTGTTGAAAACGAAACAAATTATGTTGAAATCGAAATTTATATATATATATATATATATATATATATATAAACATATATGTATACACACACACACACACACATATATATATATGTGATGAAGAGTTACTCATAGTGTTTTGCAAATGAAAACACCAGCTTTTGGGGATCATATATTTTTAAGATTATTTCGAGATTTTACACCAAAAGATGCACAAAAAATCAAGTTTTAGTTTTTTCAATGTTATTATATTAACGTCCCTTTGTAAAGAAACACAAGGGCTATTTTGGGATGTACCTCGTCATTTTGAACCCCTATCAGATGACGAGGACGACATCTGAGCTGGCACCCCCTTCTCCCCCACCCATCCGCGGAAGGACGTTTGGCCAGCCAGATTTAACGTGCAAGCACAAAACATCAAATAATTAATATAACGCATCAATTCAAATTGCCAACTGAACTTTTACAGTGTAGTGATGTCTTACTTACTAGATGAAAGACATCGTGAGAACTGTGGAAATACTGCGTCCAAAAATACCATCTAGATACAACTGGATGTTAAGAATAGACATTCGATGTATTTATTTATTCATTTATATTGCAAAATTAGATAGTTACAGAAAAAAATCCTACTGCTTCATTGTAATTTTTTCTCCTTAATGGAAACTTGAAATATCCGATTGGAATTTCATTAGAAGATAATATATATATATATATATATATATAATTTTTACTTATCTTTCTTTTGATATAGATGAATTTTAGTAATCCCATTAATTTCGATCACTTCGAAATATTCTTTAAATATTTCCAGTTTCGTTACTTTAAAAATAAACCCATTACATAAAATTACTCTTTACTTTTAATGACCAAAACACCCTCCAGTGTTGGAAAATGTCAACTGTGCTAAAAATTAATACTGTTGTCAATAAAATAAAAATATTAGTTTCTATCCATTAAGTAAAACACTTATCTCATACATTTGTATATAAAATACATTATTCGCATAGATTAGGATTTGAAGACTCACTTTTATTTTATTTATAAAAGCTTAATAAACTAATTTTTAATGAGAAAATTGTAAAAAATGATACCCAATAAATTTAAAATAATAATTTAAGTTTCATTTATTAAATATGCGCCGTATCAAACAGTTTTGTAGAAAATAATTTTCTAGATTCAATAAAATGGAGTGCTATTCGAATAATGATGTGCAAAAACTAAAATTTGAATTGTAATTTATAATATAATCATTTAGTCCTTTAAACATAATATTCTATTCACACAGCATTTGTCTATAAAAACTAAGTTTGTTATTGTGAATACATGTTATAAATAAATTAAGCACTTGCATGTTAAAATAAGGAATATTATGCGTTTAAAATAATTGCATTAACGATTTTTTAGAATTTAAAACTTTGTATAACTGTGTCTTGTTTATTCAGCTCTATGTACTTCATAAAGAATCAACATAATAATATAGGGCCTAATTAAAGTGAATTATTGAACTGTTTGCTGCAACATTTGCATAAATCTTATTTACAGAAATAATTAATTTTCCAGACTCAAATAATAAAAAAACAAATATAAATTGCAAAATGAAGGAAAATATATTTTTATATCACTGTTTGTTATTTTGTTTGTTGTAGTAATCATTTAAAATATTCCATGCCTATATATTTGTGAATATTTCATCAGAAATGTGAAATATACTCAAAAAGAGAAATATTTTTCTCGTGTTCTGTTCAAAGATTTTATATAAGAACAAAATAATGCAATTAGAAAGAAATTTACTTTTTTTATTTTACTTTATATTTGCATAAATATAAATTATTAGGGATTAAAAAGAAAAATAGTTTTCAGATACTTCACAGCAACGTCGCGTATTTTTTTTTTCTTACTGTAGAGTAATTTTAATTGATTTGTCGATTTAGATCAGAGAAATTCATTTACCTTTTTAACAAAATATTAGGCTTGATGCTTATTAAATATATTAAATATTTGCTTACAATTCAAGTTATTTGTTCACTTCGCCATGGGCAAGATATTAATGTACATATTTTG
This sequence comes from Argiope trifasciata, assembly GCA_026543055.1. Classification (NCBI taxonomy): domain Eukaryota; kingdom Metazoa; phylum Arthropoda; class Arachnida; order Araneae; family Araneidae; genus Argiope; species Argiope trifasciata. The sequence goes on along the minus strand of JAPMOQ010066884.1, from coordinate 12,327 downwards.
GTAGATAAATATTTTTTAACATTTTCTTAAATACGTTTGTTAATTGAAATCTCATATCGTTACCCCACAAGAAATATACACAAACAAAACATTTTGATTAAAAATTAATAAATCTTCAGAATCCAAAATCTTCAGAAATTTTAAATCTGAATGCTTTTGATTAAAGAAGATTTGTAATTATCTGCATGTCGATTACGATATATCGATCTGAAACTCTAAATGAACCAAAAATATTGTTGTGTATACTATTTTAGTTTAATTTTTCAGTAATATTGAAACTGAAATAAGATCAAACATTTTATCAAAATCAATAAAGAATTTACTTCCCAAAAGGTATTAAATAATAAAACACAAAATCTGGGGTTGTAATAGTAATATACAGTAAAAGTTCTTTATTCGCAGTATATATGTTCCATAAATATGCCTCGAATACTGAAATCGTGAATACGGAATGGTAAATTATACGGGATTATAGGGGATATGTTCCTAGGGGACAAAATAAAAAAATAACAAATGCATGAAAAATCCATTTTATTGAAGTTTTTGAACATTTTGATTAATTACCTTAATTCTTAGGCAATGATTTGAAGAATTTTATAATTTTCTCCTGCTTGGCAGTTTTTAAAAGCTCCTTCCATTCAGACTGATACGCAGCAGTCGTATTGGCCTCTTAAAGATAAGAATTCGTTCCATAAACGGATCAATGTTCATAAAGAAATCGCAAAGCTCATTCGCCTTTCTTAAACCTTCACTAAGATTTTTCAAATTAAATGTCAGGCTCAACCTTATTTCTTAGTCGTTCATTCTACAAGTATTCATTGAGTAATAAGGTTGCTGCCATTCTCTTTGTTTACATTCTCAAAAACACCGATTTCGGCGAAGGCGTCTTTTGTCAAAGTCCTCGGTGATATCATTTAATAACATACTTTAGGCAAATTTTTAATAAGATTTATTTAACTTTTTTTAGTAGTCCATTTGACGACATTTACAAAGAAATTGGTTGGATACCTATTGGAATCCTTTTATTGTTATGTATGTACTTATTAGATCCGTGAATAAAGAAATTGTTAGCCGCGAAAATAGAATTTCAGCCTCATTTTTTTTTTTAAATCCGCGAATAGAGAATGGTTTGGTTTAGTTATATTAACGTCCTGTTTTTAAAGCAACACGAGGGATATTTTGATACGGACCTCGTCATGTTGAACCAAGGGCAGATGATGAGGACGACATCTGAACTGTCACCACCCTCTCCACAACACGTCACACCAGCGGAAGGACGTTTGGCCTGACAGATTTAACGTGCAAGAGACCCCCCTCACACGACAGCTCTTCGGTGGAATCGAGTCTCGAACCTGAAACCTTCCGGTTCCGAAGACAAGACCTTACCATTAGGTCACCGCGGCCCCCAAAACGCGAATGAAGGAAGCGCGAATAAGGAGCTTTTACTGTATATTACTATTACAACATATTATCTATTAAGTAAAAATAAGTGATGAGCTTGATGCAGCACAGCCATTGGTTGCTCTTGTGATAGATAAACAGCGGAAAAACAAAAACTATCACCCAAATAATGAATAAGTCGCTTTTGATGAATCAGACTTCTATATGATATCTGGAACTATATTGAACGTTAACTAAGTACTAGAGAGAGCAAGGTGATATCTTTTTACGTTGATTATTAGATCAACCAAAAAAAACGTATAAAACTCTTACGACACACCAAAAAACATTTTCAAAACTATTTTTCAGTTTTTGGATGACAAATTAAAATATGAAGAGGGAAGTACATTCAGCACATATTTAAGGTATTTGACTAAGCTCGGAGGAAAGTTTTGAAAAATTGCATTTTTTAAAGATTATTAATTCATTGAATACTTTTTTACTTATAGATGTTTTTGGAAAAATTAAGTTGTGAATTATATGAATATTTTACTATGCATATATAGGAGTATTTTTCCTCATTACTTCTTTGCATTTCAAACTTTTTCTTAGATTTGGTTAATATTCTTCATCATTATATTCTGGATCTTGTGTGCAAAGAAAAATAGATTGCTGCATTACCATTTTGTGTAGAGTATAAACCGTTTTTGCTAAATTTCATTAAAATTTGCTACAGATTTTCCCATTTCTAAAAATATATTATATTTTCAAGTATTTTTTTGTATTTATGCCATCATTATATTCTATAACTTGTGTGCAAAGAAAAATAGGACATTACAATTTTGTGTAGAGTTTCAACCGTTTTTGTAGAAATTTCATTAAAATTTACTTCCATTTATCCTATTTCTAAAAATATATTATATTTTCAAATAATATTTTTGTTATTTATGGTGTTTATTATTGATAATTCATCTTAAAACTAAAAATAGCATTTAAAAAAATAAATGTTTCAAAAAAAAAAAAAACTCGAACATAATCGGATACCTTAATATGTTAAAATATCAATGATTTCATTTCAGTTTAATTTAATCCTTCTAAATATTTTTTATCCTTACATTTCCTTCAATAAATGAGAAGGGGGGAGCTATTTTCTTATCTTCATCCATCCATCAGGTCAAGATAAATATATCATATTAATAATAAAAGCGCAATATAAAGCACAAAATATTCAAGTTCAGTTGTGTAAATTAAAGGAAAAATCGATTTTATTCTTATAAAATGTATCGTTTTTTTTGTACCATTAAGCTGGGATCATTTATAACAAAAAGCTTTCAAACGTGGGGAATCTTTAAAAACACATAATGATTCCTAAATTCTGAACAATCATAAGCTAGATACTATTTTTCACTTCAAAATTTGCCAATCGCTGATGGATATTAAAAATAAAAATAAGAGTTCGAACTTATCTGTAAATATAACTGCTTTCCTCAGATTATATCAGGATTTCTTTTGCTCCAGCATCATTTAAAAATGATTAAGGAGGTCTTATTTTTACTATTTGTTTTTTTAACTCTTTTTATCTTAAATTTACATTTTTAAGCGTAACAAAGTATTAGAACACAGGAGAGAATTTTTTAGCTATTTGGTAATAAATCAGTTCTTAAGAGCATATTATTAAGTCGACAGTTTTCACATCATTTGAAGCGAAAACTTATCTTAAATGAGTTTCACTTCAACTTTGGAACAATAAGAAGAGAAAAGAGGGGGAGAGGAGTGTTGAAAAGCAAATCTGAAGGATACATTTTGTCTCACATTTCCTTTCCTTCCTCTTTTTTTTTTTTTTTTTTTTTTTTTTTTTTTTTTTTTTGCTTAAGCGAATATTTCTGCCTTAATTTCTATTTAAGTTTTTTTTTGTTCATGGCAAAGCACTTTCTCTAGAACAAATGATTTTAAATGAGAAGCTTGAATTGAAAATTCAGAAGAAAAATAGAGAATTCCTTTATTTTTAAATCTTTTTAACCAGGAAATTTTTAAGGTGCCAATTTAATGCAATGTGAAGTTTTAAGAGCTAAATTTGCAGTTGTTAGCATATAATTTAAAACTTTATATATATATATACAAAAATTTTAGAGTGACTTTGAATATAAATAACACATTACCGAGAAGTGCAAACATGTTTTTATTTTTACACATAACAAATTACTTAATTTAAAGTAAAAATAAAGGAAAATCAACGAAAAACTTCCAAATTGAAAATTTTCAGAAACATTTTAAATAAACATAAGCAGAATTTTGAATAAAAAATTTTAAAGTACACCAATGAAACTTTTGCATCACCTCGCTTAAAAAGAAAGTGTAACTTTTAATTTGCATTTCTTTTAACTCTTTTAATGGCCTATAAACGTCATAAGACTGATTCGCCCGATTTTTTGTGATTATGAAGATTTTTTACCCCATTACTCTAGCAACATTTACTTTAAATATGTTTTAATTTTTATTTTTTTTGTTTTTGAGCCACTTTTTCATGACCCACGAATATTCAATGGTATTGATGTAAGGGTAGCATGGTAGTGTGCGTAATTGATTTTACAATGAAAAAGACATGTACTCCTGCAATTTCCTTAAGTTCTATTGTCAAAGTTTTTAAATTACAAAACTGATGTAACAAGTTGAAGCTTTGGTCCATTTTTCAAAATATTTGAAGAATTTTGGCTAAAGCATTAACTTTATGTATAAAATTATACAAAGCTGTTAGCTTACTACATAATACCAAAACAAAATATATCACTTTTTTCTAACTATGCTTTCGGAACTTTAAATCCCCCTCCAATGAGTAAGTTCTGATCTTCTTTTGTACCCAAAAGTGACGGTAGAAGAAAAAGCCAATGAATCTCCTCTTAAAGAAGCATTTTCAACTCTGAAGAGATGACAGTCTAGCTACACTTTGAGTCGCTTCTCTGGTTTAAGTGATTGGTAAGAAGTCTTTTGTCTTAATTGTTCAAACATTTTTATTTTAACCCTCCATCGGGTGCATATGTGAGAGATACAATAGAGATGAATTTCGTTTTATACCTTCAGGTATACCTGTCTTTGGTTATTTGTCCCCCTCCTTTCAACCTACTTTCAGTTGTCGTCTTAAGGTCTCTGCCGATAACAGATCTCTTTCGATCAGATATTTGTATTCGAGAGCGACCGTTCATGTAAACTTTTGACACATTTGATTTTTTATGATTTTACAAATAAATCCGTATTGTTTTAGACTGGCAACAGCTGACAAAAGCACTTACGAAAGAAAATGTTGAAAAAAAGCACCCACATATCTAAAAAGGGAGCTAAAATTAAAAGTGCTAAAGAGAAAAGCCGAATTAGAGAAGCGGAAGATGCGACGTCAGATAAAAAAAACCCTGCCAAATAAGAAACGCGGACTAGAATCACGAGATTCAGTTGTGAGATTTGACAGAAATTTATATGTTTGGAGAACACTAAACACATTTGCTCAAACTACTACGCTGCAATGAAGTAACAATTAAACTACTTTCTTAACTTTCATATCTAACTTTCAATTGCTTTTTCTTATACATAAATGCTGTATTTTTGCACTTCTATATTTTATAAGTACTGTAAGTCGTACTGTAGAAGTGTCGACAATTTCATTTATATTGTTATTGCAATCTATGTTTATATTGTTTCTGCTTCTTTATAAGTAAAAAATGTTTAAACTGATTGTAGTTATTAATTTTAAGCTCTTTACAATATAATTTTAATAGTTACCTTTTTGAAAATTTACAATTTTCTATAGCATATGTGGGAATGTTGGTATGTCAGTCACGCGAGCTTTAAGGTTAAATAAAAGAAAGTTAATAGTTTAACTCTCTTAGATATAAATATTTTTGATGTTTCATTTTTTATCATTTGTTGGTGGTATTTTCTATTCCCCGTTAGTGTAACAGCTACATGCTTCTGTTACATTGTTTTCGAGTGTCCATCAAATGCTTTAACTCATATTTCATTTAAGAATGACGTGTCGGTTTTGCTCGGATATTTATGAATACGTATAAAAATTACATTATTTTTTTCTCTAAACACTAACCACATGGCAACTTAATGCTCCTAGTTCAATATTCAATGAAATAGATTATCTCGCATTTTCAATAAGAAAACATAAATATCCATGCAATTTTTAAATGAAATTAATAGGGATTTTTTGAAATTTTACACTATAAATACTGCACCAGTTTAAAGATACAAAGGATACTTTAACTGACAATAAATTAAAAGATTTAAATCATTAAAAACTTACAAATTATCGTTCGTTTCAGGTACATTCATATTGTTATATCTTGCAGAAAGATCTTACTAGGAAAGAAAGGTCTTACCTATCATCTAGGGTCACATATTTTTCGGCAAAAATGTCGTTAATTTTCTTAAAATTTATCCACCATTAACATGATATCTCCAAAACTAATAAACGTATCGACATATATATTTCAGTGTGTTCTTTTAGATAATATGGACAATAAAATGAACCAAAAATTTCATTGTTGGTAAAATATTTTTTTCATTTAGAGTTTTTTTTAATTCTAATTAAGTTGTGAATTAATGGGAAAAATACATATATAAGTATGTTTTGACCCACAACTTCTTTGCATCGCAAATTCTTTCTTGGATTTTGGTTCATGGCATTCCTCATTATATTCTGTAGCTTGTGCCAAGAAAAATATGATTACTGCATTACAGGGTTACATTTATGTAGAGTGTTAACACTTTTATTTAAATTCCATTAAAAATCAGTAAAATCTTTTTTTTTCTGAAATATATTATTTTTTCAAACGATTTTGTTGATTATATATATATATATATATATATATATATTATTATTATTCAAATTGACGGAGCATCTAAAAACTAAAGTTTTTTTAATATTTTTTGAAAACTCCAATTTAAAAAAAAATCCCTTCAAACATAGTTGAAAAACTTAAGGCTTTTCTTTCATTTTAACACCTACGCATCATATTCATACCTGTCCTAAAAATTGAAACTTCATGTTAAACTGTAAATTTATTTTTTATACATCCAAACACACTATATTTGATATAAACACGTAAAGCTCCATTTGGTTTATTTCCTACTAAATGAAGCAACAATAAAACTACCGTGATTAAAAAAAAACTTCCTAAAGCCCTTCAAGCCTTCAACACTTTCATAAAAAAGGAATATTTTTGAAATTCTAATTCATATTTTACAAACTGAGTTTTTATATTTTATTTTTAGATTAGAAAATGAGAAAGATTGTAACTGGCAATGTGTGCGTTCCCTAAGTAAAGAAATGCTGTACATCATTACATGCATAAAAGATGTGACCTTCAATTGTCCTACAGATATTCATGTTTCGAAATTTCTCTGGAAACTTCACACATAAATGAACACTTTTTTTATCATCCACTGGGTTTTTTTATAGATTTTTATTTTTAATTTTTTAATAATTTTATTGCATCGAATTTAAATTTATTATTTTTTATTTACATTATTTAGACCCTTTCAAAATTATGTATCGGATATTCAGTATTTAATTATGCATCGGAGTTTCAGTATTACGGATTTATAAACAGATTTTCAGAATAAAACAACAGAAATACAACAGATTTTCATCTTGCTGCTTTTTAAGTGTTCCTAAAATGCTAAATAATCCGTTATGCTTTTGAAATTTGTGGGCAGTGAATTTTTTATTATTAAAATGCATGTAATGAAAATATTTAATGTTTTTGAATGCTCTACAATGGTTTAGTTTTGTTTAGTTTAGTTACTTTAACGTCCCGTTTTGAAGCAGCACTAGGGCTATTTTCGGACGGACCTAGTCATTTTGACCATGGTCAGGTGATGAGTTTTACAATTTAAAATGAAAATTATTCATTTACAGCTATAAATCATGATAATAATTCATTTACAGCTACAAATAATAATAATTATTCATATACATCTATGATTATTATTGATGTAACTTCTCATTATTTCTGGACTATAACTAAAATCCAAATCTATGTTTTATATTCAATCCTGTTGCTTTTGGCTTTCTTTAGTCAAGGCATATTAATTTCTTGACAATCTCTCTTTAATTTTATATGCGGAACTCTAGAACTTCTTTCATCAAAGCATCTAATTACCTCCTACAATGCATCAAATAATCTCTTGAAGAAGTAATAGAGTATATAATAGCTAGGCTTTAGAAATACGCTTTTTTCTTAAATTAAAAAAATTCAGTCAAAAAAAAATTCTAAATTACATTGTTTTCCTTTATTTTAAGAAATTAAAAAATATTTTTTTTTTATGATGCAGAAAAAGAAAGCCAAAAAATTTAATCCATTGTATGTAGAAAATCTCAAATGTCTTCATTACTTACATTATTAAGTAAAATAAGATTATTAAATAAAATTACATTGTTAAGTAAAATTAGATTATTAAGTTAAGTTACATTATTAAATAAAATTAGATTATTAAGTTAAGTTACATTATTAAATAAAATTAGATTAGTAGGTGACATTAGATTAGTAAGTAAAATTATATTATTAAGTAAAATTAGATTATTGAGTAAAGTTACACTATCAAGTAAAATTAGATAAAAATGATTTTTAAAATAGTATTATTGTAATATTAATTAAATGTGATATTCTTTAAAAATTTATTAATATTGCAAATATATTATATTTTGTGTTAAAGATCCCGTTTCTTGAAATAAGTTGAAAAAAATAATACATATAATAATACTTCGAAATAAAATAATGTATTATATCATCATTATTTAAATATGTGTTTTTATCAAATGAAAGCTCTTCATTGTTCTTATTCAGAGTACTTATTAATCAATTAACCCCTTATGTTATAATATATAAAAAATTATTTGATGATTAAAAATATGAAAATTGGTAGTAGAATCATATTCGGAAATAAAATGCATCTGTATTATTATTAAAGAAAAAAGGCAATTCACTTTTCTCTTGAAATCCACAAAGTTAGTAAGATATCCATATTTTAACAACGTTCAATATATTTTCATTCTTCTTCTGATTTACAAAAGTTTCGAAAATTTCAAAAATTCCAACTAAATTGTTTTCATGGTTTCACTTGATATCAATTTAAATTAATTTTATTTCTAATTTTCTTTGAAGTGAAAAATCAGTCATTTCAATATTTTGAAGGTTCCCTCTTTTTTGAAATAAAATGTCTCGTTATTTTCTTTATCTAAGGTATTCAAAGGCGTCTGGAAATGGAAAAGCAAATACTCTGACCAAGAAACTCTTAAAGTTAGAAATCCAAGAAATATCTTTCCATGAGTCTAAATTCCAGTTTAGAAATGAGATTCAAAAAACTAATAATTATGAACTGACATTATGGAGAGAAGAAATAATTTCATCAAAGGAAAAATTATCATCAATATTTAAATGAGTGTTTTCAGACGAATTGACGGTGATTTTTTAATTTTAATCAAGTATACACTGTCCATGATGTATTTTCTGTGCATCAAAGTCGTATCTTTGACGAAACTTCGACTTGTCAATGTACACAGAATAATTATCTACACATCGAGTGATCAAAACTTATGTACGAGAACACAAAATCAGATGGTTTAGAAATTCTGTGTTACTTGATATCAAAGAACTCGTAAAATGTCAGTCATCAAATCTTCTATTAGTGATATTTTTCAATTATTTTGTATTTTGCTCTATCTCCTAATGTATAAAGCTAATACTCATTTTAAGTATTTTATGTTTCACAAAATATGAAATGTAATATATAATTTTTTTCATTTTTTCTGTACCAATAAGTGCTCTTACTAGAAGATTTTTTTTATTGTTTGCTAGGGCATGTCACCATGTGTAGGGTATGTTACTATGTTGCAAGTCATCATGTTTATTCCTTCTTGCTAGGTGGGGTTGCTCTTCGGATACCCTACTTAACAAGAAGAAATAAAATATACTTGATCAAACAAAAACATTTAAAAAAGAATAAAAAATGTTTGGAAGGAATAAACCCTACTTGATCAATAAAAAAACATTTAAAAATGAATAAAAAATGCCTGGAGGGAATAAATAATACTTGATCAATAAAAAAAAACATTAAAAAGGAATAAAAAATGTTTGGAAGGAATAAACCCTAATTGAGCAATTAAAACACATTTAAAAAGGAATAAAAATGTTTGTTAGCCGTATGGTTTCTGGCTAGGTCGGGGTATATACAGTACATATTTATTTTATTAGTACATCAATGAATTGAAATTATGATATAGGCTTATCTATACTAAATGAAATCTTCTAATAGGAAGATGCCAATTCATTCATGGTTGAGAATCAAAATTATAAACAAGCCTTAACATGCCAAAACATGAAAAAAATTCATAATAAATATTCATATAAGCATTTCCACTAAAATCATATTTTTTTCTTCGTATATATGTTTGTGTTTTGTGAATATAATTTATTAAAAAACAAAAAACAAAGTTGCATTTTATTTTGGCTTATAAAACATCATTGTTTGTCGACATTAATTAAGAATAAGAAGAATATATAGTTTTATTTGAAAGAAAATATACCTTCCGAATGAAATCATATTTTTTAAGCAAGAAATAAAATTTTATTGGATTAAATGAAGAATGAAAAATAGCATCCTCATAGTTTCTCTAGTGCCTTTAAATTTAAATGTAAAAACTGAAAGCTAATTGGTGTTTAATGAAGGCAATCCTTGTGCAATAAATGAAGCTCAAAAATTGCAATTTTAAAATTTGAAATGAAGGAAAAATGTAATTTAAAGGACAAAAAAAGGTGCCGATATGATGCATTAATATTCTGAGTAGTTATTTATGAATATGTAATTTATTCGAGGAATTGTTTCATAAAGAAACAGCCTTATTAAAAACGATTTATTCAAATCCAAATTCGCTGAAGCGAAAATATTTTCATAAAACAACTTCAGAAACAGAAAAACTAACTGAGCAGAATAAAATAAATACTGAAACAAAATATTTGTTTTTATTTTTTGTTGCTGTATATTTGTTTGTTGTACTAATTCCTTTGGAACGATTCCAGATTCTGGAATATTGACTTTGACTCCTCTGGTAATATTCTAGAAAGAAGAGGTCTTTTAAATAACGCGCACAAACATTTGTTCTGCTTTAACATTCTTATTTATTCTACAAAAGATGTCATATCGAATTAAACTAGTGGAAGCAGTAACTCATTCAATTTAATCTGCTTACAAATAAATATACAAAAAAGAATTACTACATCTTAGAGGGGAAATGCAATTCTCTGCAATCTTTGTATTAACAGTTTTTTTTTCCTCTAAAAAACCATGGAGTTCACTTTCGATTCCCTGCATTAAAGAGTAAGATTGCATTTTAGTCAAAGAATTGAGCTCAATGTCAATGCGGCAAAGTAAACATAAGCTCAAATCGCTTCAATTTATCCAATCTACTAATACATGATAGTTCCTTAGGGGATACATATTTTGTAGGAAAATTGTTTATGTTTCTCTGAAAAAACGAAGAAAAAAATGTATATATTTGCGTTTTAACCAAAAAGGTTTATTTCAAATCAAGTAAATAAATAGCTATCAAATTTTGAGTTAGTAGCTAAATTGAATAATATCGGATTTAATTCCTTTTTCTACTGTTCAAGAATTTCAAACGAATACTTAGCTTGTTAAGAAATATATCACTGTGTTTGAAAGAAGATTAATTAAGCCATGGAGTACACTTTCGATTCAATGCATTTAAGTGTAAGATTGCATTTTAGTAGAAGAATTAAACTCGACTCAATAAACTCCAATTTATCCAGTTTACTGTTACATGATGGTTCCTTAGGGGACATATATTTTGAAGGAAAACTGTTTATACTTCTTCGAATATATATATATATATATAT
>JAPMOQ010066876.1:1157-13689 GCA_026543055.1 Argiope trifasciata | reverse complement strand
TTTAAGAAGCAAAATCTTATCTAAATATAAAATTTAATTAAAATGGTTCTAGCCGTGTCCGGCATACACGAACTAAATTTATATATATAATGAATGCTCGTTTAAACTTATAAAAGCGAGAATTCTGTTGCTTTTTGAAAATCATAATGCTTCAATATTTAAAAAGTATACTGTTTAAAATTCATTTATTAATTTTTTGGGAAATGTTACTTATTTTATACTAGCAAATCTAGCATTGTAGAGGTTTTATTCTATCATAATGGATTTTCTTTATCCTCCTTTTGCAGACATGAACAATTAAATGAAAAACCTGTCGCATAAGATTTAAAGATCTCTTATTCAAATATGTGCTTTGTATGTTTCGAAACATTAAAAAAAAACTAATTTGTTTTACAGCAGAATAAAGACATCCCCATTCTTTTGAAAATTGAGTGTTTAAATTCTGAGGATGAAATTCATATTTAAGCAACTTTATTTTCATTAAACGAAAAAACTGTTATGTAAATATTATGAAGCCCCAAGAAAGAGTTTTATAAAGGGTTCTCTTTGTAAGGTAGTTTTATTCTTTTCAAAATGAGAGTATAATGAAATATTAATATAATAGGTTTTAAAAACAAGATTTTATTTTTGGATGATTTATATTTTGAAAGAAATTACATGTACCAGGAAGCGGAATCTACCACAAAATTAAATATATTTTTCTATTACTAGATGAAAACTTGCGCTTCTTAAAAGGATTATGAAACAATTATTTCTGAAATTCTTATCGGTGTGTAGAAACATTGTCTGCATTTATGTAATCTAGAAAATAATTCAAAATGGATGAACTGAATGGAAAAGATTAAGAGTCAAGCAATTTAACAATGTTGTATTTTAGTAAATAAACACTATTTATAAAATATATGTATACAAATTTAATTTATTTTACTTATATTTTTGAGTAATTACTTAATACACGTTTATTGAAATTGTTTTTTTTTTATTTACAAAGCCTGAATTGGAGAAATTAATTTTTGTCTGAATTTTTCTGGTGTTTGAAATTTTGCAAACTAATATATTCTCGAAAACAATACATTATTTTAAAATCTATATATTTTAAATATCAGATTGTCTTGATAAATTGAATAATTTTTCATTCGATATAATTGAAGATTTGTTTGAGCGAGGGAATTTCATATTCTAAAATTCAAATATTATTTTACATATACCATTAATAAAAGTTATTATTGTTTTGTCGTTGTAAATTCTACTTAAAAAGGTTTTTAATCAAATAATATTGTGAAAAGTAAATGTTAGAGATAATTCTAAAGTTTATTTTTTCTCTTCGAATTTTCATTATAATTTTTGAGAGTTCTTATAATAGGTATAGTTATAATTTTCTAAGCTAATCTTTTCATTTTGTTTAAAAAATATTCCATTTATATTTAAAATATTAATAAATCCCTATTTTCCTAAAACTATTTGGAGAATAAAGTAATATTTTTTGTTCATAGATTTCCCTATATAAAGCAAAATGATTATAAAAAAATTAAATTTTAGATTTGAATCACATACTGATAATATATGAATATTTTAACATTTTACCTACTTATGAATTGGCCATTTAAATACAAAAGGTCATGAATGCCCTAGCTTAACATGTTATTCGAAATAATATGCTATATTACAATATCCATTTAACAATTTATCTATCATTACTTATATTTTTGAACTTAACTCAGTTTCACCATAGTGAAATTGGATTCGAGATTGCGTTATTTGAACATTGTTCGCATGAGAACAAAAAGAAAAAGGTTTTAAGAGTTAGTTACAAAGTATGTTCTGTTTTGCGTGTGTGTAAAATCACATTTCTTCAGTAAAGACCCCAATATAGATAAACTAAAAAGCAAAAATTTTAAATATCAATACATAATTTAAAAAATAACTTAGTAAGCGCGACTCGAACCAATGACCCGCAACAAAGGGGTCGTTCATATTGTTCTGACCTAACCCTTGGCGCTGAGGGCGAATGAACTTATTTCAATAGTTAGTAATGAAAAGAAATTGGGTTTTGTTAATTTAGTTTTTTCAGGAAAGATACTATATAGATAAAAAGCAAAACTTTATCTAAATTTAAATGTTGATTAAAATTGTATATAAAAACTATAATTGCAAATGTATTAAAAATTGTAATCACGCATATATAAAAAAATATAGTTGATTGCCTTTATCTTAAGCATGCATCGGTTTATAATTTTTTTTATAAATTAAAAAAAAAACATTGAGTTATTAAGAAATATTGCATTACAATATCAAACTTAGTTGTCACAGAGTTTTGTGATTTTGCATTTCAATCAAAGGATAAAATATTATTAAATTAAAAGTCGTTATTATTTTAATAGTAAACAAGTAATAAATATTTTCTTAATTCAATTTCTATTTAGGTCAACAAAGGAAATTTTTTCGATAGTTTTTATTAAATAATTATTAAAAATTATTAAGTATCAAAAATTATTAATTTTTGAAAGAATTGTACCTCGATATAACAAATACCGGAATCCTCACATTTTACCTGTTGAGTTACTGCCTGTTGATGTCAATTTTCCTTAAAAACTGCAAAAACTCTACTTAAATTATTAAAAAAAATTTAATTAATTTCTTAATTTTTGAATATACATTGTATTTTTTGATATTTGATAGTTACATGTATTTCTAAGAAATCATATGAAGGATGTTCATTCTAATGCTTCCTTACACTATTAAAATCAAACAGAATAAAAATACATTTGTTTTTGATTGAAAAAATACTTGTAATTGTAATTCCAAAAATCAATCAATTATAAAAAGATTTTTTTAAAATCAAGTTAGAAGCGTTTGAAAAAAGATCTTGTGTATAAAACTGATGCACTTACACCATACATGAAATCAAATATTTGTTTCGTTCACCACTATTTTATTCCCAAAATAATAAAATAGAAAATTAACGAATTATAATGTAATGCGTTTTAACACCCTCCCATTTCCTTTATAAAAATTTACTTTCAAGAAGAAGAAAAATTTTCTAGGACACTCTTTCTCTTTACGGAGAAAAATAAATTCACCTTAATAAATTTAAAACGCTTACTCCCCAATAGAGTTTACAAACAATTATTTCTAGAGTTATTTAGAGATTTTGGCAACTGCTATTATAACCATGTGTTATCAAGCGGGTTACGAAATGGCCGAAATAAAATATAAAGATAAGCAATTTAACAAATGGTGACTTTTACAGCAATAAAAATGTGTAAAAGAAATTAAAGCAGAAATTATCATAATAATCGCCTTGAAGTCCTCTTGTGTATGGGTGTGGAGTTGTTTATAAAATTCCCCCTTAGATAAAATGCCCGAGAAATGTTTGAAATTAATGTTGCTTCGTTTCTTTCCCTCATAATTTAATATCTTTTTCTGCGCTTTTTTCCTCTGTAATCTATAAATTTTTGAATTACAAAACATTTCACAAAGAAAATCCTTAATTTCAGCAAATATTTCTTTGATTTCCTATGCTTCTTTTGGGTTTTTAAACATACCAAAATTTACAAAAATTACATTTATAATCTAATCAAGTAAGGAATTATACATACAATATAATGATTTTTCTAATCTTGTCTATATTTCATTGTAATATTATAAATAAAAAAAATAAGTTTTTAAAATAATTGCTCTGATTGACTAAAATTAAATTATTTGATCATTCATAAGATTTTAATTAAAATAATTCTTATGAAGCATCCATTTAAATTAAATAATACAAATAGTAATCGTTATTTATATCGAAACATTTATAAAAAGCACATGTACTACAAAGTATCACACGGGGTTAACAGAAAAAAGTATACGGCACATATAAGAAAATTTAACAGCCATGAAGGATTGCAGATGTCAAGAATAAATTAACACAAATTTTCAAAAAGCACTTCTGATGAAAAACAAGTTGGTGAAAATATGGATGCCAATTTATATTAATACCTTTGAGAGCCAATCTTAGGTTCTGTCTTTCTCTGATAAACTTGTTACATAGAAGAAGCGCATGTTCAATATTTTCTTCACCACCAATATTACAATAACAGGAAGAAGATGGTGGAAATAAATTAAATATGTTTAAATAACCTTTAAATTTACAATAAGCAGTGAGGAAGTGAGTTATTTTGTAATTAGTATAAAAATGATGGCATGATGGTAATCTTATTAATAGATGGAAAAAAATTACTTTGTTAAGCTCTCTTTATTTGAAAAGAGATATTTTTTTTCTATTACAAACCATTTTGCGATCCTTGATGAAATTTAATTGGTGCTTAAATTCTGATATGCGGTTTATAACACCCAATGCATATTTAAATGTATATTAAATATATTATGTTAATGTATGTTAAGTATGTATATTTAAATTGGATTTTTCCAATCAATTGAAACAAAAGTTTGTTAAAAAGTTATATTTATAGTCACAAAATCTTATACAAATTTAATATAATTAACACATTGCACTTTTGTGTTATAGTATTTATATGTTTTTGAAAGCACAGATAGAAGGACGGTGAATTTCTCGTTGGATTTGACTCAAAACTTAAAATATGTCTACAATATAGATTTTAAGTGTCCTTAATTTTAACTACTTAGCTAAAT
This sequence comes from Argiope trifasciata, assembly GCA_026543055.1. NCBI lineage: Eukaryota > Metazoa > Arthropoda > Arachnida > Araneae > Araneidae > Argiope > Argiope trifasciata. The sequence continues at coordinate 9,051 of JAPMOQ010066876.1, read as the reverse complement.
CCATTGCGTAGTTATGATTTTAACTTATTTTCGAACAAATGGACAAGCAGACTTCTTTTCACTTTATTTTATTCAAAATTTGATAAAAATCTAAAAACTGTAATTTCTTTGTTGTCTTTAATGGTAGTTTACAAGCCAACTGACAGATCTGGCAAAAATTTAAGACCAAAGGCTCTTGTTTTTGCAGTAGCGCCGACTAGAGCGAAGAATACGACTTAGATACGTCATGCGTCATATTCGCTTGCGTACCCCCTATTTACAGAGGGGAGTTTTCACACACCTCATAATTAGAACACAGATAAAGAACACTCATACCGGAACCTAGGCTCGATACCTGGAGGCCCAGATAGAGGGAAAGATTCGCCAAGTTAATGCAAAAACCGTAAACCTAATTTCACCCCTCAAGTTCGAAGCGTTTTTTCAATTATCTTTGTTACAAACAGAAAAACAAAAATTTTCCAAAAAGTTATTTTGAAATGGAGTTCCCGTCTAAAAACACATTTTTGAAAAAAAATGTGATGCGTTTAAAATTTTAAGTTCGTATTTTTTGACTAATAAACAATTTCTCTACAGTATGGGCACGAGAAAATAAAAATACACTGTAGTGATTTCCATAATTCTACTGTGATATACCACGAAAATAGCGTCTTTTATACAAAATCAGCCATTAAAAACATTCATACATAATATCACACTAGTTTAAATTAGGTTAATAGGGTTTCATTTTCCAGAAACTTTTAAGTAGCTCTAATGACCCCCTTCTAATTTAAAATAGAAGGGGGCAGACTAAAGTGGAATAGCTAGGTAGGGAAAATTTTCCTGCTTTAGACGAGTTTTCTGTGTGCTGTTGTCCCTTATCTGGGTTCCAATTAAACTTTGATTGCTATGATTTCATTATCATTTATGAAGAAATCCAAAAGCAAATTAGGTAGTGAAGATAGTGCAATTTTGTTTTAAATTATTCTCATGCAACAACTACATCAAGTATGTTGTGACGTCGTTAAAGTTTAAACATGTTTCAACTTTTACTCAATTAAAGGCTTTTGTTAATTAAGTTTTCTAGCGAATAAAAGACGAGTTTCGAATTTTAAAATCTTATATTTGTGTATAAAATTATGCGGTTACTCTTTTATTACAGTTCGTATTTTTTCGATTATTTTTTAATTTCATTTTATTTATGTAATTTAGTTTAGTTTAGTTAGTTAACATCCCAGTTCTAAAGCTATTCTTCGTCTACTTTGAGACGGATCTTGCAATTTTGAATCACCTTCAGACGACGAGAATGACACCTGAGGTGGTAACCCTTCCCCAAATTTCCACTCCATACCCTTGAGTTTAAATTTATGTTAAACTATTATATAGTGATCAAATGACATGATATGGTTACTTAACTTAAAATCTGTACTCTTTTTCAAGGATGTAAGCTTCTGGAGCTTGCTGGATCTTTTAGCACAATTGTGGTGTCGTTGTGGTTTTCTGACACACTGCACAGCTGCACTCATAATTGGTCGTAATTCAAAAACAGAGAAGAATACGACGAAATCTTTAGGATTGGTGGTTCTGAGATAAATTCATCTCTGGTACAGTTTTAATTTCGATAACTAACGAAACTGATTCTTATTATTTGGAATGGATCTAATAATTTTGTGTCCTGACCAGAGAGCTACGGAGACATGTGAGTACGCTCAGTCCATCATAATATCAAAAATAATATATTTATAAGTGAAGTGAGAATGATCAACACTATGAATATTATTATTAGGAATGAACCTAATAATTTTGAATCATGATTAGATAGCGGGGCTACATAAATGTGTGCTCAATAAGATCTATAGTTAAATATAAAATATTTATAATTAAACCGGGTATGACCAACACTGAATCTGATTATTAGGAATAGACTTAATAATTTTGAGCCATGACCATATAGCGAAAGCGACATGTGAGTATGCTCAATCTCCCCTGTCATCAACAATAAGACTTTTATAGCTGGAAAAAATATCACTTATACGAAGGTCAGTCCATTTGACATCCAACTGTTTGTTATGGATCTGCAGATCCAATTTTACTTTGTGGGGTAGAATAGATGCTAGATATGTTTAGTAAACAGTTTTTTCATCAATGTGTAGAATTGCTTGAATCAAAAGCGAATATTCAAATTTTGCAGCACAATCGGCCATTTTGTTACCCTGTCAACATTAGGCATTTCCAACTAACTCATGCTCTTGGTGTCAATAACGAATTCACTTCCACTTGAGCAATAGGGGTAATTTTTTAGTACCACGCAAGAAAGTCATAATATCAGCAGTAAATGAGTAACAAGTATTATATAATCGGTAGATGAGTGAAACAGATGGAAAAATGATGACACGAATTAATTTGAAGACATCCATCAAAATTAGTATAAAAGAAGGATAGCGATAGTGATGATAGGGAAAAAGGTATTATAAAATATAATTTATCGAGCCATGGAAGGGATTCAAATACGAATAATTTGGTTTATCCCAAAATGGAAAGGAAAATGAATCAGATGATTTAATAGCAATATTATAAAGGTCCAAGTCATATAGAAGATATATAGATTTTCTCATTGAATAGAGAGATATGCGCCACAAGACAGCATCAAAATATCAATCCATAGGAGTAAGGAGAAGGCCAAAAGCCTTGAAAACTCCAACAAGAAAGCATCAAAATTCCAGAGCTCAGAAATAAAGTAAATGCTGAAAACCTTGCAAACTGCACCAAGACAGCATCAAAATTACACCCCACTGAAGTAGGAAAATGTTGAAAGCCTTAGAAACTGCAGCATCTCACGTTGAAATACGTAGCCTAATAAGGTACTAGCCATGTATACACACTTCTGTGTATATCTACAGATATACACAGAAGTATTTGTTTGTCATATTTGTCACAAATTTTGAAACGTGGGCAGCAAATACAGATATCTTTAAACAAATTTCTTGTAAAAATTCTTATAAATTGCACTATTATAAATTTGAGTATTTTATTAAGAATAAGACGTTTTACCATATTTTCATTCATATTACAGATTTTTTATTTCATTTAACGTATGCTGTATGTTATGATGCAAATAGCGAACAAATTATACTTGTTAAGCGATGTTTCCAATATTTCAGCATTTCTTAGCAGAAACTAAAGCATTTAGTATAATTATTTAGCCAAGAAACTAAAGCCACTAAATTTCAAACTGAAAGCAATTTAATCGGAGTGCTCATTTGGCGTATTAGATCATACCCAATTCTCCAACCTATTTATCATAATTAGTGATAAAGTGTTCATTTTCTAGCTGAATATTGTTTAACTATCTTTGCCAGGGGCAACATGAAACAACTGAAGGTTTTTATTTCATTTTTTTTTTGCTTTCAAAAATGATTAAAAGATAATAAATAATGCAAATCATCAATTTTTTTCCTTTCTTTCAGCTATTTTTTTTTCTTTATTAAGCAGGTATGCTTTTGTTGCAGAAACTAAAAAAAAAATTGCTTAAATGCAGCAAATGACTCTAAAAGTTCCAAGTCAGATTATTAAGTTCTTTTGAGAGATAATTATTATCCGAATCAAGCAGTTATGTGCTATGAAAACTTTCATTTATTTTATATTAACGGATAGCTTAATTGGTGAGGTAAATGTTGTAGTGATTATCTCATCATTTCAAAGAAAATTACTGGGCAATGAGGATATTTAAAGTAATGATTCATTCATCAGTAATTATATTGATTATATTTAACAATATTTTTGCTCTTAGATTGCAAAATGATTTGTAGATTCCTTTCAAATTATTCCGCAACGTTCTAAAAAGGTATAATAATTTATATGGATCTAAATTTTTGCGATCATTACGATCATGGCGAGAAAAAGTTATTGATATTGTGGAAATTTTGCTTAGAAAATTATTTTCTGTTTATATACTCAAATAGAATTTTTTTATTCAACTTTTTTTTCAGAAAACAAATTAGCCCATTAACTGTATTTCACTGATTTCTTTTGACACATGTCATAAAGAAACAGTGTAAAAATAATTAAAAGTAAAATTAAATTAATTAAAATTAAGTTTTTTCACTTTGATATTATCTAAAAAAATTATTAAAAATTAATAAAAAAACATTAAAATATTTTTTTCGATAAATATTAAAAAATAATTGGATTAGAATAAAATATCAAAAAATAAATACTATTTAAATGAAGGAATTTTGACTTTTCAGTTGAATTTCTCTTTCTTAGATAAAGTAAAATTGAAATACTAGATCCAAACGTTTTTGATTTATCTTTGTCACAGGCGGACATTTTCCAAAATGGCATTTTTCAAATATAAGGAGATCTTGAACATGAAGATTTGTCACAATTATAAATTATCAAGTTAAAAAATATAAAATAAACAAATTATCAAGTTAATTTAAATTCAAGGAGCCCGACAGACACATTTCGAATGGATTTTGTTCAAATTTTTATTGAAGTTTACAAATTTAGTGCAATCTACAAATTTAGTATGTGAGGATTCATTAGGATAGCTTAAAGAGTTTATTTGTCACAGACAGACGGACAATTTCCAAAAACTTATTTTTCGAACTGAAGAGATCTAAAAAGTTGAGATTCTGCAAACTTTTGAATTTGAATTTTTCTTTGAATACAACACTTTCTATATATTCCTTATTATAAAGAAATATTTATATATATTTCACGAAATATAATGAACGAATTTACAACTGATCAAAGAATTTGAATACTGACTAATTTTTTAAAATATTCCCTAAGAATAATAGTAACAAATGAAAATACAAATTCCCCCTATCAAGAAATTAATGTTATCATAATTTCCAAAATAAAGTTTATAGATCTTTTTCAAAATTGAATAATAATAGCCTTTGAATCCCATGAAGAAAGAAAATTGTATCATATTATGAATCAAGTATTTACTTGGAAACAACGGCGCATTATTCTGATCAAAATGCATAATTTACATCTAGAATTGGCGAGAAAAATCGGTTAAATATTTAGTTATCTTCAACGGTAGCATTTATCGCCAAAAAATTAATAAGGAAGAACTCTACTTAGCGCAAAGTGTTTCAGCAATTGCTAGAAATTAAAAATGGGAGACTCAAGATTTTAAAATTCACTGAATTAATACAGATAATCAATAGTCACGTTTAGAAACTAATGGGTGGTCATTTTGAAGCCCTTGTCCTATTACTTAATATTCGGACAGAGCGTTTACCTCGCCATTTTGCATTAATGGCGGCATATGGAAATAATGTTTCTAACTTACCTCAAAGTTTAATATTAATATTTGGCAGTGTTGTTAGTGAAAGTGATAATCAATATGCGGTGAATAATTTACTGATTAAGATAATAATCGTAATGGAAATTAAATTCCGTTGCACAAAACCGATTTTGGAATCATTCTGAATTTTAAGATATTGTCTTTTTAATTATAATTGTATGCTTACCATCAGATTATAATGAGATTAATTAATTTTTTGACATAATTTTCAGAAATAAACTTTAATGCAAAGAAATTTAAAGTGTTTCCTTTTTACTTAAATTATTAATCGCATGAATTGAACCAGAAAATATTCTGATTATTAGCTGGACAGTTATATGAAGAATTAGAAGGAAATATTACATATATTCAAAAAAGAAGGTTCATTGAAAATAGAAGCTGTTAGTCAAAGTGATAATCAATATGTGGTGAATAATTTACCGATTAAGATGATTGTCGTACTGGAAATTAAATTTCATTTCACAAAACCGATTTTGGAATCGTTCTGAGTTTTAAGATATTGTCTTTTTAATTATAATTGTATGCTTGTAGTCAGATTTTTTAAAAAAAAGATTAATTAATTTTTTATATAATTTTCAGCAATAAACTTCAGTACAAAGAAATTTAAAGCGCTTCGCTTTTTATTAAATTATTAATTTCTCGATTTGAATCAGAAAATATTATGCTTATTAGTTGTGCAGTTATATGAAGAACTAGAAGGAAACATTACATAAATGGAAAAAAAAGAAGAGCGTTCATTGAAAATAGATGCTTACAGTTTTAATGGAATTAAAATATTATGGGACTCAATGGCAAGAAAGAAGCTTACGTGCACAATGCACCTTGTAAATGTATGTTTGACAGATATGAATGTCCCAATTTGATGCTTTGTTATATCATATCATAAACTCACCGAGCAGCCTGAAGTCACTCGGGTAATAAATGCTGAATGACAGAACCACCGCAACATCAACACTGGCAGAACTGTGGTTGAAGCCTACGGGCCATTACCATTCATGGTACAACTCTTCCCTAAGAAAGTACATCATGTTATAGATGGGAGAAAACCAGACCACCATCTTTTCATGAATCCTTCAGTGTAGCAAGATCCAATCCCCATACCAGAAGCAAACTGTTCTTTTTCCGATCCCAACGTGAGATGTTTAATTCGATGTTTAAAAATACTTTATTGATGGAATGAGAGGACATAAAATATTTTATCGAAATTAAACACGTACTATATTTGAAAAAAGCGACAAGTTTAAAATAATCAAATAACGGTAGTTATAAACTTTTGCAATAACTCAATCACTAATTTAAATACAAAATGATAAAGTAAAAGGCAATGAAATGCTACTTAATTCAGAGTCATTTCTTTTAGATAGTGAGAAAAGAGTAATGAAAGATGGCTGGAAAATGATGAAAAAATCTAGATATGGAGTAGATATATCTGAAGCCGCGATTTATTTTGTTGCATTTTGACATGCGCCACTTACGTCATAAAATACATTCAATTTTTAAATGAATTTCAGCTTCATCTTATATTTTATTCTTGTCAGATCTTTTCAGTTAGAATTTTCTTTCCTATTCAGAGTTGTTAGTTTTAAAATAATAATGAATAAAAAAAGAATTGTAGCGAAGTAGTAATTATTAAATACTTTATCAACAATATATTTGTTCGTTTTCTTTCAGTTCTGAAGACAAAGATTTTTCATGGTGATAAGAATAAGATATATTTTTTTACATCTAGGAAGTACTAACTGGATTCTTGATTGGGATATATCCCTTTGTGCCTTTGTGCAATATAACATTTTTAATCCCTTTGCATAAACTGCTGTGCTTTGTTTATCTCAAATTAATCATCTATGACAGCCAGCTTATTTATATGCAATAATGAAAAATTTATTAATGCTACTCATAATACCAAAAATCTCTTCCAGAATTCGATAGTCTTCATTTAGGACATTATTCTTCCTGTTTGATGTACACTTCCATTACTAACGGTTTACAAATAAGATTCTGGACCTGCACTAGAATGGATATTCTGTATTCATTAGTTTAAACTTACCTAACATAAAAGAGATGGCTAATTAATAATATGGATAGTTTAAAAGTCATAGACATTTTTTTCTTGCAATTATTTTCTAAAAAATAAATGCAAGAAATATAAATATAGTGTTTCATATTAATTTTATTTCATACAGACTCATGCTGAAAATTAGGTTTTCTAAACTTTATTCGCGAAAACTAATTTAAACCATTTTATTAACACATTTTTTCCATGCAAACATAATTTATTTTGAGTAGATAAAAAATACATTCTTTTTTAAAATTTTGTACGACACAATCTATAAGAAAATATTATTAGAATATTTTAAGTATCAATTAAGAATTGAGATATCATAAAAGGTACATTATTATTAAAAAAAGTAGCTTTTTTTAAATTTTAACTCGATGCAAAACTGTATGCGATTAAGGTATGAAGATGCCACTTTTTACTTGACTTTCAATGAAGTAAAGTTTGGGGAAAAAAGACAAAAATATGTATGTTTTATATTCTCGGTTTCTAACACACACACACACACACACACACACACACACACACACACACACACA
>JAPMOQ010066874.1:0-10157 GCA_026543055.1 Argiope trifasciata | reverse complement strand
ATTTTGGAAAATTTGAGTTGTTTTTCTATAATAAAAATAACTCAAAAGCAATTTTGTCTAGACTGTTTAAATTTGATATACGGTCTTAGCACCAAATTTTCAGCTTTTCTTCTAAGCTTGAGTAAAATACGTGCAGGGAAAGTTCATCTATATGTCTGCTCGAATATAAATTAAAACGATATTACAAAACTCAGATAGCTAGACAGACAAAATTCGGTACACGAATTTAGCATTTATTGTGTAGAAATCTATCAAATTGCGTGCCAAATTCGACTACTGTTGAATTGTCTCACGGTTTGTAATCTCTGAAATAAGTAAATGTGATAATTCAAGAACACAAAGACTTAAATTTATAAAATTAGGTATGAGATTTTATAATTACAAGTACAGAAAAGCTGAAAATTTGGTGCAAAGACCGTATATCAAATTTAAACAGTCTAGACGTCTTTGTTTCAATCGTTTAAAAAAAACTTGTCTGAATCACAAATACGATTCACGAGTACTATTAACATAGTTCCAGGAATAGATTGCTAAATGTCTTGCCAAGGGTAATAAAGCAAAATGTCAGATTCCCGCCAAAGGTCATTGTGACTATTGTACGATAATACCAGGTAAGTTATTTCCTGGCATAAGTTTATTAGAATGTTTGTGAGAAAGTTTTGGGGAGACCTCGTCAGTAGGTTTCTTATTAATAGTACGCAATTTGGAAACAATAATATGATACAGTTAAGCTTTTCAAACTATTGTTTCATATTTTGGCCATTCATACTTGCCAATCTTTTGGCAATTAATTATTCCAATGCTATTAATAACATGCAAGATATCATTTAATTTACATTCTTGTGATGTTATTTACAGAATGATGGAAAGTAAAATTTGACATAGAATTACAATTATAGTAACAAAATCGCATATAAGATTTAATTTAATTATTTAACATTTTATTTAATTCCTTTCATTTTCAAATTAATGCACTGGTCTGTTTGTGAAAAACTTGCAGATTATTAACTTCTTGATGGATTTGGACAAAGAAAGTTTCTGTACAAAATCAAATATGCATTGAATATTACCAATTTACTCACATCATGAAAATTCTTTTAAATAAAGAGATTTACAAGTTTATCAATATTTTCACTCAGAAACTAGTATTCCAAATATAAATCACAGTGCAGAAAGTATCTAAATTAATACTAAAATATTTGTCATTAAGAATGACATGCCTTTTGACAATTACTAGATATGACACTTCTTTTTACATTGTATCATTTTCGATATAAAGATATATTGCCCGCCAATTATTCAATTATTGTATTGCAAACAAACTTCGAACAGTGTATGAAACAAGTATGACATATGTTTTTATGAAAAAAATAATGAAATGTAATTCAAAGTGTTATTCTTATTTACCATGTGCAAGAAATATAGTAATTTTAATTTTCTATGAAATTCTGTTATTTTTATTAAGATGCAGATTTTAATTTTATAATTTAATTCTTTTTAAGTATTTTGAATTAAACTTTTCTTAATGGAACTTTCAGTATTATTTTAAAATAACATTTATATTTTTAAAAATGTGTGTTTTTTAAATAACAGACTACTATGACTTTTTCACGAAGTTTTTCAAAATGATATTTGTTATTTTATAAAATGTCTTACCATTATTTTAATGTATAAATATATAATAATAATCATATCTCATATTATACTAAAATTATCTGGCATTCTATAAAATATGTATAAATATTTTGTAGGAAGCTGGCGCATCTTCAATTAAAAGTATTTGATTCTCTATAAAAACAAAACTATTTTTAAACTTAAAATAATCAAAAGTTGAAAGTTCTAAATTAAAATTAGAGCGATATTGACCTATGCATTATAGTGATTTCTGTTGAAGGAAATTAAAGGTATTCTGGAAATTTCTGATACTGTATTACATAAGATTCATCTAATTAACTCATAGCATATAAAATGAAAGTATTTAATTATATTATAACAATAACATATAAAAATGTATTTAATATATATTTAAAGTATTTCTTAAAGCTAGTCACCTAATCCGCAACTGTTAATTGCGTCATTTATCTCAAAATTTGTGTAAAGACTTTCTACGATTTGTAAGACTCATATTAACCAAACATAAATACTTTACAAAGATAAAAAGCAAAGATTAGAAATTATGTGTGAGGGCGCTGCGAATGATGATAGTCAGGAAAAAGAATTGAAGGGAAGAGAGGGGAAGAGTTCATCGGTGAAGAGACGATGCACGAAGAGGGAAGGGATGTTAGGAGCTGGATAATGTTGTTCTTGTATTAAATTTTCATAAATTGTTCTTGTCTGTTATGAGTAGTCCTATGTAAATGCCACTTAAATATTAAAGAATCAAATTTGGTTTCATACCAATTAATCTGGTTTACTAATAAAAAGAGTAGTCTCTGCCTTACTTATTTTTCTGGAGGAGAAATCGTAATTGAAAACGCTCAGCAACGCCAACATTATGCTTATTTATTTTTATTTAAATCAGCCGAACGGAAACGTGTTTACCCACTGTAGACTTGTTTCAATTTTAGAAATAAAAATCTCAAAAGTGAGCACAAAATTAGTCTTAGAAGAAATATATTTTCATATGAATATAGAACGTAAAAACAATCTGATATCGGTGTACAAACTTGACGTATAGACATACTTTGCAATTCAATTTCGCTTTATTAATATCATTAAACTAGATAAAAAGTGAAATGGGATCTTATTTATACACAAAAAAATCACATACATTTAAGCTACAAATAATTAAAATACAGGGTGGTTATATTTAAATTCCCCCTATAAACAGCATCATACAATGCAAACAGGCAAAAAGATACCAATGCTGTTTGATATACACACTATACACCAGATGCGCTAGCGGAAAAGAAAATGTTAGTTCCAAAATATTTATTAAAGGGTGATTTTTCAGCAAAAACTTTAACTTTCAGACAATAAACGAACAAAATGTGATGCAGAAACGATATTAATATTTAATGACTATTTTCTAGTTATCTTGTCATTGAACCACATTAAGTAAAAGTGCGGAAAGAACAACAGCTATTTGAGAAAAAAAAAACACACACACAGTTCAGTTCTTAGAAACAAGAACAGATTAGGACGAAAAAGCCCATGAGGAGTAGTTGTTAATCGTGTTCTGGATGATGTAGAAAAAGGACCTCCACGTGACCACCCTCATTCACATGCAAAATTTCAAGTGGATATATAGTGTGTGTTTAACAGCAGATCATAGTTGTTATTACTGCACATGAAGTGTGAGGAAGTTCTTTAAGTCATTCACCCTCGCAACAAGATACCATTATCATTGCAGCCGGAAACATCGACGAAAAAAATGACAACTACAAACTATTCTTACCCTAATCTGTTCTGCATAAAGCTTCCTCTTCTTCTCAAGCATGCAAATCTCGACTTTTTTCTCCCTATAACTGACAGATTTCCCCAGTTTCACATTTTATTACTTTGTAGTGGAATGTAGATTATTAGGATCTGTGCAGGACGTAACAGGACTTATGTTTTCAGGAACATTTCTTTAATAATCACATTTACTCACGAACAAACGCAAAGACAAGGCTTAACAAAACATTCAGGTTCGCAGCTTAACAGTACGGTATCGCATCTGATTCTGAATACATTCACAATGCACAATGCATTATGGGATGGCATATGGGATAGCCTATCTAGCATCGCTATCTAGTATCCAAAAGATAAGATAAGATTTATGTAACTGCAACATCCTCCCCCTACGCCGTTGAAAACCGACTCATTAGGTGGTGTTATTTTGGATAATTTAGTGCTCGTTCCTGGATTGTCATTAGCAATAGAAGGTTGTTTGTGAAGTCTGTTCTGAGTTTGTTTGGAATGTCGACATCTTTTTCTTAAAGACATCACAGGAGATTGGTTCTGTGTTACATATTGAAACTGTGTAAGCGCTGATGCATGGTATACACCTAAAGTTTCATCAGGTTTGTTTCAACTAGCTATTATGAAAGATGAAAGTGATTTCTGGGACATAAGAATATAAGGGCTATCTTTCCATGGCATAAACTTTGCATTTTTGCTTTGGTTTGGTTTGTTTTAATGGGTGAAGCTTTACCCAACATCATTCATCCAATTTATAATTAGGGCTTGGTTGACATGATTTACTGCATATACCTTTCGACGATCTTGACTTTTCCCGGTATTTTCTTTAATTTGAGACATATTCATCTCAAAATGTTTTAAATCAGTTGTAAATTCTGGAACAAAATTATGTTTATGAGTGACAGACCGTAGATCAGTAGTAACATCGTATAAAGTTCTTAATTCTCGGAAAAAGTTGAGGTAAGCTGCAGTGCAACCAGTAGTTTCGCATTTTGCAATGTTTAATGCAAATCTAATAGCAGTTAATTTCTCAGTCTATAAGGTATGGTTGTTACCCTCTATGATTGTCAAACGAGGATTCAAGTCTCATTTTTAACGTTCAACAGGATTTGTCTGTGGATGGTAAACAGAAACTAAACTTTGATTAATATTTGATGTGTAACACGTCTGTTGTATGATGCGCTAACAATCTGTGCACCATTGTCACTAATTAGACGACGCGGTTATCTATATCTTAAGAAGACTTCATTTAGTAGAGTTAAGGCACATTCTTTAGCACTTGCTGGATTTAATGGGAATAACTCTACCCATTTTGTAGTGCAATCTCCAACGATGAAGATCCATTTCATGTCTTCACTCGTTTCTGGTAAATAGTTCAAAAAGATCGTTAGCTATACTTTAAAAACGTTGAGCAGGAACAGGTGCCTGTAACAGACTAGCAGGTTTTTGGTCCGTTGCTTTATATCTAATGCAATCAGCACAATTTTTGACATAATCGATAATGAATTTTCTCATGCCTATCCAATAATATCTGGATGACATTCTGAAAAAAGTTCCATAAGCTCCGTAATGAGCAGCTATAGGAGCATCATGGTGGAGTTTAAACATTTTTTCTCTTTCAGGAAAAGGGACAACTAATCGAGTTTCTTCCCCTTCAGAGTGTGGAGGGTAACGATAGAGTACTCCTTGATTTAAGACGCATCCTGTTTGTGTTCAATTTGAAAAATCCACACTTTTGTCAATATATTCAAAACGATCTATGATCTTCTTGAGTTCAGGATCTTTCAACTGTTCATATCAAAGTTCATTGGCCGTTCTTGATGGGACATCAATAACAACAGTTTGTAATTCACAAGTTTCTTTACCATTGCATTCTGGTCAAGAAAGCACGTCAGCCGTTACGTTGCATTTGCCAGGAAAATAATCGATTTTCAAGTTGTAAAACTGAATCTGAAGTACCCAACCGATTAGTCTTCCAGTGGGTGACGATAAAGTCATTAACCACCTTAAGGGCTGATGATCAGCGGCTAGTGCACCCTCAATGTATCCTCGAAATTTATTCATGGCCCATACAACAGCCAAAGCTTCTCCTTAAGTTTTCGAGTAATTCTTTTTAGCAGAGCTCAAGAATCTACTGGCATATTCTATTGGTCTTGCATCGGCGAGATTTTCAACCTATAGAAAAACTGTTCAGTTCGGATCATAAAAGGTTTCGTAGGATCAACTTTCTTAAAAACTGGCGAAATTACCAAACTTTGCTTTAGAGTTTGAAAGGCTTGTTGCTCTTATTCACTCCATTTCCAAACAATATTCTTTTTGTCAAATTGCTAATGGGTCTAGCAATATCTGAAAAATTCGGGATGAATTTCCTGTGCTATGAACAGGACAGCAAAAGTGATTGTAACTGTTTAACATTTCTTGGACAAGGAATGTTTTGTATTGCTGCAACTTTATCTTGATCTACTTTGATTCCTTTAGGAGTTATCCATGATTCCAGATATTTCACATGAGTGCATAAAGATTTGCATTGCTCTCTATTTACACATAATTTAAGCATTCGGGGTCTTTTGAAGACCAGCTTCAAGTCTTGAATATACTGTTCAAAAGTTTCGGAGAGGACAAATATATCATCTAAATAAACAAGAATAGTCTCTGTAGGGAGTCCATTTCGTAACTGGTACATAAGCTGTTGAAAAGTTTCTGGGGTGTTTCTGAGACCAAAAGGCATTCTTTTATATCGAAACGTACCAAAAGTGCATACAGGAGCAGTATTATCCGTATCAGCAGGATTGACTTCAATTTGGTGGTATACAGTCTTTAAGTCAAGGGTAGGCATAAGCTCAGAAGATCTCGCATCATGTAACAATGTATCCATAACCAGGAGTGGATACTTGTCAGGTTTGGTCATAGCATTTAGTTTACGGTAATCTACCCACAATCTGATAGTATCATTAAGCTTGGGAACTAAAACTACCGGTGCTGCATAAGGCGAATCGTATTATATAACTTCATTGGCTAAAAGTTCACCAATTTCTTTGTTTAAGAGCTCTTTTTCTTTTGGCGACAATCTGTGAGGCATATATGCAACAGTGTCACATTTGTTAATAAAGTGTTTTACATAAGGACTTGGATTTCCCAGTTGGATAATAACTCCTTTTTCATCAAGCAAAGCAATTAAGAGATTTCTAGATTCTGCATCAAGTTTCTGATCTTCTTGACCTAAAAAATGATTCTTAGTCTCAGGAGAAACAAAATTGTTTTTTACTGAACTTTGTAATTGAATTCCTCGGACAGTTGTAATTGAATTCCTCGGACAAGAACTACTATTTTTTCGACATGACTACTATTTCAAGGTAAGGGAATAACTTTAACAAAAAGTATTCTGCAGTTCAGTTTATCACCAAAATACCTAAAATTATATTTCATGTCCATCACAATTATTGATTTCCTCAAAAACTCTAGGAGAATACGATTGCCGTTAGCATGTGGCAGAAAATGTAATGTAATGTGGAAAGATCGACCAAACTATGTGATTTGAACTGTAGTTTTTAAAACAACTGACAACTGATGTGGATTGTTGAAAATCTCTCAAACAGATAACAAGGTCAATTTCTGTGAACTGCTGGCCTCCCTGTTTTAAAAAATTAAACACCTGTTTTCCACATATTGACTAACTGGCTCCGTTGTCAGCACAAACTATTCATGCAGCTTCATATATTTCACTTGTAAGTAAGGCTACAGGAGAGATAAAACAAGTAAACATAAGTATTGCACCAGTTCGATTTGATAAATCCGGGGTGGTCAAAGCCGAAACAATGAGCATAATTTTCTATATTCCATGAGGACCTAAAGTTTGAGTTACAAATAGTATTGTTGCGAGTACACGAAGAATCCGATTTCTCAAAGTTAGTGAATTGGGTTATTTTGAAGTCCTGCCGACAGGCATTTCTAGAAAATTTTAGTTTGTAAAATTTTTGAGATTTCTGAAATTTTGCTAATTTTTGATGAGGCGACTTTATGTTCGCATAAGAATTCAGCTTAATAACAATCAGGTAAGAAATAATATATATTTTCAGCAATGGAAAAATATTTATGTTCGCGTTTATACACTGATGGAAAAAAATCCCAACACCAAGAAAAAAATATTGTACAGTAATGAAATTTTAGGAATAAATTTGTCTAGGTAACATATTTAATTGATTAAAGTTTCAAGATCACAGATAGAGCCATTGGCGAGAAGAGCTATTTCAAATGTGAAATGTTGGTACATTAGTAATCAGTGTAACCGGTAGAATTTTGAATGCAAGCATGCAAACGTGCATGCATTGCGTCGTACAGGTGTCGGATATCAGTTTGTGGGATGGAGTTCCATGCCTGTTGCACTTGGGCGGTCAATGCAGGGACGGTTAATGCTGGTTGTGGATGACGCTGGAGTTGTCGTCCAATGATGTCCCATACGTGCTCGATTGGGAAAGATCTGGTAATCTAGAAGGCCAACACAACATGTCGACACTATGTAGAGCCTGTTGGGCTACAATAGCGGTATGAGGGCGAGCGTTATCCTGTTGGTAAACACCCCCTTGAATGCTGTTCATGAATGGCAGCACAACAGGTTGTATCACTAGACTGAGTACAAATTTGCAGTCAGTGTGCGTCGGATAACCACGAGAGTGTTCCTGCTGTCATACGAAATTGCTCCCCAAACCATAACTCCTGGAGTAGGCCCTGTGTGTCTAGGCCGCAGACAGGTCACTAGCAGGCGTTCACCTCGCCTCCTTCTAACCAACAAGCGGCTATCACTGCGACAAAGGCAGATCCGGCTTTAAACAGAAAACACAACAGATCTCCACTCCGTCCTCCAATGAGCTCTAGCTTGACACCACTCACGTCGCAAACGGCAGTGGTTTGGAGTCATTGGAATGCACTGTAGAGGGCGTCTGGCTCGGATCTGCCCTTGAAGTAACCGATTTGTAACCTTTCGTTGTGTCACTGTGGTGCCAACTGCAGCTCGAATTTCAGCTGAAGACGCAGTACGATTAGCCACAGCCATACGACGGTCTTCCCTCTCAGTAGTACCACGTGGCCGCCCGGAACCTTGTCTTCTTGAGGCAATACCTTCCCTTGACCACTGCCGCCAATACTCATGCACAGTGGATACATTCCTGCCAAGTCTTTCAGCAATATCGCGGAAAGAAAACCCACCTTCTCGTAGCCCTACAACACGACCTCGTTCAAACTCAGTGAGCTGTCGATAATGGTTTCTTCGTCTTCTCAGAGTTATCCTTGACTAAAATTAACCCACTATGTCAAATCTCAACTGTAAATAACGATAACGAACCTTACAGCGCTTATTTAAAGCAAACCTCATTTGCATGTTCATAGTGTCGCGCCACACTTACGCGCGTAGTTCGAAATTTGAATCGACGTCATCTTTCAGATGTATAAACACGCCTACCAAATTTCGTTTATCTAGCACAGCTCCTTCCTAGTGTTGGGACTTTTTTTTCCATCAATGTATTATTGATTTAAGTAAAACATGAATGCAGAAATTAAGTTCAAAATGTTCCAATCGTTAATTTTAATTGCAAGCATATGTACACCATTAATAAGAGAAAAGAAGATATATAAACAATTGCTATTAAACTTGAGTTAAATACTGAAGAAGAATTATCTTAAAAATCTTAACTATAAAAATAACATTCTGAGAATCAGAAATAAAATTGTACATTTTATATGATAGTAAGATGGAATATACGGAATCATTACTCTGAACAAAAAAAAAAGAATTGATCAACATGGTCCGTCATAATACCAAACAGCTGGAAAAAACATTTTAGACACTTGTTAACACTTTGAGAGCGATTAAGATTAGGAATACTTAATAAGATTTGGTGCATCTCTCAAGGGTACATAAAATGATACCAAAGTTTTGGCTTCGGTTCGTAATTTACGAACCAAGAAATATTTCAAGTACGACACATTAATTTGTGGTTAAATTAAATATATAAATGCAAGAACAACTTGAAAATCACCATATAGAATACCTTAACAAGAAAGATATACTAAATCAAATTAAGATACTATACAATTAATTATACTATACAATTAAGATATACTAAAGATATACTAAAAGAAATCAAATACTAAAACAACACAAATATTTCAATAAATGAAATAGAAAAGATGAATATGCTATAAAAGTGAAGTAACTGAGAAATTATTTAATACTAAATAGTATAAAAAATTTCACAGATGATGAAGAATCACGGAACATTCAAACGTGAAGGAATGTTTTATTTCTACAAATCAAATGTTGGATGCTGTTGAAGTTGAACAAAACGACACAGAAATGCACGGCCCTTGTATATAATAGAATAGGACGACCAAAACAAAACTGATGAATTTTTCTGTGCTGGAAATTTGAAAACACACACTTTCATCATTGGATTCAAATACTGATTTTTTCTAGAGATGCACAAATAATAAATGATACTTGGTACAGGGGTTGACGTCCAGTACGAGTTAGGATTTAAAACTGAATACTGGATTGTTCCTGAAGAAATCAACGACGTAAAGTGGATGGACGCTGATTTATTTTGAGAACTGGATGTCAGGACGACACATTTCCTAATTTGATTTTGGCGGTAAAATTTTCTTGCGATAGTCGGGACGAATTTATCTTAATTTCATCATTTCACTGAAACACAGCGATGAACCATTCTCGGGATGATGACACTCAGAAATTCTTTTCGGTA
>JAPMOQ010066870.1:2281-15686 GCA_026543055.1 Argiope trifasciata | reverse complement strand
AATCGCGTTTTCTGTCATTTATTTTGAGAATTCTGTTCAAATATTATGTGAATCACCAAAGATATCCTTAAAGCAGCTTCGAAGGGGATTGTGCTCACTCCACACATTCCCATTATTCCCACCAACATTCATTTTATTTCAAATGACTCAGTTCCACATTCGACTTGCGGCAATAAGGCTCAGTCACTTTAAAGTATGCGAACTGAACCCAAAAAATCCATGTTTTTCCCATAACCAATTGTATGCTGGATGCTGACAAGTCGGGCAGTCCAGAAATGTATTTGTTTCTGCTGAAAATGGAATAACAAATAAAATTTCTTTCTTAAAGCTCTTAAATAATAAAGTAGGAAAAAAAGAATAAAGATTATTTACATTTCTCGTTTACATATAAATCTAAGTCAATGAATGCATTCATTTCCGATACAAAAATAACGTTATTTCTATTATGCGTAATTAAAACAAAACAGTTATTTTAAATTTCAAATGATATTTCCAAAATTATTTCTTTTGCGGCATTAACGCTCCGGGTTACAGCTGAGTATTTAATGTTTTAGGACACTGTGAAACTTAAAATATAAATCAATACAATAAAAAAATTAATACAAAATCAATTTAAAACCCGGGTTAAAAATAAATTATATTATATCCACACATAATTGTAAACCCACCAAAAAAGAATTGGAGCAAATATTAAAATAGCTTTTTAAACCGCCTCTATTTCAAAGGTCCATTATACATAAGCTCTTCTTACAAAAGCTGTAATGCATTGCAATTAGAAATAAATGAGTGATTATGAATGAATAGCATTGCGCAGGAAACCAGAAATATAAACTAAATTTTTTTTTATTGTTGTAGCATTCGCATCGTATCACGTGGTCATCGGGAAGCAAGGAGCTCATAATTGTAATAGTTTTTTTAATGCATTTTTAATGAAATCTTATTTAAAAGTGTATAATGCAAATGTGAATATTTTAATGCAGTTGCTTAACTGCACATGAGTAAGCATAAGGAAATTCTTCCGCTAATCAGTGTTACGATTCTGCCTGTGTAGCTCCACTGTACTTCTCGTTTCGTTGAAGGGATTCTCTCGACGCGGCATTCTTTGGGAAGGGATGCATTGATCATGTATTGTTGATCATGCAAGAACTTTTGTTGCTGCAGAGTAGTTTTGGGAAGGAAGGAAAATTTGGTATTACTCAGATATGGAATGAATTTGCTCAGTATTTTCAAGGATAACGAGTTATAATTCGTTCTACAGCAGCTTGCTTTAATGATTAATAGCCAACAACTGTGACAGGTTCAAGGTGAAAATCATGCCTCATTCCCATGGCCCCGTGTGCGCCTTGAACAAGTGCATTTCGCCCTCTTTCCCTTCATTTGTATTTACTCGGATTCTGAGCAGTGGCACTGTTCCCATTGCCCGTGATCTTGAGAAATCTGCTTTCATATAGGTTGGACGCTCAGACCAGATGAACCCTCAAATTCTATGACTCCTTAGTATCTGTTTGTTTTAGTAACATTTGGCGAAGAACTTTCGACGTCCACATGTGTAATATCAGGCGACGGGCGAGAGTGGTCCCACATGGACGGACTGATCCTGCGCTGTGGACCAAACAATAACTTCAGTTCCTGCAGCGCAGTGTACCGATTGGGAAGGTAGGGAAATTTGGTATTGCTTAAAAGTGGAAAGGTTTTAAACAATGATTTTTATAAGGACGTTGAATTGCAGTCATAGATCAAAATTTTGATTCATTTTTAACTCATTCACTGTTAGAGATATGTTGGAATGCTTTACAAAGTATAGAGCTGTCTAGTGAGTGTCAAACGTAATTCGTTTTCTGAACTATTACGACTCCGAATTGCACTTGGGTTGAACTTCGGGACAAAATAAATCGAGTGAATATGCAACCAAAATCTGAACATTTATTGCTTACGAGTTGATTATATTACGGATTTTAAAAGTGAATAAGCTCTGTGCTGTTGAAAGGAAATAATTGTTGAAGCTTTATTTCTTTGCCTTTCATATTGAATTTACTTATTAGCACTGCATGTTAATCTCTCTATCGAATAGAAAGTAGTTTATCATATAATAACCCTGATTATTAAAAATATCTAAAAAATAACCCTGATTAAAATATTACAGAAATAGCCCTAATTAAAGTATAATAAAATAACCCTGATTATTAGAGGTATAGCTTAAGATCCAACGCAATTTTTTTTAAATGAAAATATCTATTTTTGGAAGTGCTATAAAATAATTTCGATAATTGAAATTAATTTTTGTAAGTGATGCATCAAAATTTGCAAGTTTATTTTAGGTTTCATAAAAATATAATAAAATTTTCACTTATAAAATAGCATATTTCTAAAAATTATTGATGTAGAATTGTGCAGTAACTGTAGTGTGATTAGTGATCACTGAGATCTTTATAATTATTAACAAAATATTACGTTTCACGTTTTCTAATTCTTTTTATGAATGATTATTGAATTTAACCGCGTAGAATTCCACCATAAGAGAAGATTTTAACCTGATAAAAGCGTAGAGCCCACTACCAGTATTCATGAACCAGAAAATAACTTTTTGCTCAGTTGCCCTTTGATACAATATTACTTAACTATTTAAAAAGCTATACTTAAAAACATTTTAATTTGTGAAAATTATTTGCTTCCTCTTCGGTTTGAATGGCGATGTTTAAAGAAATATGGGCTATGTTTTGTAATAAAATTGAAGTTCGTTATCAGCCGTATCTTGCAATGGCAATATTACGAAATGTAACATAAATGATAAACTATGATACTGAAAACTAATAACGTTTGCCAGCGTTTCTTATGAATAGTTTACAGCAGTTAAAATTTTATTATTTTTACTCTTATACGAAGTTGCCAAAAGAAAACACCTGCTTTATTATAAATAGCTCAGTTTACCGAAAATTACTTCATTGTTTCTGTGCGTTTTAGATCTTGAAGTAATTGAATTGTTTTACATTTTCAGTTTCTACGAGTTTTATCTCAGCATCGCCATGAGGCAGCTGTGCAATTATCTTCCTGAAAAACTGGAAAGTTTCAAAATATTGTAAAGCTTTGTATGATAATTTCATACCCTTATTGTCTTGCAAAATTGTAAATTAATTCCTCTGAAAGCTAAAATGTGAATATCGAATTCCTTTTATCTTGGGGCAGTGAATGAGTTAAACGAATCATTTTTTTTTATTAGAATGGCGTACGATTTGTAGTGGCTTTTTTGAAAAAAAAAAAAAAAGCTTTGGCTATCCTGTTTAGATAGTTGAAGAGAAAACTTCCTGCGTCTAATGGATTCTAGAAACCTTTTGATTCAAAAATGCCTCTTTCCAAGTGTCGACAAGATTAACATATACATTGAAGATGTAATATTTCATATTAAAGGTATTTTTGGCATTTAATTATTTTTGCCAAAATTTGAATCAACTAATTCCTTGATCGCCATACCTTCTGCCTATAAAACACAGAGAATGATCGACATAAATGTTATTGTATCCAAATAAGATGTCTCGTACAAGCAGTTAAGCCTTAAGAATTATGTGTCTTTAGTATTTATATATTGAAAACACATATATTATGAGAAAATTAGCAAAATTAAAATTGTTTTCAAATTCAGACAAGACATATATCTACGGAAACGTAGATTTAAATATTTTGGCCTTATGCGCCATAAAATTTTCTTAATAAATCCTTACTAAATCTATTCACTTAAACATGGAAGAGCATCAGTTGAATAGACATTGTATCTCCCAATATAAATTTGGGAAGTTAATAGGAATATTAACATTAAAATTAACGCTTTATGACATAAATTTATAAACCTTTGCAAAATTCTTGATAGATAAGAGAAATTTAAGACATCTACGATTATACCTTACATATCTGCAATGAACTTCAATTAATTGTTTCGTGATGTAAAATAGAATACTTCTGTAGACTTAAATGTTCTGGGAGATTTTGCATTGAAGTTAATTCAAATTTAATAGCGAATTCAAATTTAGACATGACACATCTTCGTGAAAAAGCGAATTTTGGCCTTTCCGAATTCAAATTTCATCATTGTTGAGATCGATTAGTTTTTTTTTAATGCAATAACTGATGTTTTAATACCTTAAGTATTTTGAGTATAATAAATATATTCATTTAATCAAACAATTGACCTTAACTGAGTTTACTTTTTTTTTACTTATTATGCTTATGATTTTGCGAAGTTCAATTTTTTATGTTTGCTTCAGAGACGTGTCATGTCTTTTAATAACATGCAATTTTATTTACCAAGTCAGAGGAGAAATAAGGATTAAGGCCATCAAAAATTTCAGTCATAAGTCGCACCTGAGTAAAGCGATAAAGGTTTGGGCGCATAAGGCTTTAGATTTCGCAATAAAGGAAATGCATCAAAATTTGTTTGAAAAGGAATTTGCACTCTTCGTTCTCATAACATTTCAGAAATTTGAAAGATTCTTTTGAGTCAAACGATGAAAGACAAATTCTGATCATGACTGTAGTTCATATACACAGCTTGCTTTAGTGGTTGAATAAAAGGTTGAATATTAATTTTAAACAGAAATCTTCCTTTTTGAGTTTCATAATTCTTCGTGTTATTGCTGAAAATTTACGAATGAATAATAAAAAATGCAGATCTACAGGAAAGAATTTTCATTGGTGAATTGGTTGTCGTTTAAGTCAACTTGAAATAAAAATATTCTTACTTATGAAAATTAAATCTTATCATTGAGTGAGATAGCTATTAGAAAATTATGAAGTAGTCGAGAGGAAATTTCGCTTAATGTTTTTATAGAGAAAAGCTGTTGAGGTTTCTTAAAATTTAATTATGTAAAAGTCATTGTTTGTGAAAATTAAATAAATTTTATATAAATAGGACTATTCAAACTTCGGAAAAGGAATCTGCTTTTCCATACGATTTTCATCTCCAAAAAGGAGTTTGTACAAGCTGAAATTCATGTTTGATTTTTTAATCTATGAATCAGAAAAGGTGTTTTAAATTCTTTTTGAATAAAGAAAAGTATACTTTTTTTTATGAAACTCTTGTGAAATCTACTGCTAAATGCCGTCCTACTAGCAGTTAAATTTCTGGTGGAATTTAATGGAATGAGATGCTGATCACAAAAATGTTCAGTAAACTGTAGAATAATAATCAAATATTGGATTTTGTGCAACACTAGCGAACAATTAGGAGTGTACCGAAGTGCTCGGATTGTTAAGTTAATCTTACACTTTTACAAATTTAATTTTTATCGTATGCATTTAATTCATATTTGCGTTAAGTGATTGGAGAACCAACTCGCCGAAATATTCTCACATTTTTAAGAGCTATTGACTTTAAAAATAACAATGGTATTTATAGTTTTAAACTTTGTTTTAACCGTTGACTTTTATCCTATTTAATTCTGCCTACCTTCCTTAAATGCTTCCTTTAGCAATGTTTTCTTATTAGTCTTTTAGCTTGCAGAAAACAATTTTATTTTCATTTTATCGTGTGATAATACATTCATATCATTATTTTGGCACAGCACAGCCAACTCTGGGTCTTGTGCCATTAAAACTCACGCAATCAACTAGGAAAGGTGAAAAATTTCTCTGTTTGTAATCAATATTTTGTTACTCGTGTATTAAAGATATATTTTTAAAGTGAAGAATAATCAGCAAATATTAATATTGATTCTGAAAATTTCTACTCACATAAAAGAATATATATATATATATATATATATATATATATATAAAAGAATATATCTATAGGAAAAAAAGTGAAGATACTGAAATAATTATAAAGTCCTCCAAGTTCATACTACATTTCACAGTCTGAAAATAAGGAAGAAACAGATGTTTTCTTATTTCTGATCATTTAACTTAAACGTTTTGATACTTTGATTTACATTATTAGAATAAAATATCCAGTGAATTCTTTTTAAAACACTCGAATCGTTTTGGCACACTTGAAAATAATAAAAAACCAGAGTGCAAAAAAGGAAATTTTTTTTAATGTAAATCTGCTTGATAATTTTCAGGTTCTTTTCGTTCTGTCAGTGTAGAGAGATGTTGATGAAAAGATGCTTTATGATGATTAAATATAGCCTGATAAAAATTTACTCTCTATTCGATAGGACCTTGATAGTCAGTTTTATCAAATTTCCTACACATTTTGAAGAATTACGAAATTATTCTTCGAACATGAATAAAGCAGTCCAATCAATGTTGAATAGTCAATCATGCGTCATTTTCAAATTGTCAGGATTGGAATGCTATTTTATAAGCATCATTACTTATGCCATTTTGTTCAAAATTTTAGATTTTTGATAAACGTTGAGCAAAAAAAAAATCAACTTTCTCTAACTTAAAAAAATCTGAATTAATGAAGATCATAATTTTAGATTTTTGCCTAGCATCCTTCGTAACAGCCTTTTGTGGTATGGCTTTATTTTATATACTTATATTTTCTTTGTTGCCTAATACTTAACAAATATTCGATCTTGAGCTCAAAAATGTTTTTTCATATCGAATTTGTGATATTGTCGGCGCAAATTCTCCTTTCAAGTCTCCTTTGAACAAAAATAGTTTTAGCAATCGATGAAACGAATACCGAATCAATGCTCCTCAGATTTCCCGACATATTTGGCGATCCTATGTTGATGAATTGGGTTATTTAGGCGCGAAATTAGAATATTTCTGCAAATACAGTAATTTTGGCTATTGCTTCGATAGGACTCGGGTTAAATTGTTCTAAAAATGTATGCCTTGTCATGGAAATTATAAAAGACAGAGAAATAAAGCTGATTGTGCGCCGGTCTTGAGTCAGTTGAGTTTAGATCATGCAATTTTTCAATTCAAAATAGCAGATAGCGCGGGCGATGCAGTTATGTGAATAAGTTCTGTCCCTGCAAATTCCATCGGTGCACCCGTTTCTTTTACGGTTGTTCACCATTGATGTCCTTATTTCTATGTATTTACTGCTAATGCTTTTCTAGTGTAAGCTTAGGCTGAATTTTTTGCATATCTTTGTGTTTTCATGTCGATTAAAACGTTTTTTATTATGGCAGTTGATAGTTTTAGTACATACCCATCAGATTTATTTTCAGTAATTATGTCACCTTTAATAGCTCGAATTTGCTATTTGTCTAGAGTAATGTCTTTGGTATTCGTTATTTAAAAATATCAAAAAAGGGTAAAAGACCAATACGCCCCTGCATTATTTATAGATGCACAGACTTCGTTTTATTCATTTTTTAAAAGCGAATTACGATATTTTCCCACGAAACAACGAACCTATGCACTTGAATGTTTTTTTTTTAATTATTGTCCCAGTTCTTTTTAAAGTTAATATTTTAAAATCTGCTACATTTTACTTTTGATGCTGAAGCAGTATTAAAAGATGAAAGGTTGCAAATAATATACCCAAACTTTTGTTGCATCTATTCAAAACATGTTTAAACATGTAGAAAATTTTTTTGAATGTGTAAAAAAATGTCCGACATATGTTTTATTCTAGAAAAATTGCATTTCATCGCAAGGCAAAATTTTTTATTGAAGTATTCTCTCTGAAAAGTTTGAAATATTTTATAATTTATAAAATACTTTTGCTAAATGGTATTTAAAAGCTTATCCAACTGGTTTATAGAGCGCTAATGTGAGACACCTTTTTTATATAACAATGTAGCGGTAGCGAAAATAATGTAGGAAGTTTTAATAAAACTGTTATGTTTCTTCTATCAGTAGAATTTTTTTTTTTTGAAATTGTCTTCAGATCTGCAGAATAAGTGTCTTAATTAGATTAGCATGTTTCGAGGTTTGATAGCAATTTATGCAAGTCAAACAATTTATTACATTGGAAGAATTAAATTATCGTTTTGATGAGTTTTCAAAATAAACAGTATATCGGTGTATTTAGTACTAATAATTATGGAATAAAATATCTAAAACAAATGAGATTCAAATTAGCCCCGACTGCTCAAGTTTAATTGCAGAATATGGGATATGATTTCGTGAAGTTTACCTGGATTCAGCCTCTTCTGAAAATTCCAGAGAATTA
The DNA here is from genome assembly GCA_026543055.1 of Argiope trifasciata. Taxonomy (NCBI): domain Eukaryota; kingdom Metazoa; phylum Arthropoda; class Arachnida; order Araneae; family Araneidae; genus Argiope; species Argiope trifasciata. Next base: position 7,618 of record JAPMOQ010066870.1, on the reverse strand, counting down.
AATATTTAATACAAACTAGGAAATGGAGGTAATTTGCGATCGATTTTTACTTACAGTTTGCTAGGAGAAAAATAAGATAAGAATTTAAAGGGCAGAAAATTAGCTATTTACATTACATTATTTACATTATTGAATTACAGCAGAAAATTAAACTTATTTACATCAAATATTATGACCAGCGGTATGTGAAATGCATATCAGACTCGAACTAGAAGAGATCCACCTCTTAATTCTTGTAAAATAATGGTCGTTCTTACTACTTTTGCATGACATTTGTTAACTGTTTGGTTTTAAAACTATTGGCACATTTCCCTCCGAAGACCTCCAAAATTACTTCTCGGTATTAGTTATACCTAATCAGTTTCAGACTATTATTCTAAATTTAAGGAAATACTTATCTAAATTATTGGAATAGTAATTTTTATTCTCACATCTACTCATTTTCATGAAAGTACCTTTCGATATTTAGGAAGATTTAGATTTTCATGTATCGGTGATAAATAAAATATATTCGTTAAGTACAATTGTACAATTTTAAATGTATTTTCCCCATTAAAAATGTATTTCCTCCATTTTTTTTATTTCCAATAGTTTTTGAATTTTCATACGTAAGACATTGTATGCAGTAAAAGTAACATAAGTTGCATATGTCAAATAATTAGTTTTTTTAATTCCAAAATTTAACTTTTTCCAAAATGCTGATGTTTTCTTATAGGAGTCAAAATTTTACATTAAATTTATGCTTAAATTTTTAAAATTATGTACAATTTAATATTACACTACAAAAATTAAAATTTAAGGCAAAAATACCTATAACATTGATAAAAAATATAATAAAAATAAAGAATACCATTGCAATATAAAAATATTTATTCAATTTTTAATTAAGAAAAAGATTAGAATGAATTTTTTGGGAGAATTTTGTATTAAAAATTGGAGTGCATTCTCCAGTTTTTAAAAATTTTGAAAATAAAAACATTATTTACAATGGGAGATGTCCTCCGAATAAAAATGGTTCTTTAGAAAGGCTAAATGATGTTTAAGTTTCAATAAGGGATCTTAAAAATTTAAACATACTGAAATGCCTTTTTAGAGTTAAGATTTAAAAGTAATGAATTAATACTTAGATACAGAACAAATTTTTCAAAAGAATGCAGTAATTGCTTTAAAAAAACGGAGTACGGAGAATATTATCTTCGAAAAAAAATCAATTGCCTTTGCAAATAAAACGAGAATTCCGTTGCCCAATTCGACTCTTAAACTGCTAAAACAATTGCTGTTAAAATTCGAAATTTGTAATTGACTGGCGTGAAGTTTTGAGAAAAAAACGCTAATTTATAATTAAATGATATAAATACACAAGACCACCTTCTAGTTTAACGGAAATATTGCTGTGCAAAACGTTTCAAATTCCTTTGGTTTATTTATTGTTTAATTAAATTTGTCAGTTCTTTTTTGTTCCATATCGGCAGTTTCATACTCACAAGGATGATCTCCATTAAATTTTCCGCAGATCTCCGTCAAATTTGACATCATTATTAAAAAACTTACACGTTTCTTTCAATAATTTTTTAGATTTATTGAAGTATTCAATGTTTGTATTTTTTATATATTGAAAAATAATCCAGTTTTATTATCTCACTGTTAAACTTATAAGTAAACATAAGTTCATTACACTACACAGGAAGGAGATGACATCTCATTTGAAAAATGGCAATTATTTCAAGCCAGCAGTTTTATCAAAAGTCAATCATCTGCCTACGAATTTTGATCGTTTCAGCAATCATGATTTTTAACACATTAATGAAAATTTTTTTCCAACGTTTTATTATTTTAAAAGAAATTACTGTTAATTCTCAATTTTCATTACCTGCCCCCCCCCCCCCCGAAACGATTCTGAATTTTTGAATTTAATGTACAGAATGTTGATTTTTAATTTTCGAAGCTTTCTATGGATCAAATCTTTAGTATATTTGACCCCAGTAGTTTTATAGAGAAAACCTGTGGTTTTTCGTTAAAATACCAAAAAATTAAAAAGTTTTTTGGATCGAATTGTTGTTTACCGTAATATACCTTGGATGTTAATGTGATTTTGCATATTTGCAAAGACATTTGACGCTTTATTGTCATAAAATAATAAATCTTCAGATAACAATGCATTCTTCTTACTCTTTCTGTTTTGGAATAATTCGAATCTTAAGCAGATATCTATGGATGATACAACTTCGGTTCTGAATGTAGTTAACGCTCGGTGATGAGTTACTCTAGTTGGAGGAGTATTCAGAATTTTTTCTAATTTTTATTGCCATTTTGGATGATAATTCAAAAATAATGAATAAAATAAAGCATTTACTTCCTTCATTTGATGAAATAATTAAAGATGCGAATTCGATTTTATTAAAAAGGTGAAAATGAAATTATTTTTTGTAGTTAGGTCTGTATTTGATTTATTTCATTTTAAAACTAATTTTGGTCCTCTTTTTAAAATTAATTTAATAAATTTTCTACTTGCGAAAGGAATTCTTACAATCATAATTTGAAATCGCTTGAAAAGATGAAATCTCTTTTATTGCAAAACTTATTAAATTTCAATGATAATGAACTTGTAATTTAATACTTGGATAATTTTTCGTATTAAAAGTACATTTTTAAAAACAAGCTCCATTTTTAAGAGAGCTGTATACAGTTATATTCATCTAAGAAGTTTACTTTTACAGCAATTTGATTGATTATGCGCACTATAAGTGTGTTATAATTTTAAATTTAGCTTATTCTGATTGTGTTTTCATGGTTAATGTATATCAAGGTTGCACATTTTGTTTTGCGAAATGATTTAAATGTGCTAGGAAAAAAAATGTCATGCTTTGGATTCAGATGCATGTTATTGCATGAGTTCTCAATGATTTTTTATAAATATGCTAAAATATAGCGTTTATTTTGAATAATATAAATACGAAGTTGGTTTTTATTGTTTTTCATGATAATCAAACATAAAAAATATTTTTATGTTTGATTAAAAACCCTTTATGATTATATTAACTTTTAAAATTACATCTTTTAGAATTTACGGACTAGTAGCTGTTATGAAATGATTCCAAATTTTTTTTAATGTAGCTATTTACTGTTGTTGGTTCTGATCTTTCTATCTACAGATTTTATCAATGTAATGTTTGTACAGTTTATTTTCATAAGACTGCGACCCCAAAATATAATATCTGAAAATTCAGCATCGATCATTTTTGCGCCAATGTATGTTTCATATTTTGAATTAGATTTTTATCTTATGTGTCAGTGAATTGAACGCTTTTGAGAAGTTTTGAAAGCAGCATTCTATTTTCAGAATTAAAATAAACAAACTCTTGACTTTAAAAATGAATGTATAAAATAAATGAAAGCTTGAAATTGTAAAATCAAGCTTGCAATTAAAAAAAAATCAAGCTTGCAACTAAAAAAAAAATCAAGCTTGAAGCTCAAAAAAAAAATCAAGCTTGAAGCTCAAAAAAAAAATCAAGCTTGAAGCTCAAAAAAAAAAAATCAAGCTTGAAGCTCAAAAAAAAATCAAGCTTGAAGCTCAAAAAAAAAAATCAAGCTTGAAGCTCAAAAAAAAAATCAAGCTTGAAGCTCAAAAAAAAATCAAGCTTGAAGCTCAAAAAAAAAAATCAAGCTTGAAGCTCAAAAAAAAAATCAAGCTTGAAGCTCAAAAAAAAAAAATCAAGCTTGAAGCTCAAAAAAAAAAAAAAATCAAGCTTGAAGCTAAAAAAATCAAGCAGGCAAACTAAAAAAAAGCATGCTGGCAACCTTAAAAAAACTGCGTTTTTTTTTAATTTTTTTTTTGAAAAAAATGATACACGAATTTACTTATAACTTATGTATAAAATAAATGAGGAGTAAGTAAAGATTTTTTAACGCAAGTGTAGCCACACACACAAAAAATAAACAGTAATAAAGTTGTTGCGCTTGTGTTGAAGTATTTCTTAGAAACGCTCAATTTACTACTAAGTCATGCAGTTGCTTTGTGTTTGAATATGCAATGAAAATGTATTTAATGCTATTTAAAATGTATTAATTATTTCATTGTTAATTGCATAAGCAAACATTTTATGTAATATTGTCTATAAACTTTTGTTTTAAGGTGAAGTTGAAACTTGATTTACTCTGTACTTAAAATATACTTTTAAAATTTAATGGCTTTCATCTGTAAATATCACATTCAGATATTAAACTTTTTAGTGTAATTGAGTTATGTAATCATCTGAAGTACTAATATTAAAATTGAAAAGAAGGTATGCAATTTAAAATATCTTGCAAATCTTTAAAATATTGTGCTTCTGAATCGAGCTTCAGGAAGTATAGTTAAAAAAAATTACGATTATGTAAATCTGTTTCCTGATAACATGCTAAGAATTAATGCCTAGGTATTTTAAGGATTTATTTGAAATATAAATGCTACAATTTTTCGAAAACTGCAGTATCAAATTGTTTTATTGTGTGAATAATTATGCAAAATACTGAAGATAATGACTGAAGTTGTATTCCATGTTGCCTTGTATCGATGTACTTGTACTTAACATTGAAACTGTGAAAAGTAGTTGCTACTCAGGTGCGGTGAAGTTCTACATTCTCTTGATGAGCAATCTTAACTACAATCTGACTTGATATTTCTTACTGGAACTTTGCATCGATATTTGCTGTTTACTAACAGAAATGAAACTAGATTGCAAGAATCTAGACTGTGCTGTGTTCTTTTAAAATCTTGACGTAATTACTACGAATATTGTTATCGGAAGTCCAAAGTTCGTGTTCGGGTGGAAAGAAAATACCTGAACGGAATAGCAAAAACTTCATTAAAACCCAACAGACATCTTGATAACTATGTAGCTCTTTCTGCTTAGTGATGTTCTTCGGACAAATCTACAGAAAGATACAGAACAAGTTTCATAAATTCGTTTCGTTAAATTTACTACATAAGACTTGTCTTGAACTGAAGCTTCTGCAGATTGTTAAATATATGGGATGCTTTTGGACAGAATTCTTCTTTCGCAGGACTATAAGGAAGTGCCTGCCAAAATTGTCTTCCAATGAATTGCAGCCTCGGAAGTTTTCAAAGGGATTTATGAAAACTGAAAGTACTCTCTGAAGAAGAAAGTAATCCCTAAAATTAAACTGTATAAAAAATATTAGGAGATTTTTGGAAGAAATCTATCTACTTGTATATCTACACAGCTGCACCATGGAGAATCTCTCATCTCTTGACTATTAACAGGAAATGTCTGCCAAAGCAGCCTTCCATTGAGCTGAAACTTCGGCAGCTTTCCTAGGCTTCTAGAAAGTACTGGT
>JAPMOQ010066862.1:0-15922 GCA_026543055.1 Argiope trifasciata | reverse complement strand
TTTCTTTCCCTCGAGGGTAGGCGAGGGAGCTCTCCATGAGAAGCTGTTGCCACTCTGTTTGCTTCCTGCTTCTCATGGGCAGCAAATACCCCCACGTGTTTGCCGTGCGTGGCGACCCATTAGACGGGTGGTGCACTGTGGTCCCCAGTGTATCAATCGGCCGGTAACTGGCAATCTAAGTTGTTAGTCGGCTAGGGATCAAGCGAAAGGATTACTCCTTGGGCTTGGCGTTAAGGGTGGTCACTGTCCCCGGGGGTAACTCCCAGCGTATAGGTACCGATCAGCACCATGATGGATGCTGAGGCTGGTGATGACCAGAGCCAGTAATTGCCTTCCCTTGTTGGGCTCCGTGGTGGGTGGTGCCGTCGGGCCTGAAACACTATTCATATCGTATGGGGCCTAAATCAAAAACTCCCTTCAGTGGGCATTACAAAATACCTAATATCTATACTAACCTTCCACAATTTGACCGCTTTTTTATAATCAAACGAACTAGTGATAAGAATGAAACTTTTAATTCCATATCGCCTTTTCTTGTACAGAAATCTATCTCTGCTACAATTGGTGAAGTCGCTGCCACTCGTAAAATGCGTTCTGGGGACTTGCTAATTGAAGTCTCTACCAAAAAACAAGCACAGCAAGTTATGAAAATAAAAGCTTTAGCTAACATCCCGGTCACCGTTGCCTCTCATACTTCTTTAAACTTTTCTAAGGGTGTAATAACATGTGGTGAATTGTTCAACGTTCCCCTTGAAGAGATCACTTCTGAACTGAAACTTCAAGGTGTCACCCATGTACGCCAAATTACCATTAGGCGGGATGGACAACTTCTTCCCACAAAGCATTATATCCTTACCTTTCATAGACCAACAATACCAGAATTCATATATGCTGGATACATTAAATTACCGGTACGACAATATATCCCCAATCCTTTAAGATGCTTCAACTGCCAGCGTTTCGGTCATTCGAAGTGTAATTGCCGCGGGACACTAACATGCGCCCGCTGTGCAGGAAAAGACCAAGATAGTGAACATTGCAACGCCTCCGAAAAATGCGTGAACTGCGGAGGTAGTCATGCATCGTTTTCTCGAACCTGCGAACGCTGGAAACTTGAAAAGCAAATCACTTCCCTTAAATTCAAAGAATCTATTACATATCCTGAAGCAAGGAAAAAATTATTGGCACAAACACCCAAACCCGGTGTGAGTTATGCTTCAGTTACAAAAACTCCCTTCTGTGTTAACTGTAAATGTAAAAATTGTGTGAAAATTAACCCAAAATTTTCAACTATTGAAAAGTCTTCCGATTCTGATGTAGAAAATACAGCATCTAGTGCACCTGAAACTACCAAACCAGTCCAATCCAAATCAAACTCTAATTCTCAGAGATCACTTAAACTAAAGCTTTCAAAACGGGGACTCTCTCCAAAAGATTTACGGTCAAAATTAAAAAAATCTACAGCACAAAAATCTGTCGCCTTGGGACTTGCGACAAAAGGTTACGTCCATAAGGACTTAACATCTATTTTTGGTGAACCTAAAAGTCCCGATTCCATTTCCCTCCATCCGTCTGACGAGGAGGATGAATTACAAATGAGTTGCGATGTTTCACCAACTCTTCATAACACTTTCCCAAATAAACTCAGTACTTCGATCACTTAATGGGTACATTTTTATCTTGGAACTGTCGTGGTCTTCGATCTAAAGTTGTTGGCATTAAGCATATTATTAATCAGCTCCATCCTGCTTGTTTTGCTTTACAGGAAACTTTCCTGAAAAATGATATTGCATTAAAATTTCGTGGCTATAATTGTTCTCGGAAAGATGCTAATACTGGAAATAATCCTTCTGGTGGTGTTTGCATCTTAACTTCCAACCTCTACCCGAGTTCTCAGTTGAATTTACAAACTTCTTTACAAGCTGTGGCTGTTCAAGTCCATATACGAACCCTTGTCACAGTTTGTAGCATCTATTTGCCACCTCACTCTGTCATTAACCAACATGAACTTAATAGTTTAGTGCAGCGTTTCCCAACCTTTTTTGGCCAAAGCACACTTGTCGCGGGGAAAAAAATCACGAGGCACACCACCATTAGAAAATGTTAAAAAATTAACTCTGTGCCTATATTGACTATAATAAAGTTATTCTCTTGAATAGGAATCAAATAAGCACAAAGAAAGTATTTTATAATTACTTTATTATGAAATATTAAATAAACAGAATAGTGAAAAATTATAAAATACTTTCAGTGCGAAACCTGGGCCTGTTTGGCTGAACACAAAGCTGATATTCTCGCTGGAATCGAAGAAAGACACACACGTAGCTCTTCGTCAACAGTTCTCAGTCTCTCTCTGTATTTGGTTTTCATAGCAATCATGCTTGAAAAGCTAATCTCACACAGATATGTAGTGGAAAAAGGGAGCAATGTCAAAATAGCTTTGTTTACCAGAAGGGGGAACTCCTTGACAGTATCCAACCAAAAATTGTCCAAAGGTAGATCAGCAAATCTTAGCTTGCAACCACGATTTTGTCTCAGTTCAATTAGTTCCTCCTGCTCCTGTAAAGTCATATCCTTTCCAACAACTGATGCTGAGCTATAAGGGTCCCTACCCCAATCAAGGCATTCAGTGGAGACTGAAGAGAAATAAAATGACAACTTCTCCTCAAGAGTTTTTAAATGCTTAACTATTATTTCACACAGTGCAGCAGTGTGAACACCTTGGCATTGCATGGTGAGTGTGAACATTTCAAGATTGCCACTTTCCACATGTTGATGCCAGAGTTGCACCTTTGAACGGAATCCATTTATTTTATGTGTACTTGTAAGCAGGTTTTCATTTCGGCCTTGCATTCGGGTGTTCAATTCACTCAGATGATGAAATATATCTGCCAGGTATGCCAGCCTTGCACACCACTCATCACTTGCAAGCTGCTTTGCGTAATCTGACCCCTCATTTGTCAGAAACACTTTAAGTTCCTCCCGCAGCTCATACACACGAACCATGACCTTGCCACGCGACAACCACCGGACCTCCGTATGAAACAGCAAGGTTTTATGCTTTGCTCCCATCTCCTCACACAAAGCTGCAAATATGCGACTTTTCAGAGGATGCGACTTTTCAGAGGACGCGACTTTACAATGTTTACCATGCGCACAACATCATCCAACACATGAACGAAGGCTGATGGTAAAGTCTTGGCTACGAGGGCCTCGCGGTGTAAAAAACAATGCGTAATAATCACATCTGGATTTCTTTCCTTCACTCTGCTTACAAAGCCTTTGGTGCGCCCGACCATGGCTGCAGCTCCATCGGTGCAGACACTTGTGCAGTTTTCCAACTTAAGTCCTCCTTGTTCAAGGTATTCTGATGTGACCCGAAAAATTTCTTCTCCTGTTGTTTTTTTCTGGCTATACCTTGCAAAAAAAGAAGTTTTCTCTAATTGCATCACCATCAACAAAACGCACATTAGCTAAGAGTTGAGCATGTCCACTGATATCAGTAGACTTGTCAAGTTGCAATGCAAATTTCTCACTGATACGGATCTTTTCCAAAACCACACTTTCGATGTCTGCAGACATGTCATTAATACGTCTGGAAATTGTGTTGTTTGAGAGAGGGACTTTGGCTATTTCCTTTGCTGCTTCAGGTCCGAGCATCTCCTCTACAATAGCTTTGCAGGCAGGAAGTATTAATGTCTCTGCCACAGTGTGCGACTTTTTTGTCTTGGCTATAAGTTCAGCAACTTGATAGCTAGCTTTAAGAGCTCTTTCATTTACCTTTGTTGTTTTTCTCATAAAAGTTGCCTGTTTCTCCATGTTGTCACGCAGGCGAACAAAATAGTTCACATTCTTGTTTTGAAGCAAAGGGTGTTTCGTTTGGAGATGGCGTTTAAGTTTGCTTGGGACCATAGCACTGTTAGCTAGCTTTTCACCACACACCACGCTCAGTGGAGTTGGTTTGTGTTCATCTCCAGTGAAAGTAAATCCAACTGAAATATAGCTTTCGCTATATTGCCTTGCGCCAGAGAATTTAACCATCTTTGCTTTCTTTTGACCCCCACTCATACTCGGGTTCTCATCTGGCTCCAGATTTTGTTCAGAGTCCAGTTCTTTCCTTTTCAAAAACCTGTCCATCACTGCAGTATCAGTGTCTCTCTCCTCACAGCAGCCGTTGTCTCTCTGACACTGTGTGAGGCGTCTGCCTGCGTCTCATGGGGGCGGGGACACGGCGGACACTTGTCAAGATTGGCAGGGAGTTATAGCACTGCACAGCGCCGTGACCACCTATGACACCGACGGGGGGAGTGACGGGAGGAGTTATAGCGCTGCACAGCGCCGTGACCACCTATGACACCGGCGGGGGGAGGGGGAGGAAGTGACGGGAGGAGTTATAGCGGGCGAACAGCACCGTGACACCCAGACCCGGTGGCACACCACGGTGCTTCAGACGGCACACTGGTGTGCCGCGGAACAGCGGTTGGGAACCGCTGGTTTAGTGGACCAACTACCCAAACCTTTCTTGCTTCTTGGCGATTTTAATGCTCATAGCATTTTTTGGGGCTCGGAAAGCACAAATTCTCGTGGGCAACAGATTGAACAATTTATCACGGATAACTCTCTCTGTTTGCTCAATAATGACGAGAAAACCTATTTCCATGAGCCTACACGTACATTTCACAGTTTAGATCTGGCTATTTGCTCTCCCGATCTATTTCCGTTACTCAGTTTCACTGTTGGGAATGACCTCTATGATAGTGATCACTTTCCCATAAGGGTCTGCTATGCTGATAGAGGTCGGGCAACTTCTTGTCGCCCACGTTTTCTATTCAAGCAAGCAGACTGGATTGCTTTCATGCAACAAGCAATAATTTCTGAAAATATGGTCAGAACGACTGATATCACAGAGGCAGTACAAAATGTAATTGACTGCTTAATTGACGCTGCAAACAATACCATCCCTAAAAGCTCCTCACGTCTAAGGAGATTCCCGAGACCGTGGTGGAATACAGCTTGCCGCGACAGTCACCGAGAACAAAAGCGGTGGAATATTTTCCGGAGATATCCCACGCTAGATAATTTAATTGCTTTTAAGCGTGCTAGAGCTAATGCTCGTCGTATCCGTAGGATAACCCAGAGAGAAAGTTGGATATATTTCATCTCTTCCATCACAGCGTTTACTCCTTCAAAAATACTTTGGAAGAAGGTAAAGGTGGCAAATGGAATATACAAAGAGTTTTCTATTCCTGTTATGGAGACAGAAAATGGAAGGCTTTCTTCCCCATTAGACGTCGCCAACGCTCTCGGTTATACATTTGCAAAGGTATCATCTGCTGATTCTTATAAGCCTTCATTTGTAGAAATTCGGAACCGTGCACAACAAAAATCATTCTGTTTTTCTACTCGAGATTCTTATTCATACAATTCTGAATTTAAAATGCACGAACTACTAACAGCTTTATCGAAGACTAATGATACTAGTCCTGGTCCTGACGGAATCACATATAACATGCTTCGTCATTTGTCTCCTACTTCTCTTTCCAATCTATTAGTTCTATTCAATCGTATATGGACTGAGCAGAAGTTCCCTTCACAATGGCATGAGGCAATTGTGATTCCGATCCTCAAACCCGGCAAGGATTCCTCTAACCCTCTGCACTATAGACCTATTGCACTCACAAGTTGTCTATGCAAGACACTTGAGCGCATGGTTAATGCCCGTTTTGTTTTTGAATTGGAAAGGAAACAATGCATGCCGTTGATGCAGAGTGGTTTTCGAAAAGGACGGTCGACATTTGACAATATTGTATTACTTGAAACTCAAATTCGCAATGCATTTGTCCGTCGAAATCATCTTGTCCCAATCTTCTTCGACATAGAAAAGGCCTATGACCGTACCTGGCGGTTTGGAACTCTTTTTACTCTTGTAAATTTTGGATTTACAGGGAATTTACCCATGTTTTTAAAAAACTTTTTATCGTTGCGCACATTTCGTGTTCGGGTTGGTAATTTATATTCCGATCCTTTTATCCAAGCTGAGGGTGTTCCACAGGGAAGTATCCTCAGTGTTACACTTTTTATCTGCCATTTCAGCCAAATTCTGAATGTTTTACCCTCATCTGTTCAAGCTACGTTATATGTTGACGATCTTCAGATCACCTGCCAGGGCAGTAATATGCGTTTAATAGGGCGCCAACTGCAGGTTGCCGTTAAGAAACTGGTGGAATGGTGCGATGAAAACGGGCATACCATTTCACCGGAGAACAGTGAATGCATTCATTTCTGCAGAAAACGAGCCATTCATTTGGATCCTTCAATAAATATTGGGAACGTTGAAATACCTGTGGTCAATGAAATAAAATTTCTGGGAATAATTTTTAACCGTAAGCTCACTTTCCTTCCGCATATCCTACATCTTCGGAAGAAGTGCGACAGATCATTAAACATTCTTAAGGTACTTTCCCGAACCACTTGGGGAGCAGATCGCACTTCTTTGCTCCGAATTTATGAAGCAGTTATTTTATCCCGTATAGATTACGGATGTATGGTATACGGCTCTGCACGTTCTACGGTCTTACGTAGACTTGACACCGTACACCATTCTGCTTTGAGAATTTGCTCTGGATCATTTCGAACCTCACCAGTGCTTAGTCTTTATGTTCTTTGCCATCAGTTACCACTTCAGTTACGACGTAAAAAAGTAGCCGCCCTGTACTACCTTCGGGGTATGTCTATTCCGAAGCACCCCTTGTCCTCTATGGCATTTCCGATTAGCCTTCGGAGACTTCATAATGCTCGACCTTCCTACATTCTGCCATTTTGCGAGAGAGCTAAATCTCTCCTTCATAATACTGAGCTCCAGGATAAGGTGATTCACACTTCTGATCCATTCATCTTTCCTCCTTGGAATATTCATCAGTTTTCCTTTCTAAATCCCTTCTCTAGTTTTGAGAAGAAGAATACTGCCCCTATTGTTTACAAGAATCTTTTTAATTTTCATCGCTGTCAGTATCTAGATTACTTAAAAGTTTTTACAGATGGTTCAAAGTCAGACGGTCATGTTGGTTGCGGTATTGTTTTTGATACCGATACATTCAGTTACCGTCTAGACACATCTCTATCAGTTTTATCTGCTGAATTAATAGCAATTTTTTATGCTCTTCAGAGGATTTCCATCTCTTCTGAACGAAAATTTTGTATCTATACTGATAGAATGAGCTCATTGAAAAGACTTTCCAATATTCAAAATCAGATCCATCCAGTTGCCCTGGAAATCCTGGATCTTCTAAATAATCTTGAAAACAGGGGTTTTGAGATACTTTTTTGCTGGATTCCGAGTCATGTCGGAATCGCTGGCAATGAGCTCGCAGATAATGCTGCAAAAAGTGCATCTTTGTTTCTAGAGAGAGACATCCTTTTCAGTGATGCGAAAAATGTAATACAACGTTATTTTTACTCACTTTGGCAGGAGTCATGGAACGATCAAATAAATAACAAACTTCATGTGATAAAACCTTTTATTTCCTTTTGGCCGTGTTTACCGGTGCGGGAGCTGGACGTTAAATTGTCTAGACTCCGCATTGGTCATACACGTTTTACACATAAGCATCTTTTATTCGGCGATCAAAAACCATTCTGCTTCAATTGTCAAGTAATTTTAACGGTCCATCACCTTTTGGTTGAATGTCCCGATTATAAACATCATCGTTTAAAATATTTTTATGCTTCAGTTATAGACATGCAAATGCTTGTGGGGGAGCGTCCCCACAGAAATCTTTTAAAATTTTTAAAAGCAATTGGGTTTTACCATCTTATTTAATATTTCTTTTTATTGTCATTTCTTACTTCTTGTTTTTAATATTGAGAGACATTACAATGTAATTTTATCAAATAATTTCCCCGTTTACATACTTTGTTACAGGATGAGTATTTTATATTTAAACCATATGTCTGGCGCAGTATGGCCAGCTATGGCTCTTGCGCCACAAAACAACACAATCCAATCCAATCCATATAACCAGCTCTGACAGTTTCGGGTAACATAGGTTTATGAAACGTGAGAATCAAGTGTTTTGTAGGAAGGAGTTGTCCATCCCGTCGAATATGAATACGTCGTACGTGTGTTACTCCTTCAGACAGAAAATCCTCGGTAATTTTTTCTACTTTTTCATAAATAGTTCGCCACACGTTATCAAGCCTTTGCTATTATTAAGGGAAGCATGAGCCTTAACAGAGATGGGAATAGTAGAAAAACTCTTAAGTTTAAGTATTTGATGGGACTGTTTCAGAGATTTTACCTCTACAAGCAAGTCACCCGACCGAAGCTTACGAATAGAGTTTACTTCACCGAGAGACGCAGAGATGGCCTTTTTGACAAGAAATGGAGATACTGTATGAAAGGTTTCATTTTTATCTGAAGTACGGTGAATGACAAAAAACAAATCAAAAAGAATTTCAGGAGATTTTGCAATATTCATTCGTTGCCCACTGAAGGGAGCTTTCTTTTTCAAGCCCATATGATATGGAAGCATGATTCAGGTCCGACGGCACCACCCACCTCGGAGCCCAACAAGGGAAGGCAGCCACCGGCTCTGGCCATTCCCAGCCTCGGCACTTACCTCAGTGCTAGCCAGAACCTATACCCTCGGAGTTACCCCCGGGGACAGTGACCACCCTTAACGCCAAGCCCAAGGAGTAACCCCTTCGCTTGATCCCTAGCAGACAAGTCATTCAGGTGACTAGCTACCAGCCGATTAATGCACTGGGGACCACAGTGCACCGCACGTCTAATGGGTCACCACGCATGGCAAACACGTGGGGGTATTTGCTGTCCATGAGAAGCAGGAAGCAAACAGAGCGGCGACAGCTTCTCATGGAGAGCTCCCTCGCCTACCCTCGAGGGAAAGAAAAAAAAGGAGACAGCAGAAGGCTTAGTGGAGAGTAAACGTAAAGGGAGTAAAGATCCCTGGGTACCTCGGGATTGGGACACCGTTCTCACCTAAAGAAGGTGAGCCCCTCAAGGGGCGGTTGAATTTCTATCAATGTCGTATGGGTAAACCCAAACGGGCTCCCATCGGTGGGCAACAAATTACTTCCAACGTTATTCCAACTGTACCAAATTTTCCTACCTTTTTCGTAATCAAAAGATCATCTGACTCTAATGAAACTTTTCATTCTGTTTCCCCATTTTTGGTCGAAAAAGTCATTAATAGTAATCTAGGCGAATTTAAAAGCACAAAAAAACTCAGATCGGGCGACTTATTGGTCGAAATATGTTCTAGGAAGCAATCTCAACAAATTGTTAAAATCAAAGCTTTTTCAAGTATACCGGTCATTGTTTCTCTCCATTCGTCTCTCAACTCTTCCAAAGGAGTTATTTCATGTGGGGAGATAATATACCGATTGAAGAAATTACTAAGGAATTGCAAACACAGGGTGTGATCCATGTACGGCGTATTTCTAAACGGAGAGATGGTCTTAATTTTGACGTTTAGTTCCTCTAAATTGCCAGAACACATAAAGGCAGGCTATATGCGCCTTGCTGTTAGACCTTATATTCCAAATCCATTACGTTGTTTCAAGTGCCAACGTTTCGGGCATTCTAAATATTCTTGCCGCGGGACTTTGACTTGCGCCCGTTGTGCAGAAGTCGGTCATGACAGTAGCGATTGCAATGCTCAAGAGAAGTGTGTGAATTGCAGAGGGGAGCACACTTCTTTCTCTCGGAACTGTTTTGCCTAGAAACAGGAAAAAGAAATTATATGCACTAAAGTAAAAAATCAAATATCTTATCAGGAAGCCCGAAAATTAATAAAATCTAAAACTTCTGTCGCAGGAAATAGTTATGCTTCTGCTGTCAAAGGATTATCTTCCACATCCACTCAATAGGATCTAAATGATCTAACTTCTATCATAAATCTGAAACAGATGGAATCTACACCAATAGCATGTAATTCGGATACTCTACCAGTCTTTTTCTCACCCTGTTGCATCAGTTTGTGGAGACATTTCTCCTTCACCTGATCTAACTGGTTTTAAACTTGTTACTCACAAGAAAAAGTTTAAAATGGCCTCTCATTTTAAAACAAAAAATGCTAGCTTGTCTGAAAGAAGCTTCTTCTCATATACTTCTGTTGGATCAGTTATGCCCAAAATGTCTAAATCCCAAATATTATGCAATTCAAAGTTCTTCAAAGCCAACGATACAGTACTAAAAACTTCTTTTTTCTTGTCAAGCCCTAAGATGGTCCAACCAAGTAGGGTTTCGACAGCTGAAATTCCCGACTTGAAAATCTCTACTCTTCCTGTTAAAATACTACCAAGGACATCTGCTCCAAGTAGGACTCTTATAGGTGGTGCATTTCTACCTACGTCAGTTAGAACTATCCCTCGGGAAGAGAGTTCGGAAATTAGCTTTCCATCTTGAATTCTAGGCAGTGAGGTACAAATCTTTGGCTGATCAAGGAATGAAATTGTTAAAGAACATTTTTTGTCTAAACTTTCTACATTTACATCATATTTTCCATGTTGAGCAACAGGCGTTGTTCCTCCGCCAAATAAACCTTGTGACATTATTTCCGTACCTGAAGATTGGAGATTTAACTCTTTAACTAATCCAGTTTCAATATATGAGCGGTGTGATCCATCATCCAATAAAGATCTTACACAAATCTCTTGACCATTATTACGAAGTCTTAACATAACAGTCTTGAGATATATTTCTCGTTGGGAAGACTTGGAAGAAATCATTGCTGTGGCTTTCGATTCGTTTTCGTCAATCTCTGTGGAAGGAGAAGTTACAGATTCTTTTTTCAGATTTGGACACATTATCACATAATGTCGTTGATTGCACAATAAACACCTTATTTTGTTTCTGCAATCGCGGAAAAAATGATTCTTTTTAAAACATAGTAAACAACATTTTGAATTTTTAACCGCATTTTTTCTTTCTTCCAAAAGCCTTTCTACAATCTTGACTATTGTGAGGTTTGTGGCAAAACAAACAATCGAGCTTTACTAAGGTTTTATCACTAGAAGACGGCCGTTCGTTCATCTGGTTCAGAAGACTTATTTATTTCTCGTTTGCATTTCTGTCTTCCAAAACCATTTTCAGCCAAAATCCTGTGCTCTTCACCTTCCACCTCATGAGATAAAAAGGCCAATAATGATTCCAGCAATTTCTCTTTTGTTAGACTTATCATATCTTCATCGCCAATTTTGGCGTTTAATCTGTATCTGTCCCAAGCCTTCAAAACTTCAACGGGTAAACATGATTCTACCACAGGGTATAACATTGCTGTATAATTTTTGGTAGTTACACCCAATGTTTCGAGAGATCTCAAATTTGAACCCAATTTGTCATATAATTCAGCAAGACGGACATTTTGGTGATTCAGCACTAAAGCTAAAAGATCTCTTATATACACTTCAATTAATAAATCCGTCCTTCCAAAGCGAGATTTCAAATGTTCTATTACTTACAAATAGTTTTCTTTGGAAGGTGGATAACTATCTACAATGTCTCTCGCTTTCGTATTTGGCTTGACAGACACCAACAAATATTGGAATTTGTCTTCCTCTTTCAAGCTCTCATCGCTATGTATGCGAGAGAATTGACCCCAAAATGCAACCCAAGTTTTTGGAACAACTTCATATTCCTTCAAAACTATCTTGGGAAGTTTTAAATTTGCGCCATTTTGTGAATGAATGTCGCCTGACTTGGCGACAAATTCTTTTTCAACATATGATTCATAAAATACTTTTGCTTCAATAAATTTATCTTTATAAGATTCAACTAAATCAAATTCCTCATCAGATATAGCAGTTAATAAACTTATTTGAGAATCCAATTCAAACAATCGAGAAGATTTATCAAGTATCTTATCATAAATTGTTTGAATTTGCTTACTTTCAATATCCTCAGATTCTTCTAACTTCTCAAATTGATTACAAACTGTAGTGAAAGCACGACGAAGCTGTGTTCTTGCTTTTTTCAGATCATCCAAGTTACTTTTCACAATTTCGCTTTCTTCCATCTTGATATGGAATTCCAAAGGTGAAGTAAGCCTAATCGCTATTCACGGAACCAATATTTTCAAAGAAAAAGTAGAATTTCTTTTAAATCACAGACGCCATGTTACGTATTACTAACGAGACCTCAATATAACAAAAGAGGCGAAATTCACTTATTAGAAGCAGTGAAAAATAAATGTTAAAACTTAATCATAAAATGGAAAACAACCATTCATCTTTCCATACATTTATTCTACAGCCAGATACAGTTTGCTTTCTTTTTGAATAATAGATAATAATAACGATTACGATTAAAATGAAATATCAATTCGCAACATTATGAATGTACCAGTGATTGCCTTTATTTCGACAAAAACTGAAACTGAATAATTAAATTAACTCTTATTGCAAATTAAACCGAGAAAAGGGTGATGTTTAACACGTGTCGAATGAGAAACGTAATGGTTACCCCAAAAAAATTGGTTACCCAATCCTCCATAGCACTTCTTACAGATATATTTCTTATAACATAATATCCACAAATTATTGAAGAATAGGTGTTTCCAAAGAATTTTAAAAAATTGAAACATTACTCAAAATTATTTACCTGGCATCTAATACTAACTGAGGGTTGCGGTGGCCTGGTGGTAAAGTCTCGGCTTCGGAACCGGAGGGTTTCAGGTTCGAGACTCGATTCCACCGAAGAACCGTCGTGTGAGGGGGTCTCTTGCACGTTAAACCTGTCAGGCCAAACGTTGGTGTGGTGTGGTAGAGGGGGGTGCCAATTCAGATGTCGTCCTCGTCATCTGATCTTGGTTCAAAATGACGAGGTCCGTCCCAAAATAGCCCTCGTGTTGCTATAAAAACGGGACGTTAATATAACTAAACTAAACTAATACTAACTGAATATATAAGTGTAATAATTTTAATCAAAAATTCTGATATAACTTTGTTGATCAAACAAATTAACAGATATTTTTAAAATATATACAATATTTTTTGAATTAAATAGCAATCATTTGTACTTTTTTGAAGTCATTATTGCTCAGTTTAACATCATAGCAGACTCACATATGCATTTTGTAATGAGGAGTGATTTCAATGTTTTTGTGTTGATACAGAAACAAAATTCCATCTATTTTTTAACTAATGTAAAGCATGAATAACTTTTCCTTATTGTATATCAAGGTCCGAATCGCTTGAAGTGTCTTTGTCTGAGGAGGAATCTGAATCGCTTTGCGACACATTTATAACTAATTCATCAATTTCTTCCATAAGTCCATATTTTTTGCGGAAGCTGTTTTTTACATGCTTTATATGTTCACACTGTTTCTTCCATTCGTTCTGAGTTATTTGAGAAAAAACATTTTTTAATAACAATTAGAGATTGCTCAAACTTAAATCTCCAGTCATGTTTTTTTCGCAAATGCAACGTTTCATTGATGACCATATGTATTCTATGGGATTTAGATCGCAGTGATTAGGAGGCAGTCTTGCAATTTCGTGCCCTGCTGCTAATAACATTTGGTCCACCTTATACGTTGGGGGTTTTGGTGCATGCTTTGAAATTATTTCGTATAATTCCGCTTTTCGCATGGCGGACTCATGGGGAATTTTCTTTTTTACCTACCAACTTGCGCCAATAACACCCCATACACATACACACATTCCAACATCGTTCCTTTGGTTGAATATTTTGTTGGGATGTGATCCGTTTGTACAGAGTTGTAGGGAGCATTGTCCACTATTAGGTTTCAAACTAAGTAAAAGTTTATCTACTATCCACTTTTCAAACATATCACCATTCATTTGTCCATGGTAGTCTCCACTACTTGATGAAGCCTTGTAAACAAGCTCAGCTCCATCAATAAATCCCTCCTCTGTACCCGCATGTACTACAATCAGACGATTTTTAGAGCTGGTATTTGTTCGAACACCTTCAGTGAAAGCGTCTTGCCAACATTTTCCGTAGGTCAAATTTCCGTCTACCCAAGTTTCATCAATGTAGACTAAACAACGCTGCTCCTCTCTGAATTTTTTCATTGCTCTCAAATATCTGCATCTCCGAAACACAATATCCTGCCTTTCGATCAAAATCTTACGAGAGCTTATACATTTTTTCCATCGAAAATTCATGGAATGCAGAATTCTCCTCTCTCTTTTCCATTGGAAATTAATTTTTTTTCATTAAGACTGGAAACAATTTTCCAATAGATGGAACACACTTTTCTTTTATATAAAAGTCCTGTATAGTTTGTCTTATGATACATTTATCAAAATCATCAATATTATAGTTTCGAAACGCTGGTCTTTTTCTATTTTACCGGGAGTCGATAATATACTTACTTCATTATCATTAAGCGATTTCACTTTCCGTTTAATCTTTTTAACTGTTGAATCTGAAATTCCTGTCGCTTCTGCAGTCCTCTTGATTACATTTGAAATCGGCATTTTTAGCGAGTTTGCACTTTTCTCCTGTTCGAAAAATACCGTAACATTCTGAACTATCGCGTGGGCTTGAGAATGCCAAGTCTTCCCACTTTTAAATGTAATCATTGTATAAAGCAAATCTACAAAACAAATGGCAGATTCTTCTTCACAGTAGAGATAAAAGATTGTTGGAGCAAAACAAGAGATAGAATTGAGAAAAATAAAAAAAATATATGAGTGTCAAGCATGGACCGAAGTACAAAACAAAATGAGACTTCTAATCGGTAATTCTTCTAATTATAATGATAGTTCTAACCAGGTTTTTTTTTTGGCGCCAAAAGAAATACTGCCCTTTTCTTGACCCCTAAAATTTAATAAATATCCCGTTTTCAAGCAGACTGACCCCTACTTTTAAGTTTACTAGGGTTTTTCTCCTGACGGTATGACAATTTTCCCCCGTTTTCATCACTAATGGAATGAAATTCGTCCTCCAGTGCTACTTCCCCTAATCGCTTCGAATACTTTCCCCCCTTTGAACTTCTAATGGAGGGTACAGGGACTCGTTAACCAGAGGACGCTTGGCTGCCATCCTCGTTAACTGGAAAACGGAGATGTATAGCTGCTTGCTGAAAAGATTTTTTGCGCCAAAAATGAAAGTGCATTTTTAGAATGTTTAGTGGGAAATGAAGACGGCTTGCGATTTTAGCACAACAAATCTATTAAGATGGCAGACCTTATTTATGCACCATCATTCTTAATAAAAGGATAATACCATAATATAATTTATTTAGCTTTGCCCATAATTAAGTTTTAGAATCTAATTTTTGACTAAAACTGAATGTGGCTGAGAACAGTGAGAGATTGGAAAAGCTGAATTTTCCACTGCGGCATTGAATTTATAATTAATTAAAATAAACTAATATATGAGTTCAGGATC
The DNA here is from genome assembly GCA_026543055.1 of Argiope trifasciata. Lineage (NCBI taxonomy): Eukaryota > Metazoa > Arthropoda > Arachnida > Araneae > Araneidae > Argiope > Argiope trifasciata. The sequence continues at coordinate 543 of JAPMOQ010066862.1, read as the reverse complement.
GAATTTTATGACCCACTGGTCTTTTTAAATGAAATTTAATGTTTTCTCTGAGCAATGCATCCCTCAGGGGCTCACCTACTATAGGTGAGTACGGGTGTCCCAATCCCGAGGTACCCAGGGATCTTTACTCCCTTTCAGTTTAATCTCCCCTCCGTCTTCTGCTTTTGGCTGTCTTTTTTTCTTTCCCTCGAGGGTAGACGAGGGAGCTCTCCATGAGAAGCTGTCGCCGCTCTGTTTGCTTCCTGCTTCTCATGGACAGCAAATACCCCCACGTGTTTGCCGTGCGTGGCGACCCATTAGACGGGTGGTGCACTGTGGTCCCCGGTGTATCAATCGGCCGGTAACTAACAACTTGAGTTGCTAGTCTGCTAGGGATCAAGCGAAGGGGTTACTCCTTGGGCTTGGCGTTAAGGGTGGTCACTGTCCCCGGGGGTAACTCCGAGCGTATAGGTACTGGCTAGCATCAAGGTAAGCGCCGAGGCTGGGATTGGCCAGAGCCGGTGGCTGCCTTCCCTTGTTGGACTCCGTGGTGGGTGGTGCCGT
>JAPMOQ010066852.1:0-15944 GCA_026543055.1 Argiope trifasciata | reverse complement strand
TATGCTCCCCATCAAATTTCTCTGTCTTTGTATGAAGTTATGCAAATAGGAACGTTTTAAATATTTATTTCAACAAGTAAAAACTTAGATGTTCCCGTTCCTTTTCTAACACAAAATGGCTTATCTTGATTTGTTAATTGAGTATGAATTATTTAATTTAATGTAACTTATTATCTAAATGAATCACTTTTCTTAAGCCTGTCTCAATCCTGAAAATATTTTAACACAGCACGACTAGAAAAAAAAAATGGATTTTAAAAAGTTTTAATAGATTCAATTAAAAGATCATTTTCTGAAGCTCCATATCGTTAACGTAAAAGTAACCACTCAAAGTTTGCGATTTGGAAAATACAAACCTAAATGTCATCTCCAATTAACTGTCTGTAGGTTAAGTATAGCGCGTTTACTTTTATTTTTTGTTGCTGAATAATAGAGATACCTTCATTTTCTTGTTTTGTAACCACTTTCAATATCGGGGAGAAGTTGTTAGGATCATGTAGTGGAAGCAGATTCAATGCAGATGTGTATGAGGCACAAAAGGGGGTGGGTAATTGTTTTATGTAAACTTTGAATTTGGATATCAGTAATCAAATGACAGGAAATAGTTTACGGCACAGTGGGACGTAAACAAACTGAAACGGAAGCAAATCCTTCAATAAACAAAGAGATTGGGGAACTTGCACTCTATTGATCATTTCCTACCTCTAGTTTGTAGGTTTACTGGAATGTTATTATCTTTGGCAGGAGAATTTGGCGGAGGTGTTTGAGCCAGCACTGGTCGGTTATTTCCGCCTTCAGCGAATACTATCGCACCTCTGTAAACAAAATTATTGAACTTTTGTAAAAGAATTTGAAAATCTAATGTTGCGATTTATTTGTAAACCAAAATGTTGCATATTTAGCTGCGTCTCCGTCTAATTGGGGATGACAAAATTGTAGAAGTAAAATGCTCATAATTCTGTAAAAATATTATTAAAAGGAATCAAGGTTAAAAAAATTTCTATTTTGGGAATTAAATAAAGGTAGTAATACAATAATAAATAAAAATCACAAATACTATTTTCAAGTACAGGGCCAGCTGCATATAACATAATAAAGCTTTTGTTTATTGAAAGATAATTCGGTATTGGGACAAATGCGTACTACCACTTCCGTACAGGTCATAAAAGACCAATAAATCACTCTAAGCCCATTGAAAAAAGGGGGTAGGGAGTAATTAGTCTAGGTTTGCAAAAAACATGTTATCTGTTGGCAAGAGTATTTGGCGGGAAAGGGTATTGGCGTTTTAACTAAGTTTTGATGCGTAAACATAAGAAAAAAAGTTTTGTCTCTATGTGTACGAGATATGCTGGCTCTATACATACCATACCGTTTAGCTATGAAATTTGGCAAATATTTACTTTGAAGGATAGAAAAGTGATTTTTTAAAAATTTAATTAAAAAATAAAAGAAATATTGACTTTATTTTCGTTATAACTTTCTAAAAATTTACAGTAAAAAAAACAGTTTTTACAGCATTTTAAAATTTAAAAAATGCGTATAAAAACCGTACGCAGGAATATTTTCTCATGTCTTATACCTTATATATATATATATATATATGTATATATATATATATATAAGACGGACAGACAGATAGATAGATAACTGGACGACAAAGGTGGTAAATTTAAAGTATACGACGAAATACATCAAGAACGCTTGCATTACTACGCTTGAATTCTCTGAATTATTCATTCACAGTCTAAGTATGCTAAATATAGTTCTCAAATAAAAATCAATAAATTTTAAAAGAAAATGTAAAACAGAAATTCCATTCTAAAAAATTACGCCTAAACTCAATTATTACCATCCCAAACGATTCTAATTGTTTTAAGAGAAGCTGATCATTTAAATGTACATTTCAAACGATTAATAGTACATAAGTCAATAAAGAATTTAACAATTGATAACTTTCCTACTATTTGAAATTAAATCTGTTCAAAGCTTTTGAACTTCTGGGAATCAAATACATAATACATAGTAAAAAATTTGGAGGGAAAAGGTTGTTTCGAGATTTGCATTATCACAGGACCCCTGGAAGGTTTAAAATGGCCATGAATTCTTCTGAAATTAGAAATAATTACACTGCTTAAAATATGGTTAAAAAACGCATAGATAATCAGTAAAAATTTCAATAATGGTGTAGGTTTATATTGTTCAAGGGTAAATTACCAGAGCTTCATTTAATACTATTGTTAATGGCTTATTTTACATACAGGAACGATCTATAAAAAAAATTAAAGTTTCTGAAGAACATATACTGCATATATTAATGTAAATTTATTACTACGTACATTAATGTAAATATTTTTTTAAATTCTGTTTTATATTTTATCAATAGATTTGTAATTAGGGTTTGATAAATAGTGTCACAAGAAGAAAATTAAATTTGAATTCAGCTAATATCACCTACAAATTTTCGCAGATAAAAAGGATCAGTTGGCAAAATATTAATATACTTCTGATTTAGTAAGCTATTTATTTTATGCACCGTGTAATAACAATATTTCATATATAAAATTCAAAGTCGTATAATGAACAAATAATTTATCTTTATCTGAGCAGATTTTTCATTTAAATGTAACAGCATTGAAATTAAATCTACAATGATAAACAGAAAAGTTTAAATTTGTAAAAGAAATATATAGCATGGAAAATTAACATTCGTAGTTGGAATCTTTTCTTACTGCTTACGTCATTTCAAGATTTGTTTTTATAACTATTCCCATCTTACAAATCATTTCAATACTTTTAACACCATTTAATTGTACACCATATTAAGAAACAATAATTTTTTTAAAGTTCCTATATTTAAGTAACATACATTTCAATGTTCAAACTTACTGAATTAAACAAACGAATCAAGAAGAAATAAAATAAAAACTAATGAAACCAAAATTCTTTTGTTTAATGCAAATCGTTATATTCATGTAAAATAATTCATTTACCAAAATCTAGATTATTGTTCCAAAGTCGATATAGTATTTATATGAAAAAAAATATCATTGGTCATTAATTTTTATCATATTTTTTGAATAAACTCCTTGAAAAGCAATTCATGCTTCATAAAAAACCAAGAGGAAAATATCGCATTAAATGGTATTAAACAACATTAAGTATTCGAAATTTTGTTATGTTAACTCTCGCCAAATCTGACACTTTCAGATAACGTTTAAAATGTTGCAGCCTCTTCAAAAACTCATCCTTTACAGTAACACAATCCCATTGTAAACGGGACCATTGATTGACAGTTTTATGACTCGTACGCAAATGACTCGTACGAAAGAGTCATACAACCGTTCTCGTCCTGTCACACGGCACTTCAATCTAAACCAGGCTGATCTGCATCCAAAGAAAGCCGACCCGGCGCCTGAAATTATACCATTCTTTATCCTTCGGGAAGGAAAAACGGTGAACAATTGAAAAAAGGATGGGGGGCTGATATTTATGACCCTATTTCCTGCTTTAAATGGTTTGAAAAAGGGCATTTGATTCATGCATACAAGAAAAAAAGTTAGGGGCGTCCTCCTTCCTTAACTTGAAATTCAGATCAACATTGTTGGGACTTCTGTTTCATTTCAGAGAGAGTTTGAACTTAAGAAAGGAGGGTTTTTCCCCCATCTATGCTGAACCAATTACCACAGTGAGGAGAATGTGTTTCTGGTTATCTTATCTTACTGCTGACCACTTCCTTCCCCCAACTCTCCAATTTACAACTTCTCACATATTGACAATACAATACAGCAATGTTTAGTTCTCTCTGAGCGCCGTAGAGAGGTTTTTCTAAAAATTAAATCCACGTCCAAAAGGGTGGAAACTTGAAATTTCACCCTCAGCGGTTGTATTCGACTTTGCCGCAAACGGGTTATTCCTACGCAAGTTTCTGAAGTGGAAATCGACGAAAATATCTTTTTTTCACAATTTTTCAGATGAAACTAATTTGCACTAAATAACAAATTCCTTATCTTGAAAACGATTAAAGTGGGCAAGTTATGTCGCTTTCGTGAAGGAAGAAAATCTTTCTTAAATTAATATTACTGGGCCAAAGTTTTATAAGTGCACATTTTTAAAAGCAATACAAAATATTTTAGTCTGTCTTACTAAAAAAAATTATCATTCACCATCGGTACAATATGAAAAAGGTATCAAGGTAATAATTGCAACAACAAATAGATGTTTTTTTCTCTTATATTAAAACACACACACTCTAAACTTTGTAGCAAAGCTCATATATAAAAGCAACAATGGGCTAGGAATTTAATTGCGTAAAGTAGAAATTTGCATCTATTTTCAAAATATCTATTTATTTATAATCTATTTATTATTTCTAATCTGTTTAGAAATATGCATCATCCAAGTCGAGAAAGTGTGGCTATATTTATATTTTGACATAAGGTCGGCAAGAGACTATTTTTTTTTTTTTTCCCAAATACTAAATAAAATCTTGTAACAAATTACTGCTTCTTTAATTAAGAAATGGTATTTTGTTTCAGATTTAAAACTCTTTTAAAATATCAATTCGTTTAAGAATTGTATTTGAGAAGAAATTCATTCCAAGAAACAAAACTTAAAAGAAATGTTTTTTTATTCTCTGTGGCGATATAATATTTTAGGAAAAATAAGTCATAAATGTTCAATGAAAATATTTTAGTAATAGATGTAGAAATCTTTTCCTATATGTTTTTTTTATTGAACAGCATTAATATTCATTCCGTTTTTTTCTTATTTTTATTACAAACGTTAACAAGGATTAGACAAAAATTTCCTTTAAGAATTCCTGATTTAAATATTGTAAGTAGACGAATTTTCAATGAACAGTGCTATGTATAAGACAATTTAGTCTAGAGCTCCCAAACTGATCTTATAGTTACTACTTACGAAGTAAATGTTCAATAAGAGAAACGTTTCTCAAAATTTAAATTTTTATTCAAATAAAATTTATTAAAATTTTTGTCCATTGGAAATATTTTAAATTCTTTTTTTATTATAATAATCGAATAATAATGATATTAATCGAACGGCAAAAGATGTCAAAAGTTTAATGGTTATAAGGTGGGAAGATGGATTTAAATTTGATTCTATTAATTTTCATCAAAAATGCTTGTGCTGATTCTTCCAATAATTTTCTTAATTCAAAGAATAAAGATTAGAAGAACGTAAAATACCTAAACTAAAAAAAAAAATTCCTTTTATGTAGATATGATTTGTTTGATCTATATATTTTTAAAAAATCTGAAGCATATTTGTATGCAATAATAACATATGGAACACAACCCAGTACAAATCCAAAATTAAAATTACAAAAATAGGTTGAAATTTTATTTGAATCTAGCATTTTGTTTCAATTATTAAGTCAGTGTTCATTTTACTATTATCATAAAGCTCTTGATCTCGAGTTTTTCATGTTTTTTCAGAATTTGTTACTGAAATATAAGACTTTTTTAAAAATGTTCCTGAATAGCATCTAAAATAGAGATTAGTATCAAATTTTGAATGAAATCTGTTAAACGGTTGACTATTTAATATGTATTTATGCTTGTAAATTTTGCAATCTATCGGCTTTTATTACGGAATATTTTCATATGGTGGCATTCATTTCTTCCGTTTCAATTCGCCTGAGATTTCCAGATTTAGAACAATTTCCCCAATTTTTTCGGATGTATATAATATGTTTATAACGAGAACACTTTATTTTATATTTTTCAATCATTGCATAGTATGCTCCCAAATGTATTTGAAAAATGTTACAAAAATGGAAAAAAATTGTAAGATATTTACTCAATCAAAATAAATTGTCTCAGAGTAACAATTATAGTTCATTATTTTACATGCAATAACTTAGAATATTAATATCCAAAATTTCGTTTTCGAAATACATATTATAAGCGATTTGACATTCATTGGAACAAAAACTGGAAAATATTAGCTTCATATATATATATATATATATATATACACTGATGGAAAAAAAATCCCAACATCAAGAAAAAATTATTGTACAGTAATGAAATTTTAGGAATATATTTGTCTAGATAAGATACTTAATTGATTAAAGTTTCAAGATCACAGGTAGAGCCATAGGCGAGAAGAGCCATTTCAAATGTGAAATGTTGGTACATTAGAAACTGGTGTAACCGCCAGAATTTTGAATGCAAGCATGCAAACGTGCATGCATTGTGTCGTACAGGTGTCGGATATCAGTTTGTGGGATGGAGTTCCATGCCTGTTGCACTTGGGCGGTCAATTCAGGGACAGTTAATGCTGGTTGTGGATTACGCTGGAGTTGTCGTCCAATGATGTCCCCTACGTGCTCGATTGGAGAAAGATCTGGTGATCTAGCAGGCCAAGGCAACATGTCGACACTCTGTAGAGCATGTTGGGTTACAACAGCGGTATGAGGGCGAGCGTTATCCTGTTGGAAAACACCCCCTTGAATGCTGATCATGAATGGAAACACAACAGGTTGTATCACTAGACTGACGTACAAATTTGCAGTCATTGTGCGTGGGATAACCACGAGAGTGCTCCTGCTGTCATACGAAATTGCTCCCCAAACCATAACTCCAGGAGTAGGCCCTGTGTGTCTAGGCCGCAGACAGGTCACTAGCAGGCGTTCACCTGGCCTCCTTCTAACCAACAAACGGCTATCACTGCGACCAAGGCAGAACCGACTTTCATCAGAAAACACAACAGATCTCCACTAGGTCATTCAATGAGCTCTAGCTTGACACCACTCAAATCGCAAACAGCAGTGGTTTGGAGTCAGTGGAATGCAGTGTACAGGGCGTCTGGCTCGGAACTGTCCTTGAAGTTACCGATTTGTAACAGTTCGTTGTGTCACTGTGATGCCACCTGCAGCTCAAATTTCAGCTGCAGACGCAATCTGATTAGCCACAGCCATACGCCGAATACGACGGTCTTCCCTCTCAGTAGTACCACGTGGCCACCCGGAACCTGGTCTTCTTGAGGCAGTAATTTCCCTTGACCACTGCCGTCAATACTCATGCACAGTGGATACATTCCTGCCAAGTCTTTCAGCAATATCGCGGAAAGAAAACCCACTTTCTCGTAGCCCTACATCACGACCTCGTTCAAACTCAGTTAGCTGTTGATAATGGCTTCTTCGTCTTCTCAGAGGGATCCTTGACGAAAATTAACCCACTACGTCAAATCTCAACTGTAAATAACGATCACGAACCTTACAGCGCTTATTCAAAGTAAACCTCATTTGCATGTTCATAGGGTCACTACTAGCGCCACACTTACGCGCGTAGCTCAAAATTTGAATCGACGTCATCTTTCAGATGTATAAATACGCCTACCAAATTTCGTTTATCTAGCACAGCTCCTTCCTAGTGTTGGGTTTTTTTTCCATCAGAATATATATATATATATATATAATATTCTTCCAAATAAAAGAGAACTAATAAAAGTTCAAATCCATAACAATAAAAGGATACAAGCTTTAATTAGGCAAACATCTCCTGTAGAACACAAATCCATTTTCAGTTTCGTATTCGTAAGTATTCTAGTCGCCTTTGGCGACCAGCTGGTTTACCAATCTTAACTGCTGTTTAAAATTATCAGTTAAATAATTTATGTAACGTCACTGCCAATTAAATACTTGATGTAACTTTTCTTTTAATAGCTACTTCATCAAAAAAATTTTAAGGTCCAATTTTTGATAGTCATATAATTCACTCATGCATTTATAAAAGCCTTAAGCCCATAATGTACTAAATGTCTCTCCAATTATCTGTCAGTTCTAGCAGAATTTCAACTATAAATTAAAGTGGAAATAATTAATCAGCAAACTGATACAAAAACATTTTTTTTTTTACCAAAACCAAGAATTAAAAAAATTATTAGTAAAAGAGAATCATTATGTGTACTATTGAATAATTACAATAATTTGTGTAATATTTCAAGAATTATTCAATAAAAATTACATCTATTCTTCATAAAATTCAGATTTTAATTTGATTTTTAAGAAAGATAAAATGATGCAAATAATAATATTTGATTTTGGCCTATAAAAATATTTAAAATAATTGTCAAATTTTTATACATCTTTTAGATATTATAACTATATCAGGCTTATTAAATTATTTATTTCATTTCTATATGAATTAGTAATTTTATTTCCAGAAATTCAAAATCTTTGAACGGACTTTATTTCAAATTGTAGGAAATTTATCAATAGTTAAATTCTCTTATTGACGTATGTTCTATTATTTCGCATATATATATATTTAAATGATCCACTTATCTTAAAACACTTAGAATCGTATGTGATAGTAATAGTTAAAATAAGGTGTAATTTTATAGAATGGAATCTCTGTTTCAGCTTTTGTTTCAATTTATTTTTATTTGATAACTATATTTAGCATACATTGACTGTGAATGAATAATTCAGGGAATTCAAGTATAATAATACAGGCGTTCTTGATGTATTTAGTGGTATATTTTAAATTGACCACCAGTTAGTTAGATATAATAAATGATTGATGAAAATTTCAATTGCTTCTACAACAAATCGTTCTTAAACTTGAAATTTTGCTATATTTACATATAACATTATTTCAAAACATTTACTCTGTTTTTTACCTTCAATGTACTCTGCACTTTCTTTATTTTCTGTTTATATTTTATGCACAAATTTTTTTTTTTCAATTATGTCACAAGTACAGGCAGCAATATTTTAAAATAGAGGCATTTTTAAAAAATTTCCAACAGTGTTTCATTCTGAAGTTAAATCTTATCCGTCAATACAAAAAATTATTACAGGTATAACTAATGTTGAAACCTACCCTTCATGGAAAAATTAATCTAATCTTCTTATTCTGGTAACAATGATAGGGAAAAAAAGAAACAAAGCAATATTCTTAACAATAAGACAAAAAACAAGATGAAATATTCCTACGCATGTAAAAACTATTTTTTTACTATAAATTTTTAGAAAGTTCTCACGAAAAAAAAAGAGAGTATTTCTTTTATTTTCTGGCTTATTAAAATTCTAATTAAAAATTCAATAAATCACTTTTTTATGCTCCAAAATATATATTTGGCAATTTGAAAAGCATACGACCCGGTGTTTAGTGAGCATATATACAAAGAGACAAAAGTTTTTTCTTTATGTTTACGCATCATAACTTAGAATACCAATACGTTTTCCCGCCAAATACTCTTGCCAACAGATGACATGTTTTCAGCAAACCTATACTAATTACACCTTACCCGATTTTTTTTCAAAGAGCCAAGCATGATTAATTGGCCTTTTATGACCCGTACGAAAGTAGCAGTACGCATTTATCCTACTACCAACTAAGCAACCTTCAAAATTGATTTTACAAACTTTCATCCTGAATTTTTGAGCTGATTCTTCAAACAATTTTTTAATGGTTTCCTAATTCAAAGAATTTTATTTTGAAGTAGTTGAAATACCTATTTTAGAATTACTTCCTCATATTTAAATACTATTTGTTTAATTTATATACTGTTAAGAAATCTATATTTCATTTGAGTGATTCATTGATCACGTACTGAACACAGAATTAGTAAAGTGATGAATGTATAAAATACAGTACATTAATCACGAACAGAATCTGGTATAAATCCGAAATAAAATTTTTAAAAAGTTGTGAAAATTTAATTTGCGTTTAGCATTTTGTTTCTATTTTCAAGCCAGTGTTTATTTTATTATAATCATGACACTCACGATCCCTGTTTCTTCATGTTTTTCGAGAATAAGTGGCTGAAACGTAAGATTTTTTTCTTTTTCAAATTTAATTTTCGCAACTATTTTGAAATTTAGTACGACATAATGTGAAACTGTAGAACTATTTTTTTAAAGATCGATTTGTGTCTCTTTTTCCGCATTCCTTCTTATAAAAATTAGATTCATTTTTGGTAGCCGCTGTTTTTATTCCAATCATTCAAGTTTCAGAAAATAATGCAAATGTATCAAAAACTTGTACCATCTATTTCCATCTATATAACAGATACTTAAATGGAATTTCAAAAACTTGTATATATGTTTTTAAAAAACCTTTTTCCAAACTTTTATCTATTTAGTTTCTATTTATCGACTCAAGATCTCATCACTTTATCATTACATTTCATAGCTCAGTTTATAAGATTTTTACAATATATATTCATTTTAAAGGTTTATAATATACTTTTCCTCTAAGTGTAATAGCGTTTTATTTAAATTCGAAAATTTGAGATAATCTTTATTTTGTAACAATCAGGATAAACATCAGAGGCCCGTTTTGTATAGATTTCTCAACAGCTTTCAAATTTATTTTTGATGAAATTCAATTTGCAGCATTTAGTTTCAAACCACAAGTTCATTGCGTTACAACTGATATTCAACGTTTCATTGTAATCTTGAACAATGACATAAATAAACAATCTTTTATCAAAGAAAACCATTTGCGGTAATGCACACCTTGTCAACCACTTGTCCTGCAAATATATGTTTTGCATCCATCTTCCCACTTTTACTCCGTAAGTTATTCAACATTACATTATACAAGGGAATGAATATTAATGGAATAAATACAATTGATTATATACATTGATAAGACATATTCGGCAAGAATGTTCTCTTGAATTCATCTTTACTATTAGATACCTTACTATGGGAGGTACTTCTACAAATTTACAACATAACTATCACTGAAAGTTAGATTTTTAGAAACAAACTAATATGTTAGAAAAAGTGTATAAATTTGAAATGTACCAAATATATCCTATATATTACCTTTTTTTATGTAGCATCATACCTGAATATTTGGTGGAATACTATAGATAAAATTATATGATTTTGATGAAATTTCTTTTTAGTTACTTTAATGATGCGACAACTAATAATTCAGTAAAAATACATAAAAAAATAAATGTAACGACACTCAAATTTATAAAATGTTCTACTTTATCTATGCCTATGTTTTACTTTAGAACATTCATTCCCTCTACCAACCTTCTTCACTGGAGTAAGAATTCATATTTTATAAATTTCATTTTTAAATATATCAGCTATCAATGCTAACCAATGCAATCAGCAGTTAAGCTAATAAATGAGCGCCAGAGGTGTTAACATTTCATTACAAATACTTTAAGCTAGTTGGCTGAGGCCAACCGATATTATACTTATATGGAATACCCAGGAGTGAGGCCTATAACTCCACTCCTTAATTTTGCTAGATAGGTACGTTAGTATTTAAGCGGGGATCAATTAATTGTAATTTAAATCTTAGGTGGACAGACATAGCGGGACACCCCCGACCGACCAACTTTTGAGTCCTAGGCTCAGTAAAACCGGAGGGCTCAATCTTAGGTGGACAGTGGGGGGGGGATTCCTAGTGCTTGACATGGTCCGCACATCTGCTCTCCTGGCCAGTTGCACGACCCCCGATAACAGTCCTGCCAGTTGGTGGGTAAGACAAGTGGGGGGGGGAGAGCCATTATTGCCTTCTTCGGAGAAAGTCGTGGTGGGTTTCCTTGGCCTTTGATCTAACCCCCATTCTCCCTTCTTCCCCTTGCGTTTCTAATTCGGAAAGGGATTAAGGGGTAGTGGTGTTTTTATTTCCCTTCCCCTCTACGTTAAGGCTGAGAGGACAGTAATTTACAAAGCTTTCCCTTTACATTTGTTGTATCTATTTAAGCAAAGTACACACGGAGCCAATTGCAGAGTGCCATAAAAAATCCACGCCTACTTCAAGAGGATAAAACGAAACTTATAGGACTAATATTTGTTTAATGAGGTCACTCCCTCTTCGATTTCAGTCGCAGCGCCCTCTGCACCATTTTTTTTTCATATGTCACCATTTCCCGACTTCAAGTCCAATGCATAGAGACATGCGTGAACAAAGGCTGCGCGGGAAAATTGACTATTTTTGTACCCATTTCTATGGAATATTTTATGTACAAATATCTTTCTATCTAAAAAATTCTTAAGCTTGTTTCCCTTCATTTTCTTAGCGCATTTATTTGTCTTTTCCACTAATTCTCGTAATTAATATTTTTATTATGTATAATACTACTTAGTGGCTATATATATATATATATAGCTTTTTATATTTTAACAATGTTTAAGAAAAGCATAGGTTTCTATTGTTTTGTAATTTAAATATCAACATTTTATTTAAAAAACTTTTTATATCATGAAAAATTTTTATGTTTTCAACTGTAGAACCAGCCAATCCAACCCGAACCTTGCTAACTGTTATAGACCGATAGCTAAAAAAATTATCCTCTGCTTCTGATAAATTAATAAATATGGTTTTAACTTTTCGACGTGCGGTAATGATAAATAAAAAATTATCTGAATTTGAAATAATCTAAGAAAATGACATGATAATGAAGCTTTTACACCCTTTTAAGATATATTATTCATTTCCCACATAATCCGTTCAACAATACTAACAAACTATTTTTTAAATATAATTTTATATAGTTATATATGGATTTACATAATTGATATATATGTACATTATTTTTTAATGTTAAGAAGATTTTTTTTTATGTTTTACTAATTTATTATTATTTTGATTTTTTATATTTTACTAATTTATTAGTATTATTTTGATTTTTTATATTTTACTAATTTATTATTACTATTTTGATTTTTTATATTTTACTAATTTATTATTAATATAAAGAAACCAGTTATCTGTCCCCGTGCTAAAAGAATTCTACAAGGAAAAATGTGAGACTTATTTTAAACAAGAGGGAAACTTCAAAAGGTAAAAATGATTTTCTTTCCTCTGTGGTCTTTAACGGGTAAAGATACAGGATTTGCAAATGTGTATATGAGAACGTCTTGTTTACTAAATATGCGCAGTGATACATCATTTGCAAACCATGTATCAATGCGCTGCAAAGAATACGTTACTGCGCATACTACATGACGCAGGGTTTACCAGAGAGCGCTGTGCGGAGATTAGCGATAACCGGTTTGGCGATACAAAAGGTAAACAAGTTGGCGACATCCAGACCATCCAGATCAAAGGAAGTGCCCCCATTTATGCTCCTTGATTTTTTCTTCTAAATTATAGCTTTTCTTGGTAAAATAATTCTTTAAAGGTTTTTAAATTTTTCATAATTATTCTGTTTTACCTTATGATTATTCCTGATCAAATTTTTATTGCAAAGTAGGGTGTAAGTTTTATTTTCCTAGCTTCACTGGAAAAGCAATGTTTTATTTTTGGAAAATTGTTTGTTATATTATCAATACCAGATGTCTCTTTCTTTGGTATATTGATTTTGTAACAGAAATAAAGGGGGGGGGGAGTTACAATATATTGCATATTTTTTATATTTCAAGGTATTTTTTAAAGATAACAATTGCATTCTAATATTGTAACTTGCCAATAAGTTAGATTTTCCTTTTGGTCTTTGTATTAAATTCTGTACAAAATAAATCACTTTTTTTTTTCTTTTTTTCCCTTCTATGATTCCCATGTTAGGATTGTTATTTTCTTGCTAATATCTTTCTTTGTGACAAGAATTTTTGAGTCAATTCCTGTAATTCACTTTATATATATATATATATATAAATATATATATATATACTAGCCGCCTTCGGCGACCAGCTGGTTTGCCATGAGTAATGAGTTCTAAAATTTTCAATTAAATCACATATTCATTAGCCTTGAAGTAACTCCGGGCATTGATTGACCTGAAATTATTATTTTCTTAAAGATGATGGACTGAAAGTTCTAAAAGAACGCGTTTTCCTAATAATATTCTTTAATTTTATAAATCAGTCCGTTTTAATGATTTATTTAGAAGACTGATTGATGTAGCAACTTTTGTTTAAAATATTAATAAAAATACTTTGTAAAATATGGCTCACAGAGCAAAGTATGAAGAAATCTAAAACTCATTATTCATAAATGCATTGTTTGACTCAAACTACGCAAAATGTAATTATTTGCTTCATTTAGATCAAATTAATAGTACTAGACAATGTATATGCCTATTAATAATATTTTACAAATTGGCCATTGGAAAGGAATTCGAATGCATATCCTGTATAAATAAAGATAATTTATTCAATTAATTATTTAAATATTGCAAACGATCATAGAATTCTTTGCCTTGCATTAAAAAAAAAATATCACATTTTATATTTATTTTATTTTATCCAGTCATGTGCTGAAAGTTGCATTTCTTCAGATTTAATTTGCGATGATAGTTTTTTTTATATTTTTTTTTAATTTGAACTTCCATCAAAATGATGGCAACACGGTGATAAAACCTAATTTTTTTCCCTTTGATGTGCTCTTGCAGATTTCATAGAAACCTTGGCTTTGCATTTATTTTTTTAGAAACTATCACATTTTATGATGAAAAAAAAATATTGAATTAATGATACAGATATTGCAAACGATAATAGAAATATGCCATTAAGTCGGGATTCCAATGCACATCCTGTCTAAATTCGATCAGGTTTACCGTAAAGAAGATTTATTGAATTAATTATTTAGATATTGCAAACGATCATAGAATCCTTTGCTTTGCATTTATTTTTTTAGAAAATATCACATTTTATATTTCTTTTATTTTATCCAGTCACGTGTAAAAAGTTGAATTTCTTTAGATTTATTTTGCGATGATAGTTTTTTTTATTCGAACTTCCGGCATTCTTTAATTTTATCTAGTCACGTGATAAAAACATGGTTAAAATATTTCTTTAAAAATTGTTAAAAATAGAAGCTTACATTATAAATTTAAAAAACTTATACCGTTAGAAAGCTATTTTTTTAATCTTTAAATTGATATAAAAATCATGTTTGTGCAATAATATTTTCAGAAGTTATAGCAGAAAAACGTCGAAATGTCTCTTAAATTTTAATTAATTCAAATTCTAATTGAAAATTCGAAAAAAGGGCTCCGAGGTGCACATTCCCGACCTCCAAGGTATACATGTACCAAATTTGGTAGCTGTAGGTCCAACGGTCTGGCCTGTAGAGCGCCAACACACACACATTGATTTTTATTATATATATATATATAATGCTCTGCTAATGGTCTTCCAAGAATTCTTAATTCTCCCCTAAAGTTTTGTGCTATCTTGCAGATCTTTATAGGTTAATAACGAAGATAACCTTATAATGTTCATTCTTATATATACATACATATTATTATTAATGGAATAATTGTGGCACACTAATTACATGACATTTGATTTCTATATTTTAAACTCAAACATAAATTTCAAAAAAGTTTCCAGAAATAAATAAAACTTTTAAATATAAATGTAAAGATTCTCAGTTTTACTATTCAAAATAAGAAAATAATTGTTCAAATTGTTTGCAATTTTATACATATTAAAATGCCCATTTCAAGTTTATTATATTTAAACTTTGTTTTATGATAATCATAAAAGCAAAAATAAAGCATTTGTGGACACTTAAATTGGACTTATAACAGAAACGAATTTTGAAAATTATGAGTTAAGTGATAGTTTTAAGATAATGCATACCTTGAATGTTATTTTAATTAGTCCCATATTAATATCTGTTATTGTTGATTAAACCAAAACTTGATACTTATTTGCATTGAAAGAGCTAAATATTTCTAAGTTAGCATCAAAAATAAATAGGCATTGTAACCAAATAAGTGTTTGATTATTATGAGAAGAAAGCAAGCATCTGTTTATACTCTTTGTATTAAAAGATGTCAAAATCATTGCCAATCCTTCACCTTTAATTAATAAATACCCGAAATTTTGGGAAATACCTATTTTATGATTAATCTTTTATTTTACTTTATTTAAAAAAAAAAAAAATATTGTATCTTATTTTCTCTTCCTTGTAAAGAATTTATGGTATATCTAATTATGACTTTCTTCTAGTTATTAAAATTTGTGTTAATAAATTAGTGTGATTTTG
>JAPMOQ010066847.1:26004-54334 GCA_026543055.1 Argiope trifasciata | reverse complement strand
ATATTATAATAACAAGATTTGATATGTATATCATAAATAACATTCGATGTCTAATTACAAATATAAAGATTATAAATTGTTAGGGAGTAGAGTGACTGTCTTAAGAAAATAAACCATTCTAAAACAAATAAGCAGCATAAGGCGATGCAAATTTCCAAACATTAGATATTGTATCTATGCTGAAGAATTATTATATGATAATATCTATCATCACTTGACTGATCGCGTCTTTCCCCCCCCTCCCAATGTTTTCAAAATGATGGATCGCTTGTTATATTAAGTGTAGATTTATGATATCGCTGTTCGTTCTCTGCTAATATTTATGTTTTGAAGTTTCTTTAACTCTTAAGTAATATCTAAAGCTGTAATCACTAACCAAATCCATTGAGAGTGGTTACCAGAAAATTGTCTGCTTATTTCCTAATAAAAGGATTTCGCACCTTAGGCAACATCTTGAACTAACTCCACGAGTGCACAGAATTTTATTTTTAGGGTTCCGCCAAGGAGCCTTTTGTGCTTCAATAGTTTAATGATGAAAATCAAGCCTTTTTCTCTGTCCAGTTGAAACCAAATTTTGGCATAGAAAGCACAACTTTTATTACGAAATTGCATACCAAATTTTACTTATTTAAGCTTTTGTATTTTTGAGGTATTGCTTTACATGGGTGCGAATGTATTGGCTGATAGACGTTCAACCCGAAACAAATTTGGCTTCAAATTTCACATGATTCTGTGCATTAGACGCTAAATTTGTATATCGTATTTTGTCCATCTATGTCTTTAAGTTTTGTAATTATCGTGTGTGTGTGTGTGTGTGTGTTTTTTGACATAGGCAACCAGAATAACAAATTTCATTCTTTTAAAAAATTTCTAAAAAACAGCAAATTTCATCTGATTAACTCAAAGCGGTTTTGAGTTATCATGTTCACACCGATATAAATTTAAAATTAAGTTCTTGAGACTCCAAAATATCTAAAAAAAAAAAAAAAGATTCGTTAAAATCTCGGGTTTAAAATTTTTGACGATTTCAATATTTTCTCTTTTTATCATTCGTAAACAAGAAAATAATACTTTTAATACTATAGCATCATAACATTGACATATGATGTTTATAAAGCAATTTTATCAATAGAGGGCACTTCAGGTTTGGATTATTTTTAGATTAATAATCAATATTTAGATTAATTAGATTTACTTTTAACTATAACAACAATGATGTGCAAATAAAAAAATGTATTTACTTCCATCTTAACGCACTTATTCCTTTAATTTCCCATATTCATGTATAAAAAAAATTCTTTTGTAAAAATTTGCTTAAACATATTTTTGAAATATATAGTAGTTAAAAGGAAATATCATGAAAATAAAATTGGTATGAAAGTAAAGCTAATTTTGTTTAAATGTTTTTAGAGTTTTGTGTAGTAATAAATTATTTTTGCCAAAAGTATTGAAGAAAAAAATGTCAATTTCGCTTTTCTTTTATTAATTACATATCTAATTTTAAAATGAATGTCTGTTGCTTTTTTAATTTAGTAAACACCTGTTGCTAAAGAAGTGTTTACATCCAATCTTTATCCGACAATTTGTCCTCCAAAGCGTTTTTGAATTATGAAAATCGCATGATTCATTTTACTGTATACGGATTTTATTTTCAATTAGCTAATGTTATATGAACACTTTTTCCTTGTGGACATTTAACCTTTTTCTATAAAGTTTTCGTACCTAAAGTATATTCGGGAAAGTGGATATCTATATGACCCAGTCACGTGATAAACGTTATCGCAGTTGCATTCTAACTTGTCTTAATCTGCATTGTGCTAATTTCTTCTTTTTTTCTAAGATACACATTGAAATTCAAAATTATCTCTTCGTGTTTGACATTTACACATGAGAACGAGATTTAATTGAATTATTTCATAAGTGGCAAGCAGCTAAATATTTTTTAATGATTTAGGTAAGTAAATTTGAAGAATCGAATTTTTGGCCCGAAACATTGTAGAATACTAACATTTTATGATTGGTTAGTCTTTTTTTATATTATTTGTAAAATATTTTTCGGAATTATAAAGAGGAAAATGTGAACACAGAAATAAATCTAATATCGTAGTACTGATACTAGATTCATTTGTGTATAAACAGAATTATTAAAAGAATATTTTTCATTGTTTTAATATACAACTAAGTAACAGTATTAAAGTCAATATATTTTTAGTAATACTTCTAAATATTAAAAAAAATTACTAAAAATATTGAAAAATTGTACTTGCGTATATTAAACTGGTATCACTAAAAAATATTTTTTTTTTAAATTTTATAGTGGTATAAAATTGGGTTTTGTGCAATAATACGCTTTAGAAGTTTTGAATATTTTCTCATTAAACAAACCGATAAAAAATCTAAAATGCCCTATCCTATGGAGCTAACGTGATATATTTACATGCTAAATGAGGTAACTTTAAGCTTAGTAGTTAGCCTTGTAAAGCATTTTGAATGTTGTTTTTATTTTATTCCTTTATCATGCGTATCGCGGGGTGCAATTCAGATATTATCACGTTCTATAAACACTATCTTGTTCAAATTCAGTAAACTCTTTGTTAAACAGATGCCAAATATTCCACAAATTATTCGTCTGAAAAAGATTTGGTATATCTATAAAATTTCAACTATTATTGAACATTTGCTTCCTTAAAGTATTAGCAGTAAATATAAGAGTACAAATATTTAATAATTTCGTTTCAGTTCATTTCAGTTTTTGTCAGTTTTCGATGATTTAACATGTGACCCGATTCTACAACTAATTTAATAACAGGGTGTTGTTGATAAAGCATGGTCAGCAGGGTTAGAAGAAAAACAATAACAACAACAAACATCCCACGAAAATGTTACACATTTTTTTTAATTAGCACATATCTTGCATTCCATTTTAGATATATAGAAGCACAACAATGCTATTCTTTTTTTCTGTCAAAATTATATTTTTAATAGTACTCTGTTTTTTATGAAATTTCCTTTATAATCTTTTATTGGAAGATACGAAGAACACGAGCTTATTTCGATCCCCATTTTTAATAGTGATCTCACTAAAAATTTCATGCAAGTTGTCCTTGATGTTGAATACTAAATCAACTATTAAGGCAAACTAATTAAAAAAATTGTAAAGGATTTCTGGGATTATTCACAATTAACATGATTTATGGGAGCTTTCTAATAATAAGATCTCCAAAAGGAGTCATCTTTATTATATTTCCATTTTTTTTTTTAGGATTTAGGTTTATTTTTCTGTTTTGTAACTTTCACATGATCGAATTTGTTCAATTTGTATTATGTTTTATGTATTTGTTTTAAAATTAAACGCTTGAGATGTTTATTTCGACATTTGATAAAGTCACAAGAGTTTATACTTAGTTTTTATGAATTTGTTGTGTCTTTTGTATTGTTTTGCTCTTTACTGTGTTGCTTTTTTGTGTGTCTTTTGATACAGGGCGGATATAACTTGATGCTTGCAATCGTGTTTATAAATTCAAATTCCCCGCAGCCCCAATCAGATCCAAGCATCCTCTGGATAGACTGGGCCTATGTGGGCAAATAAGTAAAAGCAAAGATTCATCTGCAATTTTATAAACCTGAAAGTATTCTTTATCATCTGTTTAACATTTGCATATTTTTCGATTTACAGCTACGGCTACCGCTACACCACCGAAGAGTGTCCAGAGGGAGTGTTCATGATGTGCGTCCAATCGGTGACTGGTGTGATGATCCAGTGCCTCGTGGCAGGCATGGTGTTCGCCAAGATCGCCAGACCCAAAAAACGCAGCCAAACTCTCATGTTCAGTCGCTACGCTGTGGTGTGCATGCGGGACGGCAAACTGTGCATCATGTGGAGAGTGGGAGACATGCGCAAATCCCACATCATCGGTGCCATGATCAGCGCACAAGTGATCCGGAGGAAAGTGACTCTGGAAGGAGAAGTCATTCCTTACTACCACACGCAGATTGATGTAAGTTGAATCTATTGTTCTTTTGTTTTTTAGGTAGATTCCTATAGGAAGACTACCTATTGCAATGGTTCTCATGACAAGTCTTCGAGAAAATTTCTTCAGTTCTTTACCCATCATGGTCCTTAAAAAACCACTTTTCTTTCAAAAATATATATGCGTATAACGCTTTATTGTCTTACAAACAGGATAACTAGAGTAATTTCGTTTGGATTTTTAATTGCCTTTGAATATGTTGTTAGAAACATAAATATCTCAAGCGAGTTCATAAATAGCCCATCTAGCTCAAAGGGTAGGATTTTCATTTCGCTATAACTTTCTTAATATTGAAGATAGAAAAATAAATCCAATCAGTCAAATTTAAGGCCACTTTAAAACGAGCAACTTTTGAATTTAAAGTTTTAAGATAATTGCAATATTTTAGAAGTCAGGATTTAAACATTTTTTACAAACCCTAATTTTGATTGTTTCTAACATCAACAATTTATGTTGCCATATAGTAACTTAGATATAATGGAATCTATTTTTGCTTTCCAGCTCGTCGAGAGGGCTTTTTGTGGTAAAATTATGGCATTTTCAAAAATAAAAGTCGATTATCAAAAAATCATGATTCATACTTTAATTATAAGAGATTATGAAATGTATACTGAAACTGTGGTCTAACGAGGACAAATGGCGTCTGGGGCATGGGACTTTTTTTGTTCCTGCCATCATCCATGGTTTATTTAGCTAGAGTAAATGTTTCAAAGGCGTGGCCTTATATTTTCGTCGTCTCACGATATTTTTTATTAAAAACAGCGTAAACGAAATATTTTTTGTGGTACCCTTCAGTTTGATTCCCTAAGTAACTAACCCTGCTTCCCCTTTCCTATTGTTACACCACTGTATTGAGAGTACCCGCGAATCTTTGCGATTAGTGTTTATATTTTCAGTACTGTTAATGTATTTTTTATTATAGTAGTAACTTATGTGAAGCACATGAACTAGATTTGTAACATTTGTCCTTTTATTTTCATGAATAATTCCTCTTGTTTATAAATAAATTTCTTGATTTTGTTTTTAAGAAGACAGCTGAAATTCGCGTAATTTTTCAGAGAAAAATGAAGCCAAATGGTAATAAATACTCTACCACTTCAATGGAGATTTTTTACATTACATAGACAATATCGTAGACTTTTATATATAAAAGAATTCACCAACTCTCCATGAAAAACCTGATTTCTATATATGTCTGCCTGTGGAATGTAAATAAGAACTTAACTGCTGTGCCAATGCTCATTTCACCAATATCTGTTTATTAAGCTCAGACAGATTTTAAAATAGCAATTGACACATTTTATCACCTGCTTTGAAACGCAAATACCGCTTGCTTATAGCGAAAGTATTATTTCCGTTTGAACATTTTTCAAATCTAATTATTTGGATATATTTGTATTTTAATAGTATTTTCTTTTATTATATTCTTGCATTGTCCCAGTCTGGTTTGTTATTTCATTTTATACTATTATATCTGTCAACCAATTTATTTCTAATGTCATTGAATTTGTCTCATTGCTAATGGCAACGTTGTCGTAATAATTCTGTATCCATGATCGTACAGAAGCTACAGGCATATATTTTTTTATCTTTTTATTCATGATCCATCCTTAAATGAGAAAATCAACTGTTGTGTGTACAAGAACTCTCGTGTTTCAGTCCAAAGTCATCAATTTGTTCCCCATATGAGGCATTCCTGAAGAGGAAAATTTTTATGAATTTCAACTATCCTTATATGAATCAACAGGACACCATTTTGAAAGTTAAGTATGCCTGCTGTAGAGTGTTATCATGGATATAAAATTATTACAACAAGGTTGTCAATAACAAAGAGACAAATTCAGTAGCAATACAAATAAAACTGGTTGCAAGGTACAATAGTGTAGTATGAAATAACAAAGTATTCTGGCACAATTCCCAAAAAGTTAGAAAAGGAAATGTTAAAATACAAATATTATCAAAATACAAATACATCCACAAACTTATTATGATATTTTAATGTTCAAACCGTATCTCTAAATGGCAGAGGAACATGAAATTTATAGGTATTGAAATTCTATTGCGACGTTTTTCAATTGTTACAAAGTTGGTTTCAATTGAATTATCAGTTTCTCAATACTATATTAATAAAAATATGAAATATTATTGCAGTGGGAATGTTTAAAAATTGTAAATTGAACTTCATAGATAAAAATACAGATGACAAACAGTTCTTTGTGGATATGTTTATAATTTCAATTGACTGTAAAGTGTTTCGAGTTAAAAATAAACTTGGTTTATTTTTTAGTTTAATAATAATATAATATTATTGATTTACCTAACATTCAGGCGAAAGAGACAATTCTCTTTTAAATAATAAAGTAAGAAATACTATTGGCAGTGAGCGACTAAAAGCTTCATTTTTAACTAGTTTATAATGTTAATTAATTGAAAATTATAGAAAAAGGCAGTTGAAAAAGTTTTGTTAAAATGACAAACTGTAAATAAAAGTAATAATAACATAAAATTAGTTATGATGCTTGAGGCCTTGTGACAACATCTTGGCTTTGGAACTGGAGAGCAAGGCTTGCAGACCTTGAGACAGTATATACAGTATATATTGCCAAACATTTGTGGGCTTGCATGACGTGACAGCCCAGAGGTTGTGCTTTTTATCTGGCATCGGTTCAAAAGTTAAGATTCCCTTCTAAAATAATCATCGCGTGCTAAATATTAACCATTCAAATAAAAAAGGGGGTTAAAACAAAATTATTTTATACACTTACATTTCATTGTTTCCAATTTATAAAGATGTCATTTCTCTACTTTTTATAAAAGATTTTTTTTATTAAAGTGTGAAATTTTTTAAAAAGCTGAAGTTTTGTACACTTATTTATTCTTTATGGCAAGGAATTAATATAATATTATTAAAAATTAATTAAATTCTTACTCCTCCATCTCCTGTTGGATTTAAGAAACAAAATTGTTTCAAGACTCGATGTTCCATAAAAATTATTCCAGTGGCGGGTTATATATCAAAATTTTAAAAAAAGAAAATAATTGGAATAAAAAAAATTCTTTTTTAGTAAAGTAAAAGAAAAATCTGCCTTAAAAACTGCTTTTATTAAATTAATTCTCTGGAATTGTTTTAGCAATGCGTACTGCTGAAAGAAAATTTCTTCTTATAAAAATGTGATCAAATCAATCGCATTTCGTTGGTAGCAGTGTGAATAAAAATGTATTCATAAGAGTAGTTAATGGAACATACACATTGATAAAGTTAAGCGGATAAAACTACAAGTTAAAATGTGCAATACGTCTGACGAATAATTACTGATTTTTTCACAAGTTCAATATAAGCCAAAATTTTAGTTTCGATTTGAAAGATGAGATAGTGTTTAGCGAGAGATAATTCAAAACATTTCGGATATGCATCAAATAAGCCGTGATTTTTAAAAAAAGACAATGTTTAATTTATATTAGTGTTATACAAAATCATTGTTGCATACTATAAATAGGGATATATACGCATTGATCGGTGTATAACTATTTGCTATTGAAGTAAGATTTGGTATGAATTATGATAAGTGTACTAAAACAAAATTAGTTCAGCTGCTACTGTATTTACTAAGTACGAAAAACTAAACCGCGTCTAAAAAAATATTTGCAATAGAGGAAATAAACGGGAAGTCTTATTTTCGATGTTAATGTGATGTCAGCTAATCTATATCATAATCAAAATCAGCAATTTTCATTCAATTATGCGAACACAAATCATCCACCATGTTATAAATCCGAATTCATATTTATAACTATTTAGCAGGATTCCGCGCAATAACAGTGAACTACTCATGATGCAATTTATTTGGAAAAAAAATACAGCCCTTGTGAAAATAACTAATATCTGGGATGGAATTTAGATTCCGATTTATACAATTGGATGCATTGTGTATTACGTTATTTTTTTACATGTTAGTTATCGTTATGAAAGCAAGCAAAAATATGTATGTGGAAGATATCAACTTAATGCCATAAAAAGTATTAAACCTCACACTTTCTTTCTTTTACTATCCCGTGGCGATTCCCAGCACCCAAAAAAAAAAAAAAATGGTTAATGTTACAGTTGAAAAATGTAGAATGTTGCACGTGTGCAAGCTCACAAAATTCACTTCGAATTATAAAGTATGAGCAAAAAAGACACTTGTGAACAAAGGGAAACATGATTATCATGAAATTCGTGAAATAGATTGATTCTGAAATAAAGACGCAAGGTTTAAAATTTTTTCTTCGTAATAATATTGAATTACTGATTTAACCCTTTATTTGGCACGGTTTCTTAAACACAATATGTATTTTCATTGAATCTTATGATACATTTACATCTCTTCCCAATTCAAGAGTAAAATTATTTTGATCAATAAAATAGCATGTTTTTAAACAAACAAAACACATCATTTTTTATCGATTATGTTTTTTAAACATGTTATTTGAAATATGAATAGCCACGGATCCCAGTCTGTAACATTCACGTCTTCCAACATTCATTACCACGTCATCAGCAGAATTTCTTGCAGGTGTATTACATTTAAAGTAAAGCCAAAAAATTACAGAAGAATCAATATTTCCAAAAAATTAAATATTATCAAACATTTTTCAGAATTATTTAAGATATTTATTATTTACTAGCGGGTACCCGGCGCATTGCTGCCACAGAATAAATAATTTTTGAAATATCGTTTGAAATTTAAAATAACTGTCTTGTTTTATTGGGAATGATGAAAAGAATAATATTTATTTTCGTATCGGAAATGAATACATTCATTAAAATTAAGTGATATATAAAGGAGAAGCGTAAATAATATTTTTCGCAATAAATAAGCGTAAATATTGTATTCTATTTTTTAAACAATACTATTCAAGACTTTAGGGTTGACAATATCCCCCCCCCATCTTCAGCAGAAACAAATAAGTGCAAGTAATAAGAATTCATAGTTTCATTGCAATCGGATGAGAGGTACGGCAGCGCATAAGAGACATACATTCATTTTTATTTATATAGATTAAATATATATGTGAAATATTTTTTTAAAAAAATTTAAAAACATGGTTTTTTTAGTCAAATTATTTGTCAGACATTTATATTATTCACCCCATTTTCATTAAATTCTCAAATATTTTTATTATAAAGACAGAGACTCTAATGTTTTTTTATTCATGCTAGAACAAGATCCCGTTTATTTTACTTACTACGTTAAAAATTACACTGTTATTTCATTGCTGTAAACGGTGATTTGATAAGCATGTACTTTCGACATTTCTTGTACAATAAAAGCTCTTTATTCGCTAAGTATATGTTCCATAAATATGCCGTGAATACGGAATAATCATTTATACGGGATTATAGGAGATACGTTCCTGACAAAATTATATAATATCAATTTAATTGAAGTTTTTGAACATTTTGATTCATTATCTTAAGGCTTAGGCAATGGTTTGAAAAATTTTGTAACTTTTCTCTTGCTTGGCAGTTTTCAAAATCTCCTTCCATTCAGACTGATACGCAGCAGTCGCATAGCAATTTTTCTCTTAAAAATAAGACTTCTTAAATCTTCACGAAGCTTTTTCAAATGAAATGTCACGTTTCCAGTGCTTGTTGAAGCCTCTTCTTTAACGGGCTGTGAATTGAACATTACCTCCAAGTCGGTTTCAGTCAGATCTTCATGTTGCGATTCAAGCCATTCCTGAATGTCACTTGATTCTATCTGTTCGAACCCATCTAGTCCTATTCCATTCGCGATTTCGGCTATATTTGCAGTTTGCATTTAACAACATACTTTAGACACAGTTGTAATAAGATCTATTTTACGTTGGTTTGGATACCTATTGGAATCCTTTTATTATTATGCATGTACTCATTAGATCCGCGAATAGTGAAAACGCGAATGAAGGAAGCGTGAATAAGGAGCTTTTACTGTAATTTTATATCCTTTTTTGTAGTTTTCTGTAATTTTTCTCTAAATATCCATAACTCAACAGTTTTCATCTAATTTACGTAGTAACTACGGAAATTCCGTCATTGTTGGAAAGTATGCATTTAAACATTCCTGAAGTAAACCACGCTCGTATATTTTTTCAATTAAAATCAAGTTTCATCTTATGTTTTATTCACGTCTATGCAGCATGCAATGTTAAACTAATCTATGCTTAAACTTCTACACGAATACGTTTAACCCTTAGCGCTCCGAAAAATAATTCGATGCCGAAATATTTGCCGAATAAGAGGACTTGTTTATAGCTCCGAAAAATCAATGTATATGAATTTTTTAAGTAGAATTTTCCCGGAAAATTAATCTACCTATTTTTTAACACTCTTAAGTATTTTTACCAGTCAAAATTTTAAAAAAATAATTTTAAAAAGCACCAAAATGATGCACTCCCTTGAATGGTACTCGAGAGGAGTAATCTGAGTGTTAAGGGTAAAAAAATGTTAAGTTTTACAAAGAAAAAAAAACTTATTTTCTTTATTGTGTTTCTAGGTGAAATTCGACGATGCAGGTGATCGAGTCTTCCTCATCTGGCCCGCAACTATTGTTCACGAAATCAACGAAAATAGTCCCTTCTACGGTATGTCAGCTCAGGATATATTAACGGACTCTTACGAACTTGTGGTGGCCTTGGAAGGGACCATCGAATCCACGGGACAAGCCATCCAGACTCGCACCTCCTTCGTCCCCAGCGAGATCTTGTGGGGTCACCGCTTCGAACAGATGGTCACCTACCAGAAGAACACTGGGGAATTCCTGGTGGATTACAGGTAAGACAGATTATGAATTTTTGAAGTACTGAATTTATTTCAGAAACTTGAATAGTTGTATACAGTTTCATTCCAAAATATATTTATCAATGCTTCAAACGATCTTCATATAATTTAATTTAAAAAATTTAACTTCTTAAAATATAATTATAGAATTTTTTTTTTTATTACTGTACAAATATTACATTTTAAGAGGGTCTGAATGCTTTTGAAACACAGCGAGTTTATGTATTATTGTATAATGCAAGCCAATATTATGTTAGTAAGAGCCTTCAGTTAAGTTTTGCCATAACAATTTTATTTTTCTTTTAGTATTCATAAATATTTATCTTTGCAGAGGCTTTTTCGAAACTTCTTTCTTCCTGGATCATTAATAGGTGAAGCCAGCTGTCATGCTGTTGCAAACCTTAATTTAAACATATTTGATTTCATAGTTTTAATAATTTTGTTAACCTTATGTAACATGGATGATGATAGTATGCAACAATTTTTCTAAAATAGTTTCTTTCTATACTTTTTGAATGCTGAATTTCTGCTGGTTTAATTTTCATCAACACTTCTCCTCTTATGTATATTTTTTGGATAAGGTGATGGTATATGTTGTATAATTAAAATATTCTACATTGCTATTGTCTTGCCATTTCTGAAATCTTGGTGCTTTTACTGAAAAAGAAAGCAGTTTCCTTTTGAAGTTTTACTATAGCAATCGATTTTGGCCAAATGGTTAATTAAAATAATTCTAAAAGCATAACCAAATTAAAAATGTTAATAATATAATCGTCATAATTTTATTTAGATACGATTTGAGTATTTTATACCTCATGATTGCATGTAAATTGTTGTGGAAACTTGAAGATTATTTTGGAATTTCTTTTAATCTCCATATTCCTTCTATTTTTTAAAAAGTTTTTTATAAAGTCAAAATTCATTGACAATGCCTTGTTTAAAACTAGGATATTGAATACGAATCCCCATGGCACGTACAATTGCCAAATTGAATACAGATAGCTGCTACCTTTCTTGTTGATGTTGCAACTTTTTAGCTGTTATAACAGGTATACATTATTCTATATTTCAATAGAAAATCGGCATATTTTCCTTAGTTGATTACAGTTGCGCTAAACATGATCGAAAAATACGATTTCGTACTATCTGTCAGCTCATCTTTTACTCTGTGCAATTTTTGCACTTAGCCATATATAACTGCTGTGGCTGGCGCATTTGATGCATAATTTAATTCTTATTTAACTGGCAAAAAACGTACCCCAAATTATTCCCACCAATGTTTAGCATAAATGGAAAGTACATATAATGGGTGTATTTATACTCTTCTGACTGAATGTTTCACAATTTTTTTCCAGCATCATTGTTTATATGCTAGTTATCCTTGGTATTGATATCTCTAAACAATCATTTTTGTCTCCTTCTTCCAGGAAATTCAATAGTACGTACGAAGTGGAGACTCCTCTCTGCAGTGCCAGAGACTACTACGAATACCGGCGCCTCATGTCAGTTTCCTCCAGGGCGGTCAGTTACTGCGGTGCGGCCACCGAGGTGACCAGTCTTGGTTCCTTCAGGAGGAGCGAATCTGCAGAAGCGCAGTCCACTTCGTCTCAAGCTCAGGGCGATTCTAATCGATTATCAGGGAGCTGCGATGAATGCTGATAATTCGTAAGTGTGACTTTTGATTAATTATTGCATGCCCAAATATTTTCTGTATTAAAGAATCCTGTTAACAGAAATAAATGTGGTTTATTCCTGAACACAAACTGAAGTTTCTTAAAAGTAAATACTACCAGAACTTGAGACACACCGAGGGTCCATAAACTATCTTTAAATTTTTATAACTTTAGATTTTATTAGGTATAATAAATGGTTTTCAACATCCCAGGCAGCACAGCCTGTTGCACAATATTGTCCAATATTATATGGTGTTAAACAATATTCCCCAGTATTGCGGATATTGATCAATGTCATACAATATTACGCAATATTTGTACTACTGAGGATATAACAAAGCGACTCGTGAAGATTTATTTCCTCACAACGTGTAAACTCCTAGTGGCATGGATAATGAACATCAAGTCGGTATTCAATTTCTTTCAATATACGCTTCAATAACTTCCTGGTGACAGGTCCAAATGTCATGAAAAATTGCGTCTGTAAGTCTTGTTGGTTTGTAATCTCTAATAGTTTACGAAGGTAGAATAAAGTTCATCAAGCCTGTGGTTCCTACTCGTATTGTATCCGAAAATTTATCTGAATTTGGGTATCGATCTCTATAAACTTGCCAACTGTGCATTGAACGTTATCAATCTTTTGTAACATCCGAATTTTTCATCAAAAAATCTGCATCATTTACAGGAAGGGGGCTTTAATTTAATTAGCTACCCTGTTGTATGAGGAAAATCGTTTATTATCTAATATACTATTGAATTGCTTATAACGAGGAAAATAAAATGTAGAAAAGTGACTTGCCTAATGAATTATTACATTATGAATAATAAATTAAATCATTCTAAACTTGTTTGTATATTTTCTATTGGGATGGAATACATATTCCTATTTCACATGAATTCTTACGGGGAAAAAAACAGTTTAGCTTAACGAGCGTTTAGCTTAAGTAAAATTCGGAAACGATTTATTCTCAGTAAGCAAGATTCCTTTATAGATTTAAAGTTTATAAAGTCTAAAGTTGTAAAGATAATGTATGGACATCCTATATTTAGATGTATATAAATTTTAGCTTTGAAAAACCTGTAACTAACATTTAGTCATTACCGATTCTAACATATCCTGAGTCATTTTGGAACCAGCAAGGGGTGAACATATATGAATAATAATGATGATAATTCAGCCATCAAAAGAATGCAATTTATGTAACTTTATCTTGAATATACTATAACAAAATTCCTCATTATAGTATTTTCTGATATTTCTACCTAACATAGAAGTTAGTCTCATTTGGATACTATTGCACTAAATTCTGGAACTAATAACTGCCGCTGAAATTTGAGACTTTGACACATCTTAGCCAGAGTCTAAAATATGTTATAGTTAGTTGAATAGCTTACTGACTTTTAGCTGTAAATTCTACAATAATCTTATTAGTATTGCTTTAGCTAACAAACTTCCATTTCTTCCAGGTGCAAAGAGGTGGATGTATTCAATATTCAGAGAAACAGATTGCTTTTGATACTCTTCAAAGAGACTTTGAACCTAGCTTTTCACTCTGTGATATTTAAGTGAGGAGTCTTTGAAAGTTTTCATTTTTGCTTCCAAGGGACCATTTTTTGACCAAAGATGTTACCAGAAGTTCACCAGGATACTACAAATTGTTGTCACCTTTTCTTCAAATATTTCGAGTAAAGAAACCATCAATTTATAAACTGCGATATTTTTTCATCCTATTCTGCATTTATTAGATTGAATGTGAAACTATTGGAAAAGAATTTGAATGCTGAAAAGTTTAGAATTTACCCCCTCTCTATTGAAACAACCGCATCTCGGTAATCGGATATTTTACCCGAATACCAAAATGAACTTTCCGATTATCATTGTGAGCTTTTCTTTTTTTTAAATAATGTTTCATTTTGTGCGTTACGTTTGCTATGTACATTTTAATTTAATGTGCCATAAAATAATGATTGCATGTGCAGTTTTAAAAAAATACAAATATAGGAATGCGAAATTTTTTCATGTACAAATTATTGAACATTTAAAACATTCCAAACCTCTGACATTCATTTATTTTCCTTCAATTTTCCGTTAGCAACACAGCAGCTGAAATAATGTGCCAAATAATGTAACCTTAAGTCACGAAATATTCAATTTCTAGCCAATTTCATTGCATGAAGTTGCAGTACTTGGCACATTTGGCGATTTCACGTCAATAATTACGACTGACAACTGCTTTGAGGCTAACTGAAAGATAATTGTATTTTTTAAAAGTAATTGTTTCATGCTTTTAAAAAATGAAATTATATGAATTTTTGTTCATTGGTGATTTCATTTGTGAAATGATTTAAAAAGTCTTTTTATCTAATTTTGTATCTATTTTTAGTTTAGTGAGTGAATTTTAGATAAGCGAATTAATTCTTTAATAAAGTATTCTGGGATTATTTGCATTCCCGGCTTCATCAAGTTTTTATAATGAAAGTATTATTTTGTTCCAAGACTGAGTGCATTGACAATCATGGGAAATAGTTCCGAGCAAATACAAGAGTGTAATAAAGAACGAATTCATAAATCTGCCTCATAAATATTTATTTCAGTGGTGGTATGGACTATTAAAGTGATCATTAGGTGATAATGAAGCATACTATCATTTTTTTTCAACCTGTGATAATACAATGTGTTACTAGGTGGCTGTAAAGAAAAGTTACAAAAAACGAACTTTAGCGGCAAAAATGCCACCCAATTACATACTATTCGATGAAAGCAAAGTTAGAATTTTCATAATTCAGTATGAACTGTTAGATTGAATTCTATGCATAAATTTTATACAGGACTATAATACTCACATACAAGAAACTCTATTGCAGGCCAAGTTATTGTTGTTTTTTTTTAGGAACATAAAACAAATTGCTTTGTTCTGTTTGCATGTTTTTTCTTTCTGTAAATATTTGCTATACAGATCTATACACCTTGTTATCTAGTTGATCTTTTATACACTTGTTTAGAAAATTTGTAAAAAAAATAAAGCATATATTTTATTATGTCAGAAACGATTTGCTAGTATTTCATTAATAAATGATTAACAGGATACTCTATTCTGTTGAAATGCTTTATTTTTTATGTAACAATGTTTGTACGCGTATTCGCGAAATAAAGTTTAAAAAATATCATTTTTATGTTTTACATTTTCTTATGCTGTGTATTTTCTTATGTTAACTATTTGTTAAACAAATACACAAGTATTCTTTGGTTATTACTAAAACTTAAGCTTATAAACTGAATTTGACAGGCTTTTTATTAT
Source organism: Argiope trifasciata (assembly GCA_026543055.1). Taxonomy (NCBI): domain Eukaryota; kingdom Metazoa; phylum Arthropoda; class Arachnida; order Araneae; family Araneidae; genus Argiope; species Argiope trifasciata. The sequence continues at coordinate 38,532 of JAPMOQ010066847.1, read as the reverse complement.
TTTACCCTCTGAGAATAAAATGCGAGTAAAACTAACAAATCTTTTTGAACTTATCTTGTAAAGTCTTATTAAAAATTAATATCTTTCAAAAATAAAATTAATAATATCATCAACAATGGCTTATTCACTGCTAATAAGCATAACTGTATAACAGTGGAAACTATTATCTGAACTTTTTAAATATCAAATTAAACTTCTGAATTTTCTCTGATTACCACAACATTTATAAAAACTCATTTTTTTTATCACAACCAAATTAAAAGGGTACTAATAAATGTTTATTTTCATTGGTATAATGTTTGTGTCATATAAAGAAAGGCAATAACTAAATTATTTAATTTCATGCACATTTCAGTATTAAAAGTTTTGAAATGGCTTTTGTTATTAAAAGAAAATTTCAATATTTCCTGAATTAATCCAACAAACATGATGAATTTAAAACTAACATGTTTTTGGGTTTCACAAAAAATAGTAAATTTCAGATTGTGTGTGTATTATCGCTGAAAGCATAAAAAGTTTTATCAAGAATATTTGTTGTTAAATCTAATAGCCAGTACTCTTTTTATCACTAATTGATGTCAAATGCTACTATGCAATGAAGCTGTAATAGTTATGAATTTTGATGTAGATATTAAAATCTATCTAAATTTTAACATTTTATTATTATTTTTGAACTTTTAAACGTTGTTTAAGTATATTACATGGTAAACATAACAGCCATCATTAGCAACTTGATAATAATAGTTGAAAATCACTTATCCATTTCCTTTTAACTGGTATATAGTAAACAGTGAGAAAATCAAACAAGTTTTTATAACTATGCAATTAATATTTATAATATACGAGCTGAAAAATAATATCCCTAACTTTAAACCAAGCAAAAGAAATCATTTTTTAATCAGTGATTTCATAAATAACATTAAATTGATTTGGTAAAATGGATAGTATTAATATGTAATAATTAATGTTCAACGAGAAACAGAATATTTTCAAAATCATTTCACATTCTTTGCAGTATAACATTAACAAGTTTGAGCCATCCAAATTAAGACTGAAAAAAAAAAATGTAAAGCAATGCTTTTTCCCTCTCTGCTAGGGAAAGATAAAATAGTTCATGTTTGGGACTTTCGCAGCCAATATACAGTAATATTTTTTCATTCGAGAATCACTGAATTATGGCTTCTTAGGCCAAACAAATTATCAAAATATTTGCCTTACAATAATGAGTATCTGAGAGTTGTAAGTTATTTAGTATTGCAGAGATGCACAAAGGCATTCTACAACTTTCAACTAAAATAATTTTTCAGAATTACTTTGGATACTCCCATGAATGAAATTAGAGGAACTACAACAAAAAATTGCTATTAACAATTTCAAGCTATCATATCCCTCTGTAAATAAATTTTTTAGTTAAAAATTAGCATTTAAGTAGTGAAAATATAATTTTATTTTTTAAGTCTTCATATGATACATTCAAGATAACATTCAAAGGTGATTCTGGACAGCTTTTCCCTTGGTACATTTTCAGTTGCCTAGTAATAAAATTTTCTCTCTGAAAATTTTCACAATTTAAGTATTAGTTATTAAATTCCCTTTCTATGCTATTCTCAGTAACCATAAAAAGTTTTTAGTATTATCTGCAATAACTGAAAAGTTAGTTTAGATTATTTCAAATCCATTAGAAGATATAGAGCTAGTTATAAAATCAGAGCATCCCATTATTTATTGCTATAAAATAAAGAATGTAATATAATTAATTACAATTGAAAGAAATTCTTTAGTAATTTTTTGTTCATCTGAAGATGGATGTAAACATTTTTTAATTGACAATTTTAATATTCCTAGTATTAACATGCTTGACAAGAATTTCATTCAGCTTAATTCTCTCTTCATATTTACATACTCCAAAATAGTGTTTATTTTATTTTGATCACTTAAAACTTATTTTCTAATTATTGTCATAGAATTAAAAAAATAGGAATCAGAATGCTTTTTAAAATACTAAATATATTCATATGCTATATCTATTCTTACTGGTGAATTTATTCCTGCAAAGCTGCTCAATAGATAAGGGTTTGATATCCAAACTTAACTTGATAATCGCAGAATTCAGTGAAGAAGCTTTGGTTTAGAAATCAAGAGATGCCTCAATAAACAAATAATGAGGCCATTACTTTTGTTCTTTTTCTCAGTAATTAAGATTAGTTTGTTGAGAAAAGATTCATAAAATTCAAACTGATTAGAAGTCTGAAAAATTCCTCATTACATATATATTGAAAAATAGAAAGCAAAACTTTTCTTCAACTCAAAACCATCATCTAACATATAAATCGGACACATCTTTTAAAGGTGAAATGACACAATCTCATATTTATATTATTTTTTAAGGAATATCATTGCATCTAATTATAAATTAATATCAAGTTTCTTCTCCTTCAAGATATTTTATAGAAATAGAAGAATTAAAAATTTACTGAACAGTTTTAAAATACGTATTTAGATGGAAACGAATGAAGATATCTATATAAATAATTTTAAGATGCACCACAAATATAAAAATAATTTATTTGATCATTAAGTATAAAACAATAAATATATTTATTTTTGATACACAGGAAAAAATTTCTATCCTTTTCATAGAAACTTCCGAAATTCATATTTTGTAAGAAAATAATTTCTAGCAAAAATTTTATAACATATATAATTTCACAATAGCAAATGATTCAGAGAATTTTCATCAAGACATGAAGCCATAAAACAAGCAATAGATCAACTACTTTCCTCTTTTAGATTGAATAAATAAACCTTAATTATTGATTGTCAAATTTCTGAACATTTTATATTGAATAATAAAACAGCACCATTTGTAAAGTATTTGAAACAGAAAAGGCACAAATGTGTTTTTACTTCTTTTTATCCTTCAGACTTTCAAAATACTTTCCAAGCATAGTCTGGACTTTTTCTTGGTTAACAAAAAAGACAATTTCTTCTAGTTCTTTCTTTTCATAAGAAATCAATTCATCAACATCAGGTTTACGTAAACTTAGTTTAGTCGTCTGCAGAGCTGAAGCTGAACAAAAATAAATAATTAATTATAATTTAAATTAAAATGTCAAAGCTGGATCTGTTCATTCTATCAAAATAATAATCTGATAAATGAAAATTAAAGAAAATATAATAATTAGGAAGTATATTTTTATACAGAGAGATTCCAAAGAATTAGAATAAAATTTAAAGATGCCTCAGATTTACAGATAGAAAAATTTTACGTAGATTGTTTTTCTTAACAGAAATCGGTAGCGCATACAATCATTATTCCAGTTAAATGGATGGCATCAGTCATATGTAATTGAAGTTGCAGACATGCCTTTGCAGCATATTTCCAGACTGACCAGTATCCTACATGAAGTTGGTATTGAAAATACAGAAAATTTCAAAATTGTTTGTGAACTCAAATTTTGTCTTTACAAGTTTTAGCTTTTACTATTGCACATGACCATTATACACTGATGGAAAAAAAATCCCAACACTAGGAAGGAGCTGTGCTAGATAAACGAAATTTGGTAGGCGTGTTTATACATTTGAAAGATGACGTCGATTCAAATTTCGAGCTATGCGCGTAAGTGTGGCGCTAGTAGCGACACTATGAACATACAAATGAGGTTTGCTTTAAATAAGCACTGTAAGGTTCGTGATCGTTATTTACAGTTGAGATTTGACGTAGTGGGTTAATGTTAGTAAAGGATGCCTCTGAGAAGACAAAGTAGCCATTATCAACAGCTCACTGAGTTTGAACGAGGTCGTGTTGTAGGGCTACGAGAAGGTGGGTTTTCTTTCCACGATATTGCTGAAAGACTTGGCAGGAATGTATCCACTGTGCATGAGTATTGGCGGCAGTGGTCAAGGGAAGGTACTGCCTCAAGAAGACCAGGTTCCGGGCGGCCACGTGGTACTATTGAGAGGGAAGACCGTCATATTCGGAGTATGGCTGTGGCTAATCGTATTGCGTCTGCAGCTGAAATTCGAGCTGCAGTTGGCACCACAATGACACAACGAACTGTTACAAATCGGTTACTTCAAGGACAGTTCAGAGCCAGACGCCCTGTACAGTGCATTCCACTGACTCCAAACCACTGCCGTTTGCGATGTGAGTGGTGTCAAGCTAGAGCTCATTGGAGGACCGTGTGGAGATCTGTTGTGTTTTCTGATGAAAGCCAGTTCTGCCCTGGTCGCAGTGATAGCCGTTTGTTGGTTAGAAGGAGGCCAGGCGAACGCCTGCTAGTGACCTGTCTGCGGCCTAGACACACACGGCCTACTCCTGGAGTTATGGTTTGGGGAGCAATTTCGTATGACAGCAGGAGCACTCTCGTGGTTATCCCACGCACCCTGACTGCAAATTTGTACGTCAGTCTAGTGATACAAATCTGTTGTGCTGCCATTCATGAACAACATTCAAGGGGGTGTTTTCCAACAGGATAACGCTCGCGCTCATACCGCTGTTGTTACCCAACATGCTCTACAGAGTGTCGACATGTTGCCTTGGCCTGCTAGATCATCAGATCTTTCTCCAATCGAGCACGTATGGGACATCATTGGACGACAACTCCAGCATCATCCACAACCTGCATTGACAGCCCAAGTGCAACAGGCATGGAACTCCATCCCACAAACTGATATCCGACAACTGTACGACACAATGCATGCACGTTTGCATGCTTGCATTCAAAATTCTGGCGGTTACACCGGTTACTAATGTACCAACATTTCACATTTGAAATGGCTCTTCTCGCCAATGGCTCTACCTGTGATCTTGAAACTTTAATCAATTAAATATGTTACCTAGACAAATGTATTCCCAAAATTTCATTACTGTTACAATAATTTTTTCTTGGTGTTGGGATTTTTTTTCCCATCAGTGTATATCGTATTCAGAAATAACTGTATCTCATTTTTCGCTTTAACCATATTCACCTTATTTTCTTTTATATTCTTCTCATACAACTGGTATGAATAGCTAACATTTCGATATATTTCTAATCTAGCATTTAAACAAATGCTAAGGTATTTGCTTAAATATTATGAATGTCATTACAACCATTATAAGATATAAGTATTTAATACTAAATATCAACTTTTATAAAAATTGTCTTCCATAAACAATATTAATTGCAATCAGTGTATTACCACAGCTTTTATTTTGATGTTTTCATCAGTCACATAAACCTTTGATTTTTTTTTTTAATTTCAAACTCTTCGTAGTAATTAATTAAGAAAAAGACCCAATTCTTCATCTTCATTTCATAGCAAATCTGCTAATTATATTCTATGATGAGTTATCAAAACTGTAGTCATTTGCAATGTACAATTTTTTCTAGACTCATCAACTTTCAATTGATATTGGCAGTATAAATTACTGAGAATATGCAATCCCGATATATTTATAAATGCTAATCTTATAAAAATTGGCAATATTTTATAGTTCCTTATCCTTTGAGAAAATTAATCTTGGAATAAATCCAGAAGCTAAATGATTTTCCAGGTAGTTACTAAAAGTTTTAACAAAAGATAAGGAGTACTTTTCATGGTGAATAACAAAAAGTGAGACTTAATAGAATGATGCAATAAAATCAGATTAAAAGAATTGTCACAATTCCTAATACACAGAAAATTCTATCAGAAAGAAATAAAGGATGCATTTGAAAATGTTTCAAAATAGTAGATTTTTTTATATATATCACAAAGTTCTAGGTCAAAATTTTAAAGTGTAAAAGAAAAGTGTCAGGATCAACAAAATACACACTAGAGAGCAAAACAATGGCAACACAAGGCAAAATTTCTCACAATAGAACCAGTTCCAGACAAATTTCTAATTACTATATGATCACAGGATCTTGCAAAAATTTGCGGTTGATGTAAGATAAAATATTATAATATAAAAAAAATATGTGGCAAAAATGATCATGGTTAATGTAAATAAAATATGCAACTTCCAAATGTCATAAATATATTATATCAACAAAGATTTTAATAAATCTTTAAATGTTAGTTAAAAACCTTCATCACAAAAGATGAACTTTCTTAAAAGAAGAAATAAAATATAATAGTGATTAATTCATTATTCATATTGTTGACCAATGCCACAGTTTTCCTCCAGTAACTTCCATTAAAAATTACATAACATATAAAGACAGTTTCTGATATATTAAACAAAAACATAAAACTTAACGCAAGTCATAAATTCAGAAAGAAAATTCTCATTGAAATTTGATTTTCCAATACTTAATATCATCAGATGACTTAGGAAAGGATTTATCCACACATATACAGGTATAGATTTTACAAATCGATACCTACCAAGAGAAATATTACATAAAAATTTAGTATAACAAATTGCCTTAACTCAAATTTAATAATGATCATTAATATCCTAGCATACTTAATAAGAATCAGTGAAAGTGCAAATATCAAATATAGTATTGAAAACTAATGCACACTCCACTTCAATGATACTTCTGAACTCATTAAATATGGCTCTTCATATATTGCAAATGAGAAATGTTGGGAGTATGATGCTCCTTTCCTTAATCAAATGCACAAATGTTCATCAAAAGAGACCAACAATTAAGTTTACAGTTATTAATATAGAGATCCAGATTACAATCTATTAACTGATTAAGGTTATGAAATATGATGTATGTAATAAATCATAATAGTGTATATAATATTTATACAAAACACATATATAGTTCTTGAATATGGTCTTTAAAATGATCTACCTGGAATTTTCATCCATTTGTCCAATTCTTCTTGGGCTTTAGGAACAACATCTGAAGGGGAATCTACAAGTTCATTAACAAGGCCTAATTTCAAGGCTTCTTCTGGACTGAACAATTTCCCAAGTTTAAGAGCATGCTCAGCTTGCCGAAATCCAATAGAGTTAATATAAACTTTCCTGAACCTAAAACAAATTAGATAGCATGATAATAAAATTTTATTTAATTCTTAGATATTTTACTAGAAATACTCTATTATGTAAAAAGATCTTCTGAAGTATATGAAAAAAAAAAAAAATGATAAGAGATTTCCTTCAGAAATAATCTTTACTTCAGAGAAATAATTGAAAGATATTGTATTTATTCTTCAAAAAAGAGGCCAATATAATTAAAATGTTTAATAATAATAATAAGGAAACAAGTTCATTATCTACAGAGTTGATAATGAATGGCAGTAGAAAAGAGTTACGGAACTATCTGCAATTAACAAAATCAAATTATGTTTCTAGTCTTTGTTCAAAGTTTAATGGGATGAATTAAATTACTTGCAATAATGTAAAATAGGTTATTAAAATGAAGTGCAGTAGTACTATAATAGAAATTTTAGGTACTAAATATTTTATGCACAGAAAAAAATTCATATTTTCAGTGAATAAAAAGAGAAAATGCTGAAATAGCAAATTTGAAAAAACTCATTTTGATCATTAGTATTGATACTATTATTCTGAAATTGCAAATGTTCTATAATATTGAGAAAAGGAGTTTAAAAATAATACATATGATATTCAATTTAATAATCTAAAAATAAGAACATAATTTTACATTGAAGCTTTGCAAATAATGAATATCACTAATTATATTTCTTCAAGATGTGAAAAAAAAAAGGATTACAACTTATTCCATGAATTTCTTTTATCTCCCCACCCCACCTCCACCCTTCCTTTGACAAATGTTTACATATTTCCTTTTTAATTAATATTTTAAGTGATTTGTTTCAGCATTTTTCAATTCTTTGCTTACTAATGAAAATAGGATCTTATCTTGCATTATTTGTATATTACCCAAAACTGATGATATTTAAATGTACTACTAGTAGGACACATGGTTATTGTCCAATATATAATGAATAGCAGCAAAATCACAACCACATAAAAAGAGAGAAGGAAAACTAAATCAAATATATAATAATGATTTTAACTGTTTATTTTTCTTGAAAATGAACTACATATAATAAAAACTAAAATAAAAACACACAAGGGGAGAAACGAGAAAAGTTCTCGTACATAGTAGTATTAGAATTTAAAATTTAAATTAGATGAAAATATTATAAATATATGTAATTCCTGATTTTTATATTAGGTACTTACCAAACCAGTGAAAAAATAAATAAAAAATTCTAGTTGATCCAAGTTTTATGTTCTAGATCAGAAATATATGTAGAAATTAAGAAAGCAATTAGAAATCAATGAAAAGGATATTTTGAATTATCTTTGATTTAATTTAAAGTTGTTTGCATAATGACCATGGCAAATTTGGGGGGGGAATATGGAATAGAATAATAAAAATTTAATTTTAATTCTTAAAATTAATGTTAATGAGTTATTTTTTAAAATGTGTTATTTCTACTCATTTAGCAAATGAATCAAAGCAACAAAATAAATTCCTTTAAAACTACAATTCTTTAAGCTGATTTTTATTACAGATATTTTTTTACAATCATTAAAATTTAAACTTTAAGCAAATACATTTGATAAATCAGTAAAAACAATTCAATAAGAGTTTTTTGATATTAAATTTTAAAATTCAGGTTTCCCAGGACAACAGTCATTCTTACAACTACTTGTGTTCACATTTTCATTACCAAAAGTGCTCTAGATTTGTCTGAACAATGGAGATATGCACACACATGCTTTCTTTTGTGTGACTTTTATTTATAAAACTTCATTATTAAATATAGATAAAAATGATTTTGTCCCATTAAATTGTGCACACAAATACAATATTGGCTGCCAATTTATATACATAAATTTTTAAATCAGAATAAGTAGATAGAAAGAACTTACCACTGAGGAGCAACAATACCCTGGAAAGAAAAAAGAAAATTAAGTTAACAGTAAAACTTTTAACAACAAAAAGTGAATGACAAAAATAGGATAATGCATTTTTGAAACGTATTAGTGTATCTAATAAAACTTTAATAAAATGCAGATTTTAAAACGTCAGATTTAAATGAGAACTTACATTAATAAGATAGATAAAATTGTATGATTACTCCTTTTATTAGAAAAGATTAAAACTTACATGATAAATATGATTCTGAAGCATTTCTACCTAGTTAAAGTGAATCTCATCTATATGGAAATTAGTTAGGTAAGAATGATATTTAAAACCAGTTTCACTTCTCACCATTTTTCTGACAACATAATTCAACCAGCTGGTAAAATTTCCAAATGTTTTAATTGACTATCCAATAAAGTCTTGTACCTTAAAGTGAATAATAGTTTTACATGAAATATCTAACAGTAAGTTTGGACAATATTAGATATGCAATGCCTTGAACCAAGACTGCTAATATCTCAATGATTTAAGATTACTGATTTAAAAATAAATAAAGTATTTAAAAATTCTATTTTTTATTATTAAAATTATTTTATTCAACTACATTAAAAAAGTTCAAGTAATGTAAACTCAGGAACCCCACCAATCTTTAATTTCTATATACACATATTGACAATTGTATTTATTCATAAATCCAAGTGAAATTTAATAATTTTATTTATTCATACACACTATAATTTCAGATTTCTTTATTTGAAAATTAAGGGCAGAGAATAGTGGTATTTTCATGTTATATTTAGAAAACCTGCTTTCATAATATTTGATTACTCCAATTTTTAAAAAATGCAATTCTTATTTTAATAATAAACATATAATATAACTTCCAGGTGCAATATGACATATTTAGATGTCTAATAATAGCTTCAGAGTGGTGAAAATATGAAAGACATACCAACATCGTCTCATTCAAACCAATGCTGGCCCTAGATTTCACCATAATGCTGTGATCACAGCTCAGTGACACAAGACATCCTCCAGCAGGTGCATGACCCTGTCGATAAAAAGCAAAACCACAGAGGAAATTTTACATTTTGAAGCAGGAATTTATGACGACATTACTAACACAAATACAATTATGATGAAGAAAATAAACTGCAGTAATAAAACTACTCACATATAATTGATAAGCAATAAATCTGATTAGAATATGTGTGGAAAAAGGATGATAAAAAGAAAAAAGGTTATGGCTATCAATATAATAAAAAAAAGTCAAGAAATCAGAATATTTTTAAATTTAATTTTGATCATTAAAGCGTAAAAAATAAATGTAACATGTTAAGACTAATATACTTAACAGCTTTTTCCTCCATTAAAGTTAAGCAACTTTATGTGCAAATTACATCTAATTGAAACTAATTAAAAATGAAAAAATCTGAAGGATACTTACAGAAATTTATTGAATATTATGTTTTATCAGTATGTGGTAAAGACACAATCATTCATTTTTTAATTGATTAAAACATTAAATAAATAAAATTTACTTACAGTTCCTATTTAAAGTCATAGTAAATTAATATTTATTTTCTAAAATTTGATTTTGGTTTTAAAATATTTAATAACAGAAAAAGGAGATATATAATAATAGTAATTATAAATTCATCTTTTTTACCATAATATATTTATTTTTCAAATATAAAGATATGAATTACTGTGTTATAATACTATAGAGCAAACAAGTAATACTATCCATTAATAATAAAGAAATGAATAGCATAATTTTCACCTGAGAAAGTTTTTGACAAGAAAATAATTGTTATAGCATATAACTTAAATTTTATTTTACATTCATTATACTGTGAATTTAAAGAGGCAATATATAGATATAAACAAGATTTTGAAAAGGATCTAAAAACAAATGTAAATTAATTGTAAAAATAGTTAGATATGCAGAAGAAGCAACAGAAAATTAAGTAAACTTGTAGAAAGTCTTTAAGTTTCAAAAATGGGGAAGGGGATAATTAATGTAAAATAAGCTAATGATATTTTAATTTTTTAATTACAAAATTACTCACAATGACTTCCACATATTTAGCATCATAAAACTGAATTCATTAGAAGATTAGCAGTAATAATAAATTTAGTTCTGCTTCTTGCAATTAAAAATGCATACTATAAAATATAAAAATAAACAGAACATTTTATTTACATTTATTGCTGCAATTGTCACCATAGGAGTAAGATATAATGTTTTCCACATAATTTGCAAAGCTGTCCAGAATTTCCTCAGTCTTTCTTCTTTAGGCTTGTACATTTCTGTAATATCGAGACCAGCCGAAAATACAGTAGGAGAGCTCTATATTTACATGATATAAGTAACTTTTAATTATTCTGTGGTGCATATAAATGATAAATTTTAAGTATAATAATGAAATAAAAGCATGAAAAGTGTATGAAGAAAAGAACCAATTCACATAGATATAGAAAGTTCCTCTTCAAGCATGTTTTTTAAAAGTGCTTTTCTGTTAGCCGGGTGCAGTGAAAAATTGTCAAATAATGTAGAATCCCACCAAACTTCTTACAACCTTCTTTAATGCTTTACTTGGCAACTTGGCTCACGTTTGGTTGACAGTGGCGACATTTGCATACAGACCACAGAAAAGTATCTTTTTAATACTATATATATATGTGTGTGTGTAAAAACACTTTCTGATTTAATTATTTATGAAGCTTTACAAATTTACTTTTCATGATTTCGTAACATATGCAATCAATTTACCACATTTATAATCCCTCCAAAATTTATAAAGATATATATATATATATATATATATGATTATTTTTAAAAAATAAAATAAAAAATTTTTAATTTAATTTTTAGCAAATGTTATGCAGTTTCTTTGTTTTTATAAAACATGATATAAAATTTTCTAAACTTTGCTACAAACAAAACAATAGTAAAAGAAAAAAAAAAGTACCAAAAATGGATGTATCATATGAAAATATACAATTTTTCATAAATTACACAGCATAAGATTATCATACTTGAGAGATTTTGTGATTACTATGCTAACTGAAAAATAACACTCCATTATTTTTATATTTTATGATCAGCTATTAGGAGTGGTATTTAAATTTATAATAAATATTTAATGTAAATTTACAGCTAATGTTGAGTATGTATCATAAAAAATGTTATGAATGATGGCCTTTTATGATGGATTTAAACAACTATAAAGCATTATTGGGAAAGGCCAAAATTTTACCACAGGAATGAGAAAAATTTTATTATTCAAGGGGAAATAAAAGAAGTATAATTTAAATTTTTGGCAAGTGGTCAAATATTTTTAAGCACTTAAAAGCTTCTTATCCTGATTTTCTATATAATATCAGTATTCTATTTAATTTGAAACATATTGAGCATTTTATCAAATGACATTTCTTTAAGAATCAAAGATTTAAAATAAAAAGCTTGCAGACATTTATTTTAGATCTTTGATTCTTTTTCCTTCTTTTTTTACTGAAAAAATTATCAGATTTTTTAGAGTGTACATAAATTTGAAAATAAATATGTTGTAGCCTTTCTCACTAGAAAGTGAGAAAAGTCAAACAACTACTTACAGATGACAAAATCATTCCTCTGAATTGCTTCTTTTCAAGATCTTTTATTGTAACTGTGAGTTGCTCCAGGAGCTCTAAA